>OX596075.1:9882304-9929804 GCA_951394005.1 Protophormia terraenovae | reverse complement strand
TTCAACAACATATATAAGAAAAAAAAGAACACAGGTTGGTAATGATGGTTTGGTAGAAAAAAATTGTATAGTGCTATCAGAATACCAGAGACCTGCGCCGAGGAATTTTATCGGCGGCGGCGGCTTAAAATCGGCTGTCAGGCTTCTGAAGTTAAGCATACATTTTTCTAATTAAAAAAATCTTAAGCCTAAATTACAATAGCGCGTAGTCAGCAACAGTATCAGCAAAAATTATCAGCTGATTACTGTCAGCACAACATGTTGCTGCCGTTATAATTACAATTCAGCGTAGGCAGCCACAATTTACAACCACCATCTAGCTTTGTTCTACTTCTGTATTTTTGCCTCTCATTTATTTGCTCACTCTCTTTGTCTCGCTCTCAATCTGAATGCAGCGCAATGAATTTTAGAAACAGGGCTAAATGAAACAGCACTGCAAACTGCTGCTGACTAAATGTAATCAACACCATAACAAACAGTGCATTATAAATAATCAGCTGATTATGACAGCACACACTGCTGCTGACTACGCGCTATTGTAATTTGGGCTTTATTTTCATTCCCCATTAATCATTGTTCATAAAAATAAGACTAAATTTTTTAAGCGAATTTGAATACTTTATTTAATTTTAAGCAACTTTTAAGAGGAAAATCAATCAAAAATACTTGATCGATTTAAAAGTTAATTGAAGTTTTTTAAATAAAATGAAATTGAAAAAATATTCGGCTGTGCCGAATCTTTGATACCCTTCACCATATTACCATCTTACCATCTTATCGACATCATATTACCATATTACCGACAATTAATAAAATTTTCGCCTTAACGTATGCTTGCATATTTTCTAAATCTAAATTTTTTTCAAACTACGAAAATTTGAATATGAAAAAAAAAACAATCATAACAGGCTTTGCTTTTAAAAAAGAAACAACAACAATTCCATATATATTTATTTTTGTATGTACAAACTGACTGAATACATAAAGAACAACAACAACACTGTTATTCATTATATTACTGCTGTTGCTAACTAAACTACTTGTCTATACAAAAAACAAAAAACGTCACTAATAGTCATTACAATGCTTAATATACATGTTTGTGTATGTATTTATGTATATTCTTAACAGATATGTTTTAGTTTTTAAAAATAAACAACTACAATTCCATATCTATTTATTTTTGTACAGACCATGATATAAAGAAAAGAAGGTAGTTCCAATCAATATTTTGTTTACAAAAATAAGGATTTTTGAAGTTTTATTTTTGTAAACATTTTTATCAAACATTGCCAGATTTTTAAAATGAGTTTCTAATTTCAAAGAATTTTTTTAATAAATTTGTGTAACGATATTATAAGACAATTTTGGAATTGTTGCAAATATACTATAAATGTTTATTATAATGAATATAAAAAGAAATTTCATTTTAACAAGAATATATTTTAAGATAATCAGAAAATGGATGTTTTGAAAAAAATAAAAGAAAGCACTACAAATAAACACCCAAACATAGTCTTTCTGCGAGATTTCAATCCATTTAATGCAAAAAAAAACAATTTCAAAACTACACAGTCTTCTAGATATCGCGTTTATTTTCGAGAATTTCTTCTATGGATTGTACTATGTCAGGATTGTTTTCATTTCACTGCCTCACATTTAGTTAGGCTAAATCTTTTAGCAAACAATAATTATTATCCAAAATTTTGTACTACAGTGGCAGTGAGCATGGGAGTATATAGCAAAGATTACAGGCACTGTTTTATTTAATTGTTTTTCAATAAATGGGAACTATCTTTTTTCGCCGATTAATAACTATTCCCTAAGGCAACATAATAAATGGTTTTAAATTTTTATTGATTCAACAAAAAGACATGTTCACTCTCATAGTGGTAATCCATTAAAATCAAAGTATATGCAAATCCACTAATGTATTTATGCCTATGAACCAAATTGCAAACAGCTTATTACTTTTGGGGAATTAAATTTACACATTGCTGCACTTAATGGTCTTATATTTTGCTGGTTACTCTTCCTTGGGCTCCACAGATCTTAGGCTTTGACTGCATTTCATTCAATATTTAGAAAACAATTTATCAATTTCTATTTTTTACAATTTTAAATAATTTTTATTTTTTAAATTTATTTATGAAAAAGTCAAATTTTATTTTAATACGGTAGCTTTAATTTAACTAAATGTCATAATCCTTAAGCATGTCAGAAAGTGATATTAAAATAATATAAACAGAATGGAACTACCTTCTTTTCTTTATATCATGGTACAGACTGCATATACAAAGATCAACAACAACACATCATCATCATATTACTGCTGTTGATAACTAAACTACTTGTCTATACAAAAAACAAAAAACGTCACTAATAGTCATTACAATGCTTAATATACATGTTTGTGTGTGTATTTATATTCTTAACAGATTTGTTTTTGGGCCATAACTCTGTTGATTATGAACGAATTTGGTTTATTAAAAAAACCGAAATTTTATAAAAATATTTATGACTGATCTATATAAAAATAAAAACTATAGCTTGAACAAGGGCTTCAAAAATAAAAAATTCGTTTTCCCCGATATCTCAGTTATTACTGAACCGATTTATTTAATTTTTTCAGAACAAAAATTCAGAAAATAATTTTCGAGCCCCCTTTAAAAATTCGAAGTCCCTGGTATATGCAGAGGCTTCAGAAACTAAAAAACCGGTTCTAAAAACCGGTTTTTAAAGCATATCTCCACCATTTATAAACCGATCTTCCTGATTCAAAAAACCGAAATTTTATAAAAATATTTGTGACCGATCTGTATAAAAATAAAAATCTATAGCTTAAACCAAGGCTTCAAAAAATAAAAAATGCGTTTTGTCCGATATCTCAGTTATTACTGAACCGATTTATTTCATTTTTTCAGAACAAAAATTCAGAAAAAAATGTCCGAGAATTCTTTGTAAAAACGAAGTCCGTAGTGTATACAGAGGCTTCAGAAACTGGAAAACCGGTTCAAAAAACCGGTTTTTTGAACATATCTCCGCATTGTATGAACCTATCTTGCTGAATTCCAATAGCAAAATTCTCGAAAGCATTTCCGATCGTTTGACATACATATTATATATGTCAGTTATCGGTGGGCTTCATAAACGCCATTTCAACCGACACACGGACGGACGGACGGACGGTCGGACGGACGGACGGACGGACATGGTCCAATCGTCATCGCTTCTTACAAGGATTCCGAAAATATAAACTTTTTTGCTCTCCGACGAAAATTGTGGAAATTACAAACGGAATGACAAACTTATATATACCCTTTACACCTGTGGTGAAGGGTATAAAAACGAAGAAAACCGTACATTAGCTCTAAACTTGGTTTCTTTTAACATTTCACAAATACATTCACAATACTTTATGAAATTTATCCATATAAAAACTTTATTTAATAATTTTATTCATAAATTATTTTTTTTTTTCTGCTTATCATCTAAAACTTTTTATTTCATAATAAATTTTTCTTCCGATTTGACATTTTCTTTTACTTCAATTTTAGTACAGAGAGTTTCCACCTAAATAACAGAGTTGTATACGGTAAAAAGGCAATTAAATAAATGCTTTTTTCATTTAACTAACTAAATTTTTATGAAGAACAAGTTAAAAATCAGAAAGACAATCTAGTTTAACGAAAAAAAATATTTATTTCATAGATATAATATATAAGTGGGAAATGATGCTTTCAAATAGTAAAAAAGTGTGTTTTTTTAATTTCCAAAAATAAATTCAAAACGGCGGCTTTTTTTAAGCCGAGTTAAGCCGAAAATTGTACGGCGGCTTCAAAAATTTTCTCGGCGGCTCCGCTTAGCCGAATTTCAGCCGATCGGCGCAGGTCTCTGCAGAATACTATACAAAAAAGAACTACATAATCATAGTATAAGTATAAGTAAGACCAGCTGTTTTACAATTTTTTCATTGGCAAACCTCGCGGTACTGTCAAATTGTTTTTGTATTCACATGTAAAATATTTTTTGAGTTTTTTTCTCTTGCTCTCTTTCGTTCTCTCATTTTTCCGTTCAAAGCATTCTGACATTGTGGGCAGTAGTTTTACACTAACAAAATACAAGCAATTTTTGTTTTTGTAGATGTGCGAGTACTTTATTATTTTACTATGTGCGAGATGTTACTTTTTAGACGTTAACTTTTAAACATGGAATTTTAAAGATTTTTTTTAGAATATAATATTTTTTCTCATACTATATTTTTATAAAATTATTCATAATTTCAGTTTATAAAAATATAAAGAGACTTTTTATAGAATCCAACACGGATTGGTTCACAATCTAAAAACTCAAATATTTTTGTCACCAGTTTATAAGAATTTTGAAACAACGGTTAAAATTATTCATTATTTAAGAACATAAAATGTCAAAACTTTAACAAATTGATTTATTTACATTTTCATAAACCCATTTCAAGTTCAAATTAGATTGAAATTTGGTTTCCAATGTAATTCCTATAAGGATTTCATAAACAGGCTGTAATTATGTTATTTTGATGGATCAATGTAGGTTGCTCACGATAGGCTGGTCATCAGGTTATGTGATTATGTGGTTATATTACAAACAGAAAATCATTGAAAAAAAAAATTGTTTTTGTAAAAATTTTAAAATGCTTTTACAACTTTTCAAATGTCAATTAAAAAATGAAAAAAAAAAAAAAAAAAAAATATTTTTTTTTTTAATTTTTACATAAATATGCTTTATTTTTTTCGCTTTGCTGTGTATTTTTTTTTTTTTTTTTCTCGTGTAAATTTTCAATTCGTTTCAAAAATTTTTTTCTTCCAGTAATTTTACATTTTTTTAAATAAAGATTTACAAGAACAAATTGATTATATAGTAGTATAATAATAATAAAAAAATAAAATGAGTTGGCAAAAAAGAAAAATTAAAAACTTACAAACTAAAAGTTAAAGGCGGCATTCTTCTATTTTTTTTTTTTTTTTAATTTTAACAAAATTTTCAAATATTTTGTCTGTTGCTGTTATTTATATGTATAAAAAATAAAAAAGAACTCATTACAAAACATGTAAGATAATTAAATGATGAGAAGAATAAAAAAAAACAAAACGGCTATTATTTAAAAATAAAGTTTTAATTTAATAATTAATAATAAAAATTAATATAAAGTTTTTTTAGGCATACAATGCTGTGTGGTTTACAAAAAAATAAAATAAATTTTGAAAAGTTTTCCTTAAATCCTAAAGTTTTGTTAACAAAACTATTTTAAAGATTTAAGGTAAGGGAAAGGTGGAAAATGAGGTTTAAAAGCCTTTTTTGTTACAATTCATTTCTTTTTTTTTAATTTTCTTTTAAATAATATTAGTAAAAGTGAGTAAAGTAGTTTTTTTTTTTTTTTTTTTTTTTTTTTTTTTTGGGGTGTTAATAGTTTAACAGGAAAAGCAAAAAAGAAAACAACTTAACTCGTCGCAGGAAATTTATTACAAGGTTGTATAATCGAAGTTTTACGCGCAGGCACTGATTCAGGTGTGGGTATGGCTTCTCCGGTTGTTACTTTATTGGCAAAGACCTGCTTAACGCCGCCACCTTTTTGTTTGGCCATTTGATAATCACCAGAATCGAAATATTTTTGCTAAATTATGAAATAATAATAATTATAATTTCTATATTAATTAAAAATAAATAGACAATAACTAACCCCTTTTTGTAATCTCTTTTGCAAAAAAGCAGTATGACCACCAGGGCCACGTAAACCTACAGGATATTTCGATTTTAGTTTTTCTTCTTCGATTTTTTCCAATTCTCGGGCATTGGACTTTATGGGAATAAAAATAAAAAACAAAATGTTATTGTTACTGTTTAAAAAAATATATTTATTATTTTTACCTGTTCTTCGGGTCCATCTTGGGGAGTGGTAGCTTGGCTACTAGTTTCTTCAGCAGAACTCATTTTAAAATTTTGTATTTTTTTATTAAGACAATAAACAAAAACACAAAATAAAAAATTGCTGCAAAAATATGTTTAAAGAATACAAAGTTGTTTTATTATATTATAAAATTTATTTTTAATTAATGATTTAGTAGTTTCAAAAGATAGTTTTTAAAATTAAAACTTCAAGTGCAGGATTTACATTAAATTGTGACAAAAATTAGTAAAAGTAATAGCATAACAAATAATTAATATTTTGGCATAAATCAAGATCTTCGGCACAGTTGATTTTTAAACAATTTTGATAGTGATTCTATAGTACTTTTACATGTGATTATAGTGCAATAAAAAATGTTGTCCGCTCTTGCTGGGTTTACAAGTTATAGGCCTTCAGAGTTTCAATATATTTTCCTGAATACCTTCATTAATAATTGTCGGATCTTAATTATATTGATGTCGTTTAAAAGCACTTATAAATACCTTTTCAATGATATATATCATTACCATATTAATTAATTACTTGAGAACAAAATTGACATTTTGTATAAAAATGGCGGAACTTAAAAAATTTTCGATATTTGAAAAAAGCTTATTTAGCGAAGCCGGTGTTCGACATACCCAGAGGAGAAAGTCCTTAAGCCCGGCCACAGGCCGGCTACACAGAAAAACTTTTATTAAGGCGTAAAAAAATATAATAATTTCAAGTTTGCCGAAGATCTTGATGAGTGCCAATATTTTAAAATAAACTCGAAGTTTGTAAAAAAAAGCGTTACAAAATAAAAAAGCTTAAATTTTAATATTAAGTGTATGCATTAATTTTTATCGTTTTACACTAGATTCCTTGAAAGTAAAGTTTCTTCATTATTACGTGATTACTTTTTAGTGGAAGTTTATAGGGATCATGATTTTTAGCAGATGTAATTTATCTTTAGTAGTTAGATGATATAAAGTGCAGATTTTGTTATTTTTCGTGTATAGTAATTTATTATAATAAATAGTATTTATTATAATAAATATTATTTAATTTTTAAGCAAATTATGTTTTTCAAAGACCTATAACTTCAAAACTATTTAATTGCAATCAATATTTCCATAGTTAAAACTAAAAAATCAGCTTAATCTAAACATTAAAATTATATACATTTTTAATTAGAAAAAATTAAAAGAAAGAATTTATGAACTTTTATTACAAATCACAAGTCTGACAGTTTATTATAAAAATCAATATCAACTTGTAAAAATAACAAAAACAAATCATACGTTTTTTTTTTTAAATATCCCAATTTATATTACAAATTGACATACAGTCTATATAAAAACACATTTCAGTAATAATAATACGTCATTTAAATTCATCTAGATTAAATTAACACAATTACCCTTCAAAATTTATTTATTTACAAAATTTTCTATTACTCTATAATTAATACTATAAATAGTAGGCATACGCTTATACAATGGCAACTCTACACACGGCGGCAAACTATTGACAGTTATAATTACACCAAAATGAACAAACAATGTAAACAAACACAAAAATAAGAAAAATGAAAACAAAGAGAAAAACAAAAGAACAAAGAGAGCGACAACGAAAAATAGAGACAAATGAAATGCAAAAAATTTCCTATAGAAAAAAATTGATTTTTCAGAAAATTTTATAATAAATAATAAGCAAACAAAAAAGCATAAATCATTTACATTTCTTTAAATAAACAACAATACAAAAAAAGCTATACTAAATAAATAACAAAAGCAATTGAAAGTTTGTATAGTTTTCTCGTCTTATTTGTTGCTTGCAGAATAATTTTAAGCAAAATGGCGTAGCAAAGATTTTGAAAAGCAAATCAAAAAAAATTGCAATACACTAGAAAAAGTCTTTTAAGTCCACAAAAAAAACCGAATGAACGAAATAAAAATGTCACAAGGGCAACCACTTCCAGAAGAGGTTAAGCTTAATAAATTAACAAAAAACTTAGTTTTCTTTACATTGCACACAAACACTATTAATAAAGCTTAATGGCTAAATATGGTGTGTTAGTATTGTTATTTAATTTTAAACTCTATAATTACTTCAATAAACGTACCTTGAAAATTAATAAAATAAATATAATGTATAAATTTGTTAGGTTCTTTTGTAAGTTCCTAATTCTTTTTCTTTAATTAATCAATTTTTTCTTTCACTTCACTATTTTCATATATTTTTTAACTTACAAAAAATCACGAATTTTCCACGTTAGTTTTTTCAAGTAGCGAAAATTTATTTGTAGGTTTTTCAACTTTTTTTAATATTTTCAATGTTTTTTCGTGCCTACAGTTTGCAATTTTTCTTTTCTTTTGTGCTTTTGCTTCGTTTAAGCAGGAAAAAAAGTTTTGTTTGGCTTTTTTTGTAGACCAAAACAATAGTTGTCTTGTTTTTGCTGGGCAAAAGACAAAGAGAGAGAAAGAGATAACCAGCCATAAAATAGTAACGGATTATTAGTTATGTTAAAATTAGCGAGAACACAAAATCGATTACAACCGTGGTATGTTAAATTTAAATAGAGTTGCGTATAAAGTATTTTGAGTGAAAGTATCTTTTTTAAAAATGTTTAATTTTAAAAATATTAAAACGCTAAAAGAGTATTAAAACTAGTACGAATGTTTGGAACTCATCAAGATCTTCGGCACACTTGAAATTATATTTTTTCCCCCTTAATAAAGGTTTTTCTGTGTAGCCGGACTGCGGCCGGGCTTAAGGACTTTCTCCTCTGGGTATGTCGAATACCGGCTTCGCTAAATAAGCTTTTTTCGAATATCAAAAATTTTTTAAGTTCCGCCATTTTTATACAAAATGTCAATTTTGTTCCCAAGTAATTAATTAATATGGTAGTGTTATATACCATTGAAAAGGTATTTATAATTGCTTTTATATGACATCAATATAATTAAGATCCGACAATTATTAATAAAGATATTCAGGAAAATATATTGAAACTTTGAAGGCCTATAACTCGTAAACCGAGCAAGAGCGGACAAATTTTTTATTGCACTGTAATCACAAGTAAATGTACTATAGAATCACTATCAAAATTGTTTAAAAATCAACTGTGCCGAAGATCTTATTTTACGCCGAATATTTAATGGTATTAAAATTTAACAAGTAAATCATACACAATTAAAGTTATATATTTATATACTATTAAAATTTTCGTTTAAGAAATTTCTGTTTATTTTTGTTAAAATAATTTTTTGTAATTATTAAATATTAAAAAGTATTAAAAATAATAAAAAGAAAAATAAATAATACTGAAATCAATTTCGAAAAATTAATTTATAAAAAATTACATAAAATTTAAAAATAATAATTTTCAAAAAGTGTGTATAAATTTTCCCAATAATTCAAAAATATATTTATGTATCCAAAATATTTTAATATATAAAATAGTACAAGTTTAAAAAGAAAATTTTATAAAAAAAAATAAATTTTTGGAAAAATTTAATTTACAAAATTGCTTTAACTATAAAAAGATCAAAATACAAAAATAAAAAAAAAAAATTAATGTGAATCTTCAGAGTATTTCAATAATAAATTAAACAATATTCAAAATCGTGTAATTTAAAAAAACAAAATAAAACATAAATTTAATCGTTTCTCAGCTATAAAAAAAAAATTACTAAAATATACGAATTTTCAAATTAAAAAAAAAAAATTGTATTTTTTTTTTTTCTTAAATATCAATTATTCAAATGTTTGATGGTTATAATTTATTTGTTTTTTAATTATATTTATGTGAAAATGATGTTTATAGAAATTAATTGTTATTCCTATTTTTCATATAGATTTTATTTCAATGAAGCAATTGCTTTTTATTAAAAAAAATATCAAAAAATTTCCATAAATAGAAATTATTAGGAAAATTAAAAAAAATTTTCAATAAAATTTATCAATACTGTTTTTTAAATATATAATCGTAAATATATACGTTTTACTCATGTGTTGTATTAACGAATTTTATAAGAAATTGTATATCCTATAATGAGAAAAATCTTGAAATATGTTTGTTTTTCAATTTTTGTGTTTTGTTTTTTATCCATTTGAATATACAAAAATATTGAAAATTATATTGTTTTTCTTTTTACAAATTTGACTTTTCATAAATAAAAGTTTACGAATTAATTTACACATTAAAAATTTGCCAAAAACTTTCGTATAAATTGATAAATTGTTTAATAAATATAAAATGTATCAGATGTTTTCAGAAAATTTAAAAAGTTTAAAAAACAAAAAAAAAAAAAAAAAAAACTCAAAACATAAATAAAAAAAAATAAAATAATTATCGAAAATGTTTATACACTACACCACCATAGGTGGTTGGGGTATTATGCGTTTGTGTTGATGTTTGTAACGCACAGAAATAATTATCGGATCCCCGCCTTAAAGTATACCGTTCGACTCAGAATCACTTTCTGAGTCGATTTAACGATATCCGTCGGTCTGTCTGTCCATGTAAACCTTGTGAACAAAGTACAGGTCGCAATTTTAAAGATATCTTCATGAAATTTGGCACGAATAATTATTTTAACACAAGGACGAAGCCTAATGAAATTGGTTATGATCGGTCCATTATTTCACATAGCCCCCATACAAATGTTCTCCCAGAATATGGATTTAACTATCATAAATGCCTTAAATATTGCAAAATGAAACTCGGTATAAAAAAGTCTTGTACAAGTGTCAATCTTTGTGCCAAATTTCATCAAGATCGGTCCATAATTGACCATAGCTCCCATATAAATACCTCTTCCGAAAATCACTTTAACGTGCATAAATCTCATACGAATGATAGTATCAAGTTAATATTCGACACAAATAAGTTTTATATAAGTAGAAACAACATTTGCCAAATATTTTCATAGAAAAAATGTCTTAGAAAAAATGTCAAAAAGTGCAGATTTCCCATTTTTGATTACTGTATTTCTGTGAATATAAAAAATATGCAAAAAATAATATTTTCTTTTTTTTCAGATTTTATTAAAAACAAGGAATTAATTTACACACTGAAATTGAAAGCTGGAATTTTTTTTAGGAGTTACCAGAGTTCTCGCCAGGAAAATCTCTCTCCAAATGAAAGTTAAGCATCTAATTTCATAATATCTGTTCCTCTTAAACAATTTATGGTCTGTAATAAAAACTATAATTGAATGTTAAAACAATTTGTTTAAAAAAATATTAAAAATATAAAAAATTAGTAAATAATTATCCTCTTCTCTTCATGTAAGAGCATATAGATGTGACAAAATTAAGAGATCATTTGCACGTGTTCACCATTTTGCCCCTGATCTAAAGTAATATATAATAAGCAGGACAAGTTTTTATATGCACAAAAAAAACTTGAAATATGCGCTTGAAAAAGCACGAAAAAATGGTGTTATATGCACAGAAATATGCAAAAATAGCATGAATATGTATATAAAAACCGACGAATTTATGCATTCTTATATATTAATGTGTAGAAAATATGCACAAATATGCATATTTTAATTTTCAATCTCTAATAGATTTCGATGTTTATAAAAATATAACTATTTTAATTTTAAGTATCATATTTGACGCTTCCGAATTTTTTTTTCTTTACAATATTTACAATGTACTCAAAATGCTCACCAAAAATTTTTTAGAAATCATTTGATTGAACTCTAAAAAATCACCAAAAAATTGTGTTTTTGTTAAGAAAACTAACTTTTGTATCCATTATATGCAAATTTATGCAATGATTTAAAATATAAGCATTTTTTGTGAAATACTTTTTAAATATGCAAATGCTTACTTTCCAAGCGAAAAGCTTGAAAAACTTGCACTGATAATAAGATTTTTATATTATATTTCTTATTGAAAATTATTTTCAATAGTAATCGATTTAATTTTTACATTATTTGAAATTTTAAATCCGTTATCATCTATGTTGTCAACTTCTTTGCCTACTTTTTTTAAACTCGCTATAAAATCGCTGCGTTTATCTATAAAACAGCTGAATTGCCCTCTCCGGCTGTCAAACAGCTGTTGATGTAATTTTTTTCATTCCAAAATAATTTTTTTTGTTGTTTGGGCAGGTTTGAGCAGATTTATACCTAAATAAAATAAACAATAACAAATTAAATAATTACAAACATTAACGAAAAAATATATACTTTTTAATAAAAAACCAATAATGAGTTCCAAAGATAAGGAGTTATCCAAATCCAAATTTAAATCGTTTCTAAAAAATGCCAAAAATCCACCAGGTTAGTAAGGATTTTTTAATGTATAAAAGACAACATGCAATATAGTAAATATTTTAAAAAAAGGTTCCAATGAAAGAAGTTTAAGACCCGATATAGAATGGGAATTAAGACCGGAACAGCCAGTGGCTCAAAGATGTAAAATTTTAAAGGATTTAAGTGAAGTTCACTTGCAGTCTTACAATCTGGAAGAGGTATAGTTCTATATTAATTTAAAAGAATTTATTTATCCTTATAAAAACTTTTAGACTGCCATTATAAAACTTTGGGATGTTACCAAAGATTTACTAGTGCCTACTAAATCCGCCGAATGTCGTCAGACTGCTTTGACATTTTACAAAAGACTTATTTATACCCAATATAAAAATCTTACCTACATGCGTGAACAATTCTTTTTGGTTATACAAAATCATGAAGTGCCCGAAGATCTTAAGCATAGATTGGAATTATTGGATACTTTAACCGAAAATGGCAAGGATATTAAGAATATAGAAGAAAAGGTATTTATTTTAATAATATGAGAATTAAAGAAATTATAATAATTTAATTATTACAGATTGGTCGCTTTATGCTGCAATGGCTGCCGGCCATACAAAAAGCTAATCTCTTGCGAGACTATTTGAATATGCTGGTTAATTTGATTAAATTTAATGCTGCCCATTTGGATAATGAAATAATTATTGGTATAGTGCAGTAAGTTGTTATTTTTGGATAGGGTGTGTTGTTTTAGCTTAATTTATGTTATACAATTTTTTGTTTTAGAAACGCCTGCAATTTAAGCTGCACTGTTTCAGATGAGGATATTGGTTTACAATGTTTATCCATTTTGGAAATGGTTATGAGTTACACCATCTTTCCTAGCGATCCTTTGCCACTATTCGTTTATACTTTGTGTCGTACTGTTAATATTGGACCTTATTGTCATCCGTCTTGGAAGGTAAGTAAGATTTTTTTTTCTCAGTCTTGGAATCTTGGAAAGTAATTTTAAGATATTTGCTTAAAATAAAAAACAAAGATTTTTGGTCACTTTTTTTACCAAAAGTAGCTTTTATAACCAAAAGTCGATTTTTGCACTATTTTCACCAAAAGTCACTTTTTTACCAAAAATCACTTTTTTTTACAAAAAGTAAATTTTTTCACCAAAAGTCAATTTTTTCATCAAAAATTCACTTTTTTCACCAAAAGTAATTTTTTTTTACCAAAAAGTCACTTCACCAAGTCACTATTTTCACCAAAAGTCACTTTTTTCGCTAAAAGTCGCTTTTTTCACCAAAAGTCACTATGTTCACTAAAAGTCACTTTTTTCACCAAATGTCACTTTTTCACCAAAAGTCGCTTTTTTCACCAAAAGTCACTTTTTTCACCAAAAGTCACTTTTTTCACCAAGTCACTTTTTTCACCAAAAGTCACTTTTTTCACCAAAAGTCACTTTTTCACCAAAAGTCACTTTTTTCACAAAAAGTAACTTTTTTCACCAAAAGTTACTTTTTTTACCAAAGGTCACTTTGTTTACCAAAAGTCACATTTTTTTTTACTAAAAACCAGTTTTGTTTCAGTTCTATTTCAATTCTAGTTCAGTTGTAGTACGTTTCCAGTTAAGTTCTAGTTCAGTTCTAATTCAGTTGTACTTCAGTTCTAGTTCAATTCTACTTCAATTCTACTTCAGTTCAAGTTCAGTTTTAGTTCAGTTCTATTTCAATTCTATTTCAGTTCTAGTTCTAGTCCAGTTCTAGTTTAGTTCTTTTCCAATTCTAGTTCTGTTTAGTTCTAGTCCAGTTCTAGTTTAGTTCTAGTTCAGATCTATTTCAGCTTTAGTTCAGTTCTAGTTCAGTTCTAGTTCAAGTTCATTTCTAGTTCAGTTCTTGATTAGTTCTAGTTCAGTTCTGTTTCAGTTTTAGTACTAATTCTGTTCTGGTTCTGTTCTAGTTCAGGTCAAGATCAATTCAAGTTAAATTCTTTTTCAGTTCTGGCTCCATTCCAACTCAATTCTAGTTGTAATTCTGTTAAAGTTCAGAAGAGATACTCTCTAAATTGATTTCATATCCAGAGTTCATTAAAATTTTAATAAATTTTATTGAAATCTTATCAGCAAAATATTTTCAGTGACTTATTTTACTAAAATAAGTTTAACAATTTATTAAACGCATAAACTTGTCTATTCGAATTCCATAAATTTCTCATCAGAGACATGGAATATTTTTCTTTATCACCATCAATCAAAATTTTGTTAGTTGTCTACAAAAACTGTTTACAAGACAGATGGGCTTTTCTAATGATTAAATTTCTAGTAATTTATCGAATAAAAAACAGATAAGATTAAGGATAAATAAATATTTTATTAAATATAAACTATGATTAATTTTTATAAAATATCTTAAAAATTATGTACAAAAGTATTTGTCATCATATAACTTAAAACTAAAAATTGTATTTTGTTAATTCTTATATAAAGTAAACTTGTTTATGAGGTTCTGCTTTTAAATATATTCTTGATGTATTTATTTTATTTTTTAACTTTATATACAACGTTAACAATTTATTCGTAGTTTTAATTAGCTAAAGCTAAATCCTCCGTATCTGAACATTGTCCCAAATCATCTATAACACAATATTTATTTACTTTATCATAGTAAAAATCAGGAGGACAATGTTGTGTATAAAGTTGGCCTTTTACACAGATATAAAAGGTATTACATCCTTTGGGAAATGTTTCAAAATGTATACCCTCTAAACCCAAACGAGCACAAGCCTTTTTTACATTATCATCTTCTGTTATTTTTACTTTATCCAATTGATTATTGGATTCTATCTCTAAAGTGGGAGGTGTGGTGGGTTTCATTAAACATATACCTTCTAAATCAATTATACAGGTATTCAGATCTGCATTGTAGTATTGTCCCAAAGGACAGTTTTCCAAAATGGCCGATTTATCACGACATACAAAATACGTTTCACAATTGTTTTTATTTTCCAAGACAGTATGTTCCGGCATTAGACAATTACATTGGAATTCAGCATCATATTTAAAGGGTACACAAAGTAATTGTTTGGCATTGAAATAATAGTTAGGAGGACAGTTTAGTTTTTGATATTGTCCCTTAACACAAGACTCAAAGATAAAACAATCTTCTTGCACTGGTCTAACAGCACCATCAGAACAAGTGGCTGGTTTGTTTGAATCATTGCCGCAAGAAGAACCAATTACACATTTGCGTGTGGCAGGATCAAAATGAAATTCAGGATCACAATTATATTCATAGGGTTTTTGTCTGACACAAATGTAGAATTTATGACAGTTATTGGGATGGGGCAATATGGCTCCATTGGGTTGAGTTTTGCAAATATTTTCGTTTTTATTGGGCTAAAAAGGAGAAAAATAGAAAGGGATTTATTAAAATAAATACAAAAATAGTCAAAATTTCAACAAAAAACTATTTAAAGAAAATATTGAAAATTTTTTATATCAAGTGAAAATTCTTACCTTTTTTAAAGCTTCTGTTTCCTCGCCTTTGGTTATTTGACTTAAAGCTAAAAGTGTAAAAATCACACAAAATGTTTGCCAAATCTTCATTTTTATTTTTTATTTTTATTTAATTCAATTCAGTTATGTTTTTTATTTTCAATTATTTTATTTTATATTAAAATAAATGCTCTTTTATTTTTTTATCTTCACAATTTTTTTTAAATAATGTTATTTTCTTAACGGTTTTCTTTCGACTGTGTCTTGTTAACAAACATTTAGCCACTTATAAAGCCCCTTAACAAAAATATTTTTCAATTGCATATTAAAAACAACAAAAATGTATTTTTAATATTTTCTTTATCAAAATTTTATCAGCAATTTTTTGTGATTAGTAAAGGAACTATATATGCAGCAACAAATATGTTTAGTTCCGATTTTTTTACGCTAATTATTCTTGTTTTTTGAGGTAATTTTTTTTATTGGTTTATTTTTTACTTGTATTTTTTTTCATAATAAGGTGTTATCTTGTTGTTAAAAAAATGCGTTATTAAGAAATACTAATTAACAATTCTATGCATAAGTTTTTCTTAAGAAACTCATAATAAGATTTTTTGTTTGTTTTCGAAGTCTTATCTTTTTATGAAGAGTTTGAAAGAAAATTGATTTGTGTTTTTGTTAAAAAAAAAAAATATTTAATCATATTTCTTTTTTTGAAGAGTTATAGAGAAATTTGTTAAAATTGCGACTGGAGCAGTAAAGTTGAAGTCTGATTGAATTGGAAAAGAACTGAATTAAAACTGATGTAAAACTGATTTAGAACTAAATTAAAATTGATGTAAAACTGATTTAGAACTGAACTAAACTAAATAAACAGATTTAGAACTGAAGTCGAATTGATCTAAAACTGAAGTATAACTGAACTAGAACTGAATTATAATTGAACTAGAACTGAGCTAGAATTGAACTAGAACTGATACAAAACTGATATAGAACTGAACTAAAACTTAACTTTAATTGAACTACATCTGAACATAAACCTGTACTAGAACTGTTAGCTAATACATTTAGTGATCTCCCCAGTCGTACTGCATACCCTCTCAACTTCTTTAATATTCATGTTTTTAAATGTAGGTTTATTTGATAAACGAAAAAAAAAAAACATGCCTTACAATTCACTCTTATCAAACCATACGACGAATATTAACCAAATTAATATGAAATCTTACCACCTAAAAACAAATAATGGTAACATGTTTTTTTATTGTTCTTTTTTTTATTGTGTATTATTTAAAAAAGTAGTAAAATCAAAATTACTACTATGAGTCAACATTTTAATAAAAACCCAAAAGAAATTAAAATTGTTACCTAAACCCCCGTTTTATTTTATTAGATCCCCGTGGTTGTTAGTATCAAAACTCTATATTTTAGCTATTTTCTTATCATTTGCTTATAAATCTTTTTTAATAATTTAAAACACTTCTTTTCTAAGTGAAAGTTAAAAAATTTATTGCACTTAACATTTCAATTAATTATTTAATTATCTATTTAATTTATTTGCTCACACTCACTGATAGGACATAGTCCATATTTTCATTTAAAAAACTACATATTTATGTATGTAGGTATACAACGGAAGCAATTGACAACAATGGTTATTAATGCATTTTGATTTTAAACAAAATAATTATGGTCAAAATTATAAATAAATTAAATAACTATTACTTTATATGTGAGGAATTTCTTTATCTAAAAACGTGTTTGCAAAAAAACATTTTTTTTCTCAGGAATAAATTTCTTTTCCCATGAAAAGAATGTTGTTAAAATATTTTTAAAATTGTTTGATAAATGTTTTTAAAGATTTGGGGAGTTATTTGCAAGAAGTGCGCACTTTCATTAAACATAAGATAATTTTTATGTTTTTGTTAAGAAAACGAGTGTTAACTGGATTTTAGTTTGTTTATTTACTTCCATAAACTAATCAAGATTATCTATAGTTAACTTGGGACTGAAATATAATTTGATTAGAAAAGAGCTAGAATTGAATTAGAACTGAACTAGAGTTGAATTAGAACTGAACTATAACTGAACTACAACTTACCTAAAGCTGAACTAGAACTGAACTAAAACTGAACTAAAACTGAACTAGAACTGAACTAGAACCGAACTAGAACTGAACTAGAACTTAATTAGAACTGAACTAGAACTGAACTAGAACTGAACTAGAACTGAATTAGAACTGAACTAGAACTGAACTAAAACTGACTTAGAACTGAACTAAAACTGATCTAGAACTTAACTAGAACTCAACTAGAACTGAATTATAATTAAAATATACCAAACTAAAAGTGAAATAGAATTGAACTTAAACTGAACTTGACTGAATTATAAAAGATTTATTTTAAATAGACCTGAAATATAATTTACATAATCCAAAACTATAATTTCAAATATTATTTTACTAACTTTTTCATCTCTGTTTCTTTTTAAAAATACCAAGCTGTCTGGAAAATTTTCCTTAACAATAAATAAAGCAAATTTAGAAACTTATGTTAGACAGTTAACGATCAATCAAATTTTATATTATTTAATAGAAAATTAATCATATAATTTATAACAAAAATATTAACTTTAAAACAATATATGAGTTTATCTTATATCATAGTTATTTTTAACTTTTAATATCATTAATTTCAATATGCCCTTTTTTTAAATAAAATAATTTTGTTTTATAAACGTTTAACCTTAAAAATATATTAACTATACCCTTTAAAATTTTCTATTTTTCTTTAAAATTCTCCACACAATCATAACCCCTATGTTGTATTTTATAAGCTGCCACCCGATTTCCATAATCCACAGCTTCAGCTAAATTTTTACTTAAATTATTTAAAGCATAAATTACAGCAGCCACAAAGGTGTCACCAGCACCTAAAGAATCCTCAATATTTTCTACAGCTACGGCTTTTAAAGAAAAATATTTATTAGTTGAGCCCTCTAAAGCATCCGAACATTCAGAACCCCAAGGGCATATAATCGCGGTTACTGGCCATTTATCTCCTTTTTCCTTTGCCCGTAAATCTTCAATAATTTTTTGAGAATTATAAACAGCTTCCTTAGCTGTTAACCAACCCAAATGTTGTGCTATATCTTTGCCCACAAATACCACATCTGCCCTCATAGCTAAAATATATAAATCCTTATTAAGTTTTTCCAACTCCACTGATATTTTTATACGATTCTTCTCCAATTGCTTTTCATTATGTTCTCTTATCATTTCAATCATTTGTTTAGTTTCTTCTACATTACGACCTTCAAAATGTATCCAACTATAGGTGAATAAATTAATTTTACGAAAATCTTCAAATTTTAAAATTGGAAAACCCAGGTTAGCGTGAACAATAGTACGTGTTCCCTTTGATTTAACTAGTATGACACTGGAAAATGGAGGATTCATTTCAGTTTTAGGACAGTTATTTATAGCTATATTTCTATGTTTACAATCATCATAAAGAAATTGAAAAGCAGGAGCTGAAGAAGTCATGCCTAAAAATTCACATTTAACTCCTAATTTACTGAGTACAGAACAATTATTGGAGGCATTACCACCTCTTTGCCAATAACCATCTAAACAACGTTTATCAGTATCTTCTTGAGGATATTCAGCACATACGTGTATTATATCCAAAACACACATGCCTACACACAGTATCCGACGATCCTCTGACATCTGTAAGAAGAGAAAAGGATTTAGAGAAAAGTAATTGAGAGGAATTTTAAAAGGCTAGACTCTTTCTTTAAAACTGCTGAATTATATTAAGAATAATAATCCAGTTTAGCTATACATAAACCATTTACCTTACCTTTATTGTCTTAAAATTTCTCCTTCTCCCTCAGTTTTATTAAAACCAGATTTAATATTTTATAT
This sequence comes from Protophormia terraenovae, assembly GCA_951394005.1. NCBI lineage: Eukaryota > Metazoa > Arthropoda > Insecta > Diptera > Calliphoridae > Protophormia > Protophormia terraenovae. The sequence continues at coordinate 9,910,212 of OX596075.1, read as the reverse complement.
TAAATTAATTACTTCTATTATAATTTTGTTTTTTACAAATTTTACATTGCTAACTTTTAGTGTCTGGTGTTGTTTTATTTTTTTTTTAATTGTGCGACTTTTTTTTCTTCATTTAATCTTATCAATAATAATTTTAGTACAAATTTTTTATTTTTTGTTTAATAAAATAATAAAAACAAAACAGCTGTTGAAAACTTTGTGGTCATTTACACATTATTTGCGCTTAAGCTCTCTTAGTTTATTTACAAAGAGAATGGGATAATGTTACCTGATATAAGATTTTTATATGAAATTGAGAATTAAATTATTAATAATGGGATTTGATATAAAATGTACTATTATTATTGGATATTTATATTATTGAATATATAATTTTGTTATTTTAAAGGAAATAGTCTTTAGTATTAAAATAGGGTTTTTAGAAATACATTTTTTAAATATTCATCCAAATCATAAAAATCCATTCAAAAATTGTTTTCATGAAAAAATTCAAAAAACCAAAGGCCAAAGAAACGGGATTTAATTATCTTTTATAATCTTGTTTAAGATTTAATAAAAATTGTATTAATAATTTATCTTTCTTTCAATATTTTTATTCGCCGTTCGATATTAATTTGAATTTATAATTTTTATGGAAACAATTTTTAGATTGTTGGATATACTTTTCTACAACTGAAATATATTTTTTTAAATAGTTCTGCTCTTTCTATTTAATTCTATGTTTTTTATAATCTTATTAATAGCATGATATCAGCGAACAAGTAAAAGGATATTTAAGCGCACCATCTGAAATATAACGTTCTTTAAAAAGTTGTAAGAAAATTTACATTAATATAAGAATTATGTCATTAAACCAAAAACTGTATATTTTGCATGTTCCACGGATAACATTTAAACAAAATATAAGGACGTCCACAAGCATCCTATTTCGAACGTCACCCGTTGAGAAATTTACTGCCTAACTATTTCATCCTACGATGTTGTAATCGTGGACAATGACAAAAAATATGTCCGATAGACTCGGTCTCCTCAACGTCCTCACACATTCTACAAAAGTCGGAATTGCTCATTTTAGATCTCATCTTCCCTTACATTCAGTGTCCCGTTATGACACTTATAATGGTCCTTAAACTTTTCCTACTAAAACTCCGAAGAGTATTTGTGTTTGCCCTGTAGACCGCCGACCAAATCTCTCCTGATACCTAACAATCCACTCTACTTCTCCAAGCCTGCTTGGTTCTAGCTGAGATCCTTTCATTGATCTTCCTAAAGAAGAAACCCAGTAGAGGGGTTTCACGTTGTATTCACTTTCCGAGACAAACAGCACTTTGCCTTGCTAATTCATCAGCCATTTTATTACCAGAGATGCTACAATGGCCTGGTACCCAGCGGAGTCTCACCACGTAATGTTCTAATATCTCCCTCAGCTTGTACTTTACCAAGTGCGTATCCAAGGTCTTAGAGGCCTTAGAGCTATCTGGCTGTTCACATAGAGAGTAACCTCAGACCCCTTCGAAACATTCAATGTGACTAATTTAATAAGTAAAATAACACCTTGGACAATTCTACAAAGATTTTTGATTAGATTTAGATCAAATGAATAAAAAAGTCATCCCATGAACTTAAAGTTTTATATTCTTCACTAACATTTCACTGTTCTAGGGGTATGTTTAGTGCCATTATCTCTCTGATATCGCGACTTCAGTGGTATTTCATATTCAGCATATGAAAGCATTGTATTGTTAAGTATATGGAGAAAGAAATGTCGATTCATATTTTTCTTGATTCACAAATTGAACCAAGTATTTAATCTAAACAAAGTTTATTTCCCATATTGCCACAAATATTCGAAATGATATCAAATTCAGGACAAATAATTTTGAATTCATCTGGTAATCCTAAGTGAGAGTAAATTAAGACGATAAAAGCTTTAAACATGATTAGTATAGATCAGTGATGGACATGTTTTCTAATGTACTTTTTGGACTATTTTGATACTTATTCATATATTTCATAAAAAATAATTTCTATATCAAAAATTTCAAGTGTTTAGCAGAAAATATCTACAAATATTCTCATAGAAAAATACACCAAATCTATTAGAACTATTAATTTCAAAAATATTTCTTTGCACTAGTTTTGAAATTTGTTTATAGTAATTTCTGATTTGTTATATTATTTTAATGACCAATAAAGCATTCAGGATCTAATATTCAAAATTTTAAACTATTTGAAATTGAATTTCTAAACTTTAAAAATCAATGCGCCAAATCTTTTAGAAGTGATATCCCGAAAACATTTATTTGTACAACTAGTGCCATTTCCGCATATTCATTAATAAATAATTCCATTAAATAAATCGCTCTGAAATTTAATTTTATTTCAATTTGATAAACATTGAAATTAATTCTTTCTTTATAAAAAAGTACTTTTTGTTCAGTACTATTTTACAATTTAAATCTTGCCATCTCTATTAAAGATCATTTGGTTAAGCTTGAATTAAGCTTTTTTAAAAAAAGCTTAAGAAAGCTTTTTTATACCCAACTCTAAAGTATGTAAAATGAAACGGCAACAGGTTTTGAATGTTAATTTTGTACAAAATTTTTATTAAAAAATAATTTTGAATGTTTTTTTGCTAAAAAAAAAAAATAATAATTTTATGTGTCAAATTATAAATTTAAATATGATTTTATATTATTTTTTTCCTTTCAGATCATGAAAAATCTTCTGGGCACAGAATTGGGTTATCATTCCATGAAAATGATGTGTAACATTTTAAATGATCGTAATGTTTATGAGGACAATTTTCTGCTAAGAGGTGCTGTATTCCACTTGAATATGAATATTTTTGGAGCACCTATGGTTTTTCAAGTTTCTCCTTTATTTTATGCCTCCATGGTGCTTAACAGTTTTCTAAGGGTAAATGATTTGTTTCTTAAAATTATAATTTAGATTAAAAAAAAAAAAAAAAAAATATTTTTCTTTAAATTTTAGGCTCTGGATAGTCGTCATGTTAGTGTTACCTATGAGGTTATTATCGGTATACAATTAGTGATATCAAAATATAAATCAGAATTACCAGAAATTATATGGGATCGTATATGTGATATAATGTCCGCTATAGTAGATAATATAGAATATTATGGTAAATTTTTTGTTGTTTAATTTAAAAATTATTTATATTTTACTTTCTTTTGGGTTATACTTTCTTTAGAAGGTTTTTCTGCACCCACTAATGGTTTGCTACAACTCAAAAGTCATTTTCATGATAATATCACCTGCATTGAAAAACTTTTAGAGGATGAAAAAACTAAAATTCTAGCCAACTATGATCGTATTTATGATTTAATAGAACGTGTAGCAGAAAGTAGACCAGAAACTTCTGTATTACTTTTAATTGATTATAGATCTTCAAAAATCACTGCAACACGACCAGAATGGTTACTTTTACTTAATAATTTTGTACAACGTTTCTATAAAATGTCTAATACACCCATACGTATTAAAGTTATACAATCTTTGGTGAATATTATGGATTTAAATCGTTCTTGTTATGAAGAGGAAATTTTAGAACGTGTTGTTATTCCTCTATTCGCTCATGTATGTAATGAAACTGATGTTCAATTAAGACGTGCCGTAGCAGATGCTTTAATTGATTTTACACGTCATTGTGATACTAAAAGATGTGGTGAATTACTGGATATATTAGAAAAGATTATAAATCGTCCTTATGAATCACACAAACAATATGGTACAGATATTAAAACAGAACAAGAGATACAGGATGTTATAACAGCTGTGGATGGTTTAATAGAAGTTTTTGTTATAAAACTTTATAGATTACCCTCATGTCATGCTATTAAAATATTTAATATTTTAGTAGGACACTTGGAATTGAATTATCAATATCCTAAGGTCTTCGAACAGGTCAATGTGGTGAGATATAAGGTAAGGTGTTTGGAAAATTTTTAAAGTAAGTTATTTTTTTATAAAGAATTTTATTTTCAGATTTTCTGTTGGATGTTAAAGGCTCGTGCTAATGCCTCTTATCATATTGGTTATCCTGATCCCACCAATAATGATACAATTAAATTTAGCTATTATTTAGGTATTGATTCTAGTCTACCTATACACGATATTAGCCACCATCATCAGCGTCATTCTATTATGACTCAATCTAATCATGATGTTGTGCCAAATGCTCATTTTACTACCATTTCCATAAAGAGAGCTTGTGAAACAATTGTCAAGTGTTTGGAAAAGGATAGAGGCAAATACAAAAACAAAAATTAATTCGATTATTATCTTAAACAATTTGTCATACTTTTCTTTTTTTAGATTATCAAATCTTTCAATTGGTCATCAAAGAATTGCCCAAAATTATGCAAAATAAAGCCTTAATACAAGGCAATGATATAGAATCTCTGGCAGCTGCTCTCTTCAAAACTATTTCTGAAAGTAACAAGGCTTTACATGTGGTTTATAAATGTACCATAGATGAATTGAATTCTCTAGTACTACCAGCCATAGCCTCTCTTGTTATTTATCATCAATATTTACAGCCTTCCAATCAATATAAAATTATAGAAGTTCTTAAAATAGGCATATCCAATACGGTCATTGGCAATGTTAGTAATATTGCAACTATATGTATTAATACCATGACTACTATAATATTGGAAATGCCCGAGGCTTTAATGCGTAAACTGCCTGATATTTTGTTACAAATGTCAAAAATGTCTGATACACCACCGGTGGCTATACCGGTATTGGATTTTTTGTCCAGTAAGTTTTAAAACTCATAAAAAATGTTAAGAATATCTAACTTATGAATTTCTTTTAGTTTTAAGCCGTTTATCCAATGATTTATGCACCAATTTCACTTCACGTCAGTATATGTATGTCTTTGCTATATCTTTACCCTATACCAAGCCTCATCGTTATGATCATTATACTGTATCGTTGGCTCATCATGTTATAGCCGGTTGGTTTTTAAAATGTAAATTGGAATTAAGGAGAAATTGTGTTAATTATATAATAAATGTGAGTATTAAATATTTTAATTATTATTTTTCTTTCCTTTTATTATTCTTTTATAATATATTTTTTTAATAATTTATTTTCTTTCCAGTCTATCCAATCTCACACCAGCATGCTGTATGAGGATATTAATAATTTAACACGTAATATACAACGTCAAGATTTTCAAAGTCTTAATGAAGATTCATCGAATCGTAAACGTAGTACTAGTTTAACAGAACGTGGTACACGTAATACAGCTTCTGCCACAGCTGCACGCAATCATTCCGAAATGCGTCCTTTAATGAATGAAGGTTTAAAATCGTTTCATGCTGAATTGGCTGAGACTTGTATTGATTTTTTGGCACGTCATACATTTTCACCTTGTTCGTCTTTGCCCAAGCGGTAAGTGAAAACTTCGGCACTAATGAATAATAGAGAAAAATTAGTTTAATCAGAAATCTGAATTTTAGCTTTACATTTTTTTCAAAACAAGAAAACTATTTCTTGTCATTAGCCATGCAGAAATTTTTCGTCATAAAAATGTTTAGAGCCACAAAAAATTTTCGAACAGTAGAAGTTCTACTATAAAGGATTTTTTACTATAAATAATATTTTTCACAACTAAAAATTTCTTCATTAAAATTGTCTCACCACAAAAATAGTTTTAACTTCTCTTAAAATTGCTTTTAGCCACAAAAATAAAAAATCATCATTCAAAATTTTTTTAAACAAAAAATTTGAAAATATTTTGAAATTTTAAACATAAAAAATATTTTTCACTGCTAAAAAATTGTTCAACACCTACGAAATTTTCACCATTAAGAAATTTTTTTCACCACATATAATTTTTTCATCTAAGACCCTAAAAACATAAAAAATATTTTTCACCACTAAGAAATTTTTTTACCGTACACGATTTTTAATAATTTTCATTTGGCATAACAATAATATTTTTCACCACTAAAAAATTTTTTATCACCAACTAAATTTTTACCATACAATATAATTTTTTAATTTGTTTCACAACTAACAAAATTTTCTCACCATGATTTTTTATAATTTTCATTTATGGCATTTCAGTTATGGCAAATAATATTTTTCACCACAAAGAAATTTTTTCACCACCAACATATTTTTTTATAAAGATTTTTATCATACTAATTACGTTTCGCCACTAGAAATCTTCTGTGTTTTTTTGTTTGTTTTTTATATAAAAAAAAAAAAAATATTTTTTTATTGTGAAAATTTTCTTAGTGGTGAATTAGGAATTTTTATGCCCATAATTTTTTTTTTTCGTATATTAGTTTTTTTACTTTTTTCACCACCAATTTTCACCTACAATATTTGCTCACCATACATGACTTTTTTCATTATTTTGTTGTTAAGGTTTTAGTCATCTCATCGCCAATAAAATTTTCACCACTAAGAAATTTTCATCTTTTTTACCATAAAAAATATTTTTCACCACTAAGAAATTTTTTCACCACTAATAAAATTTTTGCATTCATACATAATTTTTTAATCATAAACTTTTTACCATAATAAAAATTTTTCACCACTAAGATTTTATTATTTTTGATATAAAAATATATATTTCTTTATGGTGAACAATTTCTTATTGGTGGATATGAAATTTTTTCACTATAAAAAAATTGTTGAATAAAGCTTTTTTACTATAGAAAATAATGACTAATGACTTTTTTTTATCATAGTGTTTTTACCATAAAAAATATTTTTCACCAATAAGAAATTTTTTTCCACCTACAAAATTTTCCCCATACATATTTTTTTCCATAGAAAATGTTTTTTTAATGTATAAAGCTTTTTTACCCTTAGATATTTTTTCCACCTCTAACAAAATGTTCTCACCATACAAGATTTTTTAGTCAGTTTTTTTTTTACCATAAAAAATAATTTTTATTAATAGGAAATTATTTTAGCTCCAAATTTTTTACCATAAAAAATATTTTTCATCACAGAGAAATTTTCTCACCATACAGTTTTTTCATCTTGGTTGGTTAGTTTACGTGGTAGCCCGTACAACTTAAGGGCAATCAATTAGACTCGTTAGATTCCGTTTTGATAAGACCACACTACTCGCCTAAACTTTCTTAATATAAAAAATATTTTTTTACCACTAACAAAATTTTCACCTTTTCAAGAAGTTTTTTGTAATTATTATGGAGAAAAAAATTTTTGGTGGTGAAAATTTTATCACCATCAATAAAATTTTCACCAAAAAATTGTTTCTCCATAATAATTATTTTTATCTTAAAAATATTTTTTTTACTTTAAGAACAATTTTCGCAGCTAAATTTTTTACCATAATAAATTTATTTCACCTTATGTCTAAAAATAATTTTTTTCCAAACCAAAAATTTTGTTCAGCACAAAAACATAGTATAGTAACTAGCAAAGTATATACAAGTAGTCCGACTCTTTGGCAGGAGAACCTAACTCTAAGAGTGTGTTAGTAAAAAAGTACCTAACTGTAAGTATGTGTTAGTAACAAAAATATTTATGTGTTTGTACTTTTATATTTTTTTTATTCACACAGAGTTTTATAAAAATGTTTTAAATTTTATTTTGTTTGAATTTTCAATACCAAAAATTGAAACTCTGTTAACGAATTTAATAATGAAAGAATACAAAACAAATTGTCAAAAATTATAAAAATAAAATATTTGTGATTTGCGTAAATTTTACCGTTTTAAGAAATAAATTTGTGCTAATAGTGTAAGAAAAAATTGTAAAAACCTGTGTGCAAGTGAAATATAGTGCAAAAATGCATAACAATTTCATAATTTAGTGGTAAAATTCTGATTCTATTTCTTTGTATTAGTTCTCTCACAATTCACACAGTACCCGTATATGTGAGAGAGAAATTTGATTAAAAGAGAGTCGGACTACTTGTATATACTTTGAGCCTATTTACATTGGGGATTATCGCAGGGTATTTTTATGATATTTTGTTTTCAAGTTGCTTCGAAATCCCTTCCATATTTACACATATAAATTTGTATTGTGAAATTTTTTAAAATATGTTTGACAAAAGACAACAAATCAGAAAAATTAAAAAGAAAATTGAAAAAATTTCATGAAATTTTTAGCTTTACTACGACGTGCAACTTTTCTTACCCCGCTTGCTTCTCTACACCTCTTGCCTACAAACGTAAAAGTTGCAGCGATTTTTCCCAGGGAAAATCCCCAATGTAAATGAGCTCTTTGGTAACTAGTATAGAAACTGACTCTCTTTTTTATTCAACACTCTTCACATACATATGCTGTGTGAATTCAACACACTTGAGAGAGACCTAAACAACACAAAAAAATTAACAAAATTATCCTTTAAAATAACATTTGCAGCACATTCTTTCATACACATATAATATTTTATTATTTTTTTTAACACTTTTATCACATTTTAATTTCCGGCACGTTCTTATTTTTTCCAAACGAGAAATAATTTTTTTTACTATTTTTGACATTTTTTTATTGGCTGTTGAATTTTAAACTAAATAAAAACAGTTGCAATTTTTGGTATTAATAATGTAGTAAATTTTACAATAATTTATATTTTTTGTTGATATTTAGCAACAAAAATATAATAATTAAATCATTATAAATACAATAGACGTTAAAATCTTTTATATTTGTTGAGAAATATAAATATACTCGTAAAAGAAAAATTTAATAATTTTTTAATACAATTTTTTGCAACTTTGTGTACATATGAAGTGTGGTGAATGTTAATTTTACACCAATACATATAAATAAAATTTTACTAACACATTCTTAGCGTTACGTACTTTTGATTAATGCGTGATGTACCAAAAGAGAGATTTTCCGTACTAGTTCTTATACTATGCACAAAAACATTAAACAAAAAATTACCTTTGTTGTTTTCATCATTTAGAACTTTTTTTCACCACTTATAATGTGTTTCACCCCTGAACATACTTTCACCACAAATAATTTACTCCACCCCGAAAAGCAGTTTTTTGTCTAAAAATATTTTTTTCACCACTAAAAAGTTTTTTAACCACCATAAATATTTTTTACCATGAATTAATTATTTGAAATTAAAAAACTTCATAGAACTTTTTTTCACCATAATGAGTTCCTTCTACTAAAAACATTGACTCATTCCAAAAAATAAAACTGTTTCAAAATAAAACTACCGGCAATAAAGGTTTTTGTCATAAAAAATATTTTTTCGCCACAATGATTAGGATTCTTTAATTTTTTTATTCCACCACTATTTTTTTTAGTTTAAATATATTTTCATCTCAAAAAAATACGTTAATTTACCACAATTTTCATTCGACACATAAATATTTTTCACCTCAAAATTTTATTATTTTTGGAAACAAACTTAGACTAGAAAATAAAAAAATATTATGAAAAAATTTATATTCCTATGCATCTTTTCCCTCATTTGTAAAGCCTTCCTGCCGTGGAATATCTTCTTAAAGATGGTCACTCTCAGACTTGGCTAGTAGGACATAATCTAGTAACCATTACCACTTCTGGTTGTCCATCAGGACCTACACGTAATGGTTTATGTGATCTATGACAAAAACATAGTATAGTAACTAGTATAGAAACTGACTCTCTTTTTTATTCAACACTCTTCACATACATATGCTGTGTGAATTCAACACACTTGAGGGAGACCTAAACAACACAAAAAAATTAACAAAATTATCCTTTAAAATAACATTTGCAGCACATTCTTTCATACACATATATTTTATTATTTTTTTTAACACTTTTATCACATTTTAATTTCCGGCACGTTTTTATTTTTTCCAAACGAGAAATAATTTTTTTTACTATTTTTGACATTTTTTTATTGGCTGTTGAATTTTAAACTAAATAAAAACAGTTGCAATTTTTGGTATTAATAATGTAGTAAATTTTACAATAATTTATATTTTTTGTTGATATTTAGCAACAAAAATATAATAATTAAATCATTATAAATACAATAGACGTTAAAATCTTTTATATTTGTTGAGAAATATAAATATACTCGTAAAAGAAAAATTTAATAATTTTTTAATACAATTTTTTGCAACTTTGTGTACATATGAAGTGTGGTGAATGTTAATTTTACACCAATACATATAAATAAAATTTTACTAACACATTCTTAGCGTTACGTACTTTTGATTAATGCGTGATGTACCAAAAGAGAGATTTTCCGTACTAGTTCTTATACTATGCACAAAAACATTAAAAAAAAAAATTACCTTTGTTGTTTTCATCATTTAGAACTTTTTTTCACCACTTATAATGTGTTTCACCCCTGAACATACTTTCACCACAAATAATTTACTCCACCCCGAAAAGCAGTTTTTTGTCTAAAAATATTTTTTTTCACCACTAAAAAGTTTTTTAACCACCATAAATATTTTTTACCATGAATTAATTATTTGAAATTAAAAAACTTCATAGAACTTTTTTTCACCATAATGAGTTCCTTCTACTAAAAACATTGACTCATTCCAAAAAATAAAACTGTTTCAAAATAAAACTACCGGCAATAAAGGTTTTTGTCATAAAAAATATTTTTTCGCCACAATGATTAGGATTCTTTAATTTTTTTATTTCACCACTATTTTTTTTAGTTTAAATATATTTTCATCTCAAAAAAATACGTTAATTTACCACAATTTTCATTCGACACATAAATATTTTTCACCTCAAAATTTTATTATTTTTGGAAACAAACTTAGACTAGAAAATAAAAAAATATTATGAAAAAATTTATATTCCTATGCATCTTTTCCCTCATTTGTAAAGCCTTCCTGCCGTGGAATATCTTCTTAAAGATGGTCACTCTCAGACTTGGCTAGTAGGACATAATCTAGTAACCATTACCACTTCTGGTTGTCCATCAGGACCTACACGTAATGGTTTATGTGATCGTTGTTCTCAACTGGGAAAAGCTTACACTTTAAGCCCCAAAAATAGTACCGATACTAATCCTGGAACAACACCTATTTCACCAGAAATCAATCATACTCAAGGAGCTCCCAACTATGAGCATCGTTATACCAAAGTTTCCCTGCAACACAGCAGTGGTAATGAGTCGGCTGGTAGCACAGATTTAACTTCATCCTCTTCTTCAACTTCACACACTACACAAAGACAAACTTCCAATAGTTCAACAGCTTCTTTGGAGGCATTGTCTCGACGGGGTTCTAACCCAGAAGCGGGTAGTACAGATTTGGGTGTAGGCAGCACAGCAGGAGGTGTGGGAGGAGGCAGTTGTACTTCTCTATTGGGTAATTCTTTGTCTTCCTCTAGTGTTTGTGCTTCTCCTATATGTGTGCGTTCTTGCACCGCTTGGGCAGAAATATTAATAAGACGTCCCACGGGTAATATCTCATGGATAACACGCATACAAAATCCTTTATCCAATGATTGTTTTGGTTATGATGTACCATTTAGTAGTATGGTATCACTCTTCTTACCTACACAACATGGAGGAGTTTTTGGTCCTGATTTTTTGCAAGCAGAAAATTTAGATGAAATTAATGCTGTCTCTAAGGAAATAAAAGAAACCGTACAAAGTGAAACCCATAGACCCGAGCTAATCATGACAAAATCTTTAGAAGAAAGACCTAGAACGGTATCTAAGGCCAGAGCTTTACAAAGGCAAGAGGAAATTTCCTCCTCGGCTCAAGCGGTGGCGGGAACACAAGCCATAGATATACCCAAAATGACAACGGCTGGAAAAAGAGGCAAAGAGGCCTTGTGCGGTAGTGTAAGTGATGGTGAAGCTGATGAGGAATATTTGGCCATAGAAGGAGGACAAATGCGTGCTAGAAAACCTGTAAGAAGAGTAAATTCCAGTCCTGAAATGTCTTCTAGTTGGCGTAACACTTTCTTAATGAATAAACCGGCACCTTTGTCCCAAGAAACAGTGGCTTCTGGAGAAACAGCCAGTTCGGAAACTGAATTACATCAACAGCATCAGCAACAACTACAACAGCAGAAAAAGAAAAGTGTGCAGTATAGCAAGGTAAGCTGTGAAGCTATACCCGAAGAAATAGCAGGCTCTACTCCACCTCAACATGGCGCTAAAACTGATGCCACACTTAAAGCTCCGGAAGCACATACTTTGCCACCCAAACAATTATCTGCAGATGATGTTAGCCAAAAAGCTACAACACACCCACCAGCTGTGCAACAATCTGCCTCAGCTACTTCTTTGAAATCTACAGGTACAGGAGAAGATAAAATTGTGGCCAAGCCACCCTTGTCACCAGCACCACAACATTCACCTCGTTTAGAAAAGACACATGCTCCTGCTATTAAATCCACTTCTTTTGGTTATCATCAGGGTCTAGCCAAATCTAGCAGTGGAGGAAATAATGCCAATATGTCCTCTTCCCAAGGAGGGCAAAATCAAAATAATGATTATGCTAATGGAGAAATGCGTGGGCGTTCTAAAACCATTTCTGTAGTAAGAGAAGTAAATAATGGCAAAACCAGACCACCAACTACTAATTTTCCACGCTATGGAGCCCCTAAACCACAACTTAATACTAAACTTTGCATGAATCCCAGTTTTGTATTCATGCAATTATATCATACTGGACAAATACAAGTAACCGATGTACCCATTAAAGTGCCTCCCGAACAAATGAGTGCTGTTAATCTTTTAGATTTGGCACCACCTTTTGAGACACATAAAATTGGTGTACTATATGTGGGACAGGGACAGTGCAACAATGTGGTGGAAATTTTACGTAATTCACATGGCAGTACAAGATATGTGGAATTTTTACGTAACATTGGTACTTTGGTTAGTTTGAAGGAAGCAGCACAAAATAATCTTTTTGTTACATTAGACACTGATGGAGCAGATGGTAAATTTACATATATATGGAAAGATGATATAGTACAGGTGGGTTTAACGATGGGATATCTGTAAGAAATATATTTTTTAATTTATGTTTATAATTAGGTTACCTTCCATGTGGCCACCTTAATGCCTACTAAACTTAAAACCGATCCCAATTGTAATGAGAAAAAGAAACATATAGGCAACGATTATGTTAATATTATATACAACGAAAGTGGCGAGGAATATAATTTAAATACAATATCAGTAAGTTAAAATAGTTTATATTTGGTCACAATACCGAAAAATATATTTTTTCCCGTTTTTTATTTATTTAGGGTCAATTTAGTTATGCTTGCGTTATTGTTGAACCTCTAGAGCTTAATACCAATCGTATTTATGTTAAAGCTCGTCCTGAAATTGCTGAATTTGTATGTCATCCAGGTCCCAAAATTGTATCGGATAGAAGTGCTCCTATATTGGCCAGACAATTGGCTTTGCATGCCAATGTAAGCTAAACGATTTAAAAAATTTAACAAAAATGTCTAATCTTTTTAATGTTTTTCTTAACCCCTTTAGTTGGCTTCAAATGTTTATCAAAGTTTGCAAAAGAAAAATCCCTATGCTTCCAATTGGTTGGAAAGATTACGCAGCATTAAACGTTTACGCGCTAAGGTGAGTTTATAGTTTACTATTTTGTAAAGTAAATTCTCTTAAATATTTTTTGTTTGTTTTTCCAGCTTCTTGAGAGTCAAAATCGTGGCGCTTCTACTGCTGCTAATGCCGATAATGATGACAAACAAAATTCAAATCGCGATTTTTCCAAATATACTTAAAACAATTGTTGAATATTAATTTTGGAACTTTGTTAGGAGTTTTGGAATTTAATATGATTTTTCTTTTAATATTATTTTTTTCCCAAATTAAACGCCGCTGTTATAGATATTAAGTAAAATATTAAAACGATATATTAACACGTATTTAAAGAAAAAATAAACGCTTTGTAGCTTTCGTAAAAAAACAGGATTTGTTTGATTGTTCAAAGGATGGTATAGTCAATCATTTTGGCTATAGTCTAGTCATGATAATAGTCTAGTCAATAGTCATAACTATAGTCTTGACTATATTCTAGTCGATAGCCTTAATCATTGTCTAGTCGATAGTCTTTACCATAGTCTAGTCAATAGTATTAACTATAGTCTAGTCAATAGTCTTGACTATTATATTAACTATACGCCTATGTGATGGAAATCACACGAATGTAATTTTACATGCGTTTTGAAAATCGACAAATTTATTTCAGCATGTGCTGTAATTCACGCGTTTTACTTGTTCGATTTCTCTCAATTTGATCAGCTGTTTCTATTAAATCGCTTATGTATGAGAAAACAAATAAGAAGGAGAATAGTGGATTAAATTTAAAATTTCATATTTTTACTTAAAATTGGTAGAAAATATTACTAGTTTTTACATAAATGAAAAGAAAGCATATTAAATTTTGTTTGTACGCCATATTTATTGTTTAAGCAAAATAGACAACTTCACTTTGATATAAGTATGCGATTTGAAATCGGCTATTTTCTTGTGATTGTGAACCATTCTCATCACATACCCGATAGTTTATTCAATAGCCTTGACTATAGTCTTAAATATAGTTTAGTAAATTGTCTTAATTATTAAGTCAATTGTCTTGACTATAGTGTAATCAATTGTAATAACCAGGGCAAGTCTTTCAAGCTTTTCGCTTGGAAAGTTAGCATTTGCATATTTAAAAAGAATTTCACAAAAAATGCTTATATTTTAAATATTTGCTTATAATGGATACAAAAGTTAGTTTTCTTAACAAAAACACAATTTTTTGGTGATTTTTTAGAGTTCAATCAAATGATTTCTAAAAAATTTTTGGTGAACATTTTGAGTACATTGTAAAGAAAAAAAAAAAATCGGAAGCGTCAAATATGACGCTTATATTTTTATAAACATCGAAATCTATTAGAGATTGAAAGTTAAAATATGCATATTTGTGCATATTTTCTACACATTAATATATAAGAATGCATAAATTCGTCGGTTTTTATATACATATTCATGCTATTTTTGCATATTTCTGTGCATATCACACCATTTTTTCGTGCTTTTTCAAGCGCATATTTCAAGTTATTTTGTGCATATAAAAACTTGCCCTGGTAATGACTATAGTCTAGTCCAACGGTTCTCAAATGGGGGTCCGTGACCCACAAGGGGTCCTTACAGACATTCGTAAGGGGTCGCGAAGAGATTCTAAAAAATTTTCTTGAACCCACAATTTTTTTATGTAAATATTATGTAGAAGTTTAAATAAAAATTCCAAATTAAAGACAAAAGTAAAGATTTTTTAATTAGTTTTTTTTAGGAATCAACTAGCATTAGATGTAAGAAAACCAATGTTGAAACCAAAGCTTCGATTGAAAATATTCTGTTTGTTAAAGAAACAATGATCAAATAAAGAAATTAATGCTGTCGAATGACATAATATATAGAAAACAACGATGTGGCAGGGAAAACATTTAATTAAAAAGATAAATAGTTTACCTTAACTTAATGAAACTATACATTTTTCACTTTTATTTTTTTCAAGTTTATTTTGCCAATAATCTCGAAATTTCACCATAGAATAACATTCTGTGTAATAAGATTATTATAATTTGCTCGAATGGTGTGACTTCTCAATACTAAGTACACAAAACATTTATTTCGCAGAGAAAGTTTTAGTCTGTAAAAATTAATTTTGCTTAAATGACTTTATAATTCCTTTCAATATGAATATTGATAAAATACCAGATTCAATTCAAAAAGAGTTAAAATGTAACTCATGGCTTAAATTTTTATTTTCAATCTGTAAATTTAAAAGAATTTTAGTTAAAATATAGCAAGGTTTGTCAGCTTGTTGGCTCCGAAGTTCTAAAAGTATTAGAACAATTTTCATTAACATACATTTTTATGTATAACTGTCATATTCGCTCTTTTGTCCATCAAAACTAAAATATCGATCTTTTGTGTTCGCAGAGAATAAATATATATGCATTATACGAAAAAGTCTTTTACTATTAAAGATCTCATGAAGCAAAAACAATGTCGCAATTAATAATATTATTTTATTTTTACATAACATTTTATTTGATTTTTAAACTAGTCAAAGTTGTAGTGGGTCGCGCTTCCATTGCAATGTCAAAAGGGGGTCGCGAAGCAAGATCTTGTGAGAACCCCTGGTCTAGTCTATAGTTTTCACTATAGTATAGTTGATAGTCTTGACAATAATCTTTTAAATAGACTATATTCTTGTATATGGTCTGGTCTATAGTCCTAAGGGAAGTATGCTTAACTATAGGTCCTTTATACAGCTTTCAATTGTTGCACTTTTTTTTTTTTTTTTTCAAAATAAAACTCCATTTTGTTGTTCTTCAAAGATAATACTAAATGTATTTTATTTATTTCTTTTAAATATAATTAATTTTTTTTTAATTTTCCTCTATAAATAAAGTATCATTTGAAATATTTTTTCTTCTTTTTTTAAAAATGTTATACATATGTATGTAATAATTCTTTTGTGATATTTAAACATTAATTTGATTTCAAATTGTTAAAAGCTTATTTTCCAATATTCTACCATTTGATTATATTAAATTTCCTTTAAATTAATTTAATTTTATGGAATTATTTTTTGCCTTAATAATAATAAAATTGCTTATGTATTATGTTTCCTTTATTTATATATACACCTTAGTAGTGGTTTGTTTTCTTAAGGGGAATAGTTTAAGTGGGAAGGATATTTAAATATTTATTAATTTTGAACCAATGTTCTATGATTAATATTGGTGATTGGTTTTTTCTTTTGATTAAAATTTAATTTAGAACTTTAGTTACGCTTTTTTGTTTTTTTCATACATACTTGATATTAATTAAAAATAAAATTAATATATTACAATGATTTTAAATTGTTAACACATAAAATATTTTAAAATAAAATTAATAATAACCTAAAGAAAAATTATATTAATATTTTTTGCACATAAATAGCAAGAGTTCTTAAGGTTATGTTAATGTGTTTAATATTTTCCAGTTTTGGTTTAAAATGGTTTCTTTAGTTGTTACTTCTAATTGATGTTATTTTGCTCTTACAGTGTTTTATTTTGTTTGTGTATTTGTATTGGTTTTATTGAAATTGTTAAAATTTTTTGTTTTAAATATTTTCTAATTTCTAAAGGTTAAACACTAGTCTAAGTAAATATTTTGTTTTAATAGTAGTATCTAAGTAGGGAAGATCTTTAAACAGGACTAAGGGGATTTCATAAAAGTTCTTAGTTTAAAAAATAATATTTAGTTAAAGAAGGCCAATTTTGGTTTTAAGTTTTTTTTTTTAATTTTTTTTTATTGGATAGTGTTTTATTTTATTTAAGATCAATATGATACAGTGATAGTTATGTTTATATATTTAAAGAATTATTTTATTATTTATATGTATTTTTTAAAGCTATAGTATATTATTTGTTACTAAATATAATAAAGCAATTTATATTTATTAATGATTTTTGGTAAAAATACTCTAAGAAAATGGAGAAAAAAATGCAGTGATTTTGAAATAATTATTGAACATGGAATAATTAGCGAAGCCCAGAAAGCTGTGTGTATTTGTTCAAAATAACTTTACGTATACTTTTAGAAATGAAAAATGGAAATAAATCAAACGATTTTTTTAAATTTTCTGTGCTATAGATTTTGTACTGTTTTCATTGAAGAAATCATATACATAAATAGTTTCATAAACAAATTTATTAGTGGCGGGCAAAAAAGCTATTTGAAATTAAATCCATAACTAGTGAAAAACGAGACACTTTCTCTGTGTTTCTCCAAATCAATTTGAAAAACCATGATATATTATTTTTTCAAAAATTTGTCAGATTTTTTAAACGTATAAATTTTTTTAAAGGTATTATGTTAAGGTTTCAACAAAAACAAAATGGATACGGCATCACGAATGCTAATGAAGTGTGTAGCAGCACAGAAAATACATATTTCGTTCTGTTAGTGGCTACAAACTCTATTAAATAGAGACAACAACTGAAATTGTCTTGTTTTTTACAGTGTAAAATTTTCATGTCATTGTATAACAGTTTTTTGTGAATATTTTATAAAATTATTATAGTAATTTATGAAATGTGCGAAAAGTTTTGCATTTTAAAACAGATTATAACTTAGAAAATGCAATTATTGTTCTATATTACAGAAAAATAGTTTTTGACAGAATTGTTATAAAATTATAACAGTTAATTTTGAATCTGTTTTATATATATAACAGCTTATGAGAAATTGTTAATTAGAAAAATAAATTAACCATTTATTTAAAAATTATGCTAAGTATAAAAATTTTCAAAAGATTATATCATAAGAAAATTAATAGTTTTTGGTACAGTATAACAGTTTTCCGTTTTTTTAACTGCACAAAGTTTAACATTTCATTATAGGTTATAACTCAGAAAAATAAATAAATATTTTATAAATAGTTTTCCCTAAAAGTGTTATAAAATTATAACATTTTTTTAAACTGCACTAAAAGTTTGACATTTCAAAACCTCAGAAAAATAAATAAAATAGTTTTATGTTTTCCCTAAAACTGTTATCAAATTAAAACAGTTTCTTTCGAAACTGTGTTAAATTTATAATAATTATTTAAAAAATCACACATTTTCGTGAAGGTTTTATAAAATTATAACATTTTATTTTAAATCTATGTTGAATGTATAAAACTTTTGAACAGATTAAAACTCAGGAAAAAAATTGTGCTGTATTGATATAGTATAACAGTTTTCCGTGAATGCGTTATAAAATTATAACAGTTTATTTTGAAACTATATTTAATGTATGAAACTTTTCAACAGATTATAACTCAGTCAAAATAATTATGTTGTCTGGATATAGTTAAATAATTTTTGATGAAAGTGTTATAAAATTATAACAGTTTATTTTGAAACTATGCTAAATTTATAACATTTTATAAAAAATTATAAATTAGAAAGTTAAATTACATTCAATGTTACAGTATAAGAGTTTTCCGTCAAAGTGTTATAAAATTATAACAGTTTATTTTGAAACTATTTTCAATGTATGAAACTTTTGAACTGATTAACACTCAGAAAAAACATTTGTGCTGTTTTGATATAGTATAACAGTTTTCCGTGAATGCGTTATAAAATTATTACAGTTTATTTTGAAACTATGATTTATGTATAACAGTTTATAACATATAATTTAGCAAATTAAAATACTTTCAATGTTACAATATAACAGTTTTCCGTCAAAGTTCTAGGGTAGAACATTAATTTATATTCCATTTTACTGTATAAGAGTTTAACATGAATTTGCTATAAAATTATTTATTTATTTATTCAAATATTATTACAATTATAAATTATAATATAATTGAAAGTATGCCAAAAGTCTAACATATTTCAATGGTATATAACTCAGAAAAAAATTATAATATTTTTTTTGCTATAACAGTTTTCGATGATTTCCCTGAGTCTTTTATCTAATTATTACGGTTTATTTTGAAACTATTCCAAACCTACAAAATTTTTCAACAGATTTTTTTATATGTTATAAAAGTTTTCGATAAAAAGTTATAAATTTATCTTTGAATATTTTATAACAAATTTTAAACAGAAAATTAAATCAATTTTTTTACTAGATATTTTATTACTTATATTTAATTTTTGTTATGTCAACTTCTTGTGCAATTTTCTTGGGAAAATCGTTTTTTTTTTTTTTTTTTTTTGCAATTTTCTTCGAAAATTATAATTAGTAAAGGGCTTTTAAATTTTACTTTTTGAATATAGTTAAAAAAAAAGTATTATATGGTTTTAAGAAGTTTGGTTTCTACTCATGAAATTTGGAATTCCCTTTTTCAGAAACTTACAGCCGTATTCATAAAAAAATAATGTATACTTGATAAAGAGTTACTAACATTTTGTATGTAAATTTACATAAGAAAAAATTAGTAACTCTTTATTAAACCTACTTTAATTTTTTGGAATATGGCTGTTATTCTTTATTATTGCCAATTACTAACAGATTCTTTAATAACATTCTTATAAATAGTGTGTTCACAACTAATTGCATGAACTCGTTGAGTAGAACCTTATTATGATTCTAAATTCGTTTAGAGAATGATTTTAATAACTAATGCTTAAGAACTAATTCTGTATGACTTCTACATCACTAGAACAA
Source organism: Protophormia terraenovae (assembly GCA_951394005.1). Classification (NCBI taxonomy): domain Eukaryota; kingdom Metazoa; phylum Arthropoda; class Insecta; order Diptera; family Calliphoridae; genus Protophormia; species Protophormia terraenovae. The sequence continues at coordinate 9,890,069 of OX596075.1, read as the reverse complement.
GTACAGGCTAATTTTAAGCATTCTGGAGCATTTTATTAATCCAAACATTCACATAGAGCAAATAAATATTTTCGAAAAAAAAAAAAAAAAAAATCAATAAAAGTTTTAATCACAATTTGAAATTGATTTCAAACATTTTCATAATTAAATAAATTCCCAGCAAAACCTTTGCTTGCATTGTAATTAGTTAAGAAACTAGTTTAATGGCTCTTCACTACTTTAACACGGTGATATCATCAGATGCAACTACTTCTCTATATTATTAAAGATAGGCATTTCAGAAAGTCATTACGTAGATGTCATTAAAAGAACTAATTACTTTAAAGCTATTCAATATCTCATAAATTTCAAAGTATTGCAGAAGTCATTATTAGCAAAATGAATAGTAACTAGTTACATTATCTGTTACAAATAAGTACTCAAATATGGAGAAATAAAAAGCTGGTATTTTTGTTTAACATAAACAGTTTCATATGTTTAATTTACAGAATTCAAAATATAATTATAATATTTCATGAATGAATCATCATGTATGTATAGAGCGCCCTAATGGATTTGTTGACAATAAACAAATCTGGCCACCAATGACTCTGTTGTTCGTACGCTTACGTTTTATATTCTTTTTTACTTTACTATAAAGTTGTTCACGATAGGCTGGTTATCAGGTTATATGATTATGTGGTTATATTAAAAACTGAAAAATTCATTACAAAAAGTAACGAACTTTGTTTATAGATTATGTGATTATCTGTTTATTTGTAGCGTTAAAAAATAATAAAAATTGAAACAAGTAATGTATTTTGTTGCTTTTAATATTGCTATATAATCACATAACCTGATAACCAGCCTATCGTGAACAACCTTTTTATTAAAATTTGATTATAATTTGAAACTGAATTGTCGAAATTAAATTTTCGTTCGATATAGAAAAACAAGTTAAGATTGATAAAAAGTAATATTTCCAATAATCTGTTCTTAAGTAATTAATTACATATGGTTAAAAGTAAGTAGTTACAAATCTACTTCCGTCTAATGCAGGCAGTATGTTTTTATCATTGAAAAGAAACTACATCCGAAACTACATGTTATTACCAAGTTTTTGCTGGGTTACTGAAATATTTTTTTTTTTTTTAACAAATTAAATTCAAATTTTACATAAAATTTTAAATCCAATTTCAATTGCGAATATTCTGTGCAGAAAAAAATATGATATATTAAACGATTTTAAAGAAAAAAGCTGTTCAATTAATAGCATCTACTATTTAATTGATCAAATTTCGTATTTTCTAATATTTTTTACTAAGAATCTTATTGTATCAATTAACATATTAATCAAATATAAATAAAAACAAAAGCAAGTGATAATTTGAATATACAATTTTTTATAGGTTGAATTTCATAATTGAAATTGGATTTTAGATTTTTCTAAGCAAAATTTGAATTTAATTAATTAGAATACTTTAATTTCGAGAAATTTAATTAATAATAAAAAAAAAAATGTTTGAAATCATTTTAAAATTCTGACTAATAATTTAATTGAAATTTTGTAGAAATATTTGTTCCTGTTTTGGAAAAAAGTAAATCATATTTTGGTATTTTAATTAATATTTAACTCTGTAGTTTAAATGATTAATTTTTGAATATATTCAAATAAAAATTTTATCTGTATTATATTTTCAAAATCACTGCATTAATTTTCCTTTCTGTTTTCTTTATTATGTAACTTTTAATTTTTCTTATAAACTTTTTTTATATTAATTATAATTTAATATTTATAAATATTTCCCTATTTAATGTCATTTTGTTAAATTTTCACATTAGTTTTGTAATGTTTAAAAAAACAAGAAAAATTAAAATAAATTTAAAAAAATTTTATTTTTTTATAGATTTTATTGTTTTAATTTATTCAAATTTTTATTTTAATATTATAATTATTTAATTAATCATTTTAACTTAAATAACTGGTTGCAGTTTTAACTATTTATAGCATTTTTGTTTAATTATTTAGATTATTTACAACACAAATACTGTTAATTCTCTTTTATAAATGGAGTTTTAGTTTATAAACTTTCTTTTTTAAATTAATTACTTAAAGGAAAAATGTATTTAACAAAAAAATATACAAATAATAAAGATTTAAGGAAATGTAAGTAAAATTTATGACACAAAAAAAGAAATATAAACAAATTAAAGTTAAATATTTAAAAATTTTAATACAAGTTTACTATTGTTTGGGTTAATTTCTGTTAAGTTAAACTATGGTCTATTTATATTAAAATATTTTATAAGGTTTTTTCTATTTTTTACCAAAATATTAAAAATTTTTTTAATTTGTAATTTTACAAAATGTGTTTTTTTATATAAATATGTCTTTTTTTTAACAATTTTTTTAAAATTTGTTGTAATTTATTAAGTTTTTTTTTTTTTTGCAACTACTACTTGTTGTAGTAAATTATTATTATTTTTCAATACCTAAAATTTTCAATACAATTATTATTATTTTTTTTTTTTTCAAAAAATTATTATTACTTTTTTTTTGGTTTTCTTTTTTTTTTTACTAATTAATAACAATTTTGGTTGTGATGTTTACTGTTTTTTCTAGTTAAAACACATCAAACATCTGTTTCTGTGGAATTTGATAATTGAGTGCTTAATACAACACTATTGGTCAATTGTAGGCCAGTACAATCTGTTGTAGATGATAATGCTGCCGTTTCTTGTGTTTCTGCTGCTACAGTTGTTGTTGCTGGTGGTTGTTCTTGTTGTTCCTCTATAGTATTAACAGGTGGATTATTAACTGATGATGTTGATGTTGTAGGAGTTGTTGGTTTTATAGCTGCATTATTACTAGTGGTTGCTTGTTGAGACTGTGGGCTTGTGGGTGTGGGTGTAGCAGGAATTTGATGCCAATTTATACTATTCTGTGAGGTAATATTGCGTGTCTTAAGGAGTGGTGGGTTTTTAATGGAGTTTGAAAATGCCATGCCTCTGCGTAGGGGAACCCTTTAGGAAAAGATATAAGAAAAAAAGTGTTTAATTAAACTTTTAATTATTTTGATGTAGATATAAATAATTGAAACATTTATTATTAGTAAAAAATTCCAAACTTTCAAACAATAAAATCTGAAATATAAAAACATGAACCATGAATTTAGGATTAGAGAGAATTATAAAATTAAGACTTAATTGATAATAGTTTTCAGGCTTTTAAACTTTTAGAATCTGTAGTCAATATTATAGTTCAGCTTAAGTTTAGTATACAATATAAACAAAACTATAATCGAGACTATAGTTTAGTCTATAAACTAAACTATAGTCAAGACTGTAATTTAGTCTATAAACTATACTAGTCTATAAACTAAACTATAGTCGAGACTAAAGTCTAGTCTATACACTATACTATAGTTGAGACTATAATTTAGTCTATACACTATACTATAGTCGAGACTACAGTCTACTCTATAAACTAAACTATAGTCGAGAATATAGTCTAGTCTAGAAACTATTCTATTGTCGATACTATAATTTAGTCTATAACTTATACTATAGTCGAGACTATACACTATACTATAGTCGAGACTATACACTATACTATAGTCGAGACTATAGTCTAGTCTATAAACTAAATTATAGTCGAGACTAAAGTCTATAAACTTAACTATAGTCGAGACTATAGTCTAGTCTATAAACTATAGTCGAGACTATAAACTAAACTATAGTCAAGACTATAGTCTAGTCTATAAACTAAACTATAGTCGAGACTAAAGTCTATAAACTAAACTATAGTCGAGACTAAAGTCTATAAACTAAACTATAGTTGAGACTATAGTCTATTCTATAAACTATAGTCGAGACTATAGTCTTGACTATAAACTAAACTATAGTCAAGACTGTAATTTAGTCTATAAACTATACTAGTCTATAAACTAAACTATAGTCGAGACTAAAGTCTAGTCTATACACTATTCTATAGTCGATACACTATACTATAGTCGAGACTACAGTCTATTCTATAAACTAAACTATAGTCGAGAATATAGTCTAGAAAATATTCTATAGTCGATACTATAATTTAGTCTATAAAATATACTATAGTCGACACTATACACTATACTATAGTCGAGATTATACACTATACTATAGTCGAGACTAAAATCTAGTCTATAAACTAAATTATAGTCGAGATTAAAGTCTATAAACTTAACTATAGTCGAGACTAAAGTCTATAAACTTAACTATAGTCGAGACTATAGTCTAGTCTATAAACCAAAATATAGTCGATACTATAGTCTAGTTTATAAGCTGTACTATACTCGACACTATAGTCTAGTCTATAAACTATACTACAGTCGAGACTATAGACCAGTCTATGGTCAAGATTATATTTTATGGATTGGTCAATATCCCTAAGTATAGTTTCTTTTAGAAATGTTAGTTATTTTAAAAAATATATTTCCCTTCATTATATGCTTTCTTAATTGACTTTTCCCTTTTGTTATTTATTAAATCGAATCTTACCTTGTTGGACTTGGTGGTGGATATGAAATGCCACGATGACTAGGTGATAGCAATAAATTACCGGAATGTGCACTATTGGCGGTACCCGGTACCAATAATGTATTATTACTATAAGTATGATAAAGATTACTAAATAATGTTCCCCAATGTTGTCAATACAAACACACATAGATATTATTTACACACACATATAAAACGCACATACAGTGGCAACCAAAAAAAACGAAATGCGTTTAAAAATCAAAAAAGAAATCCCAACATAAAAGTTATATATAAAAAAAGAAAGAAAAAAAAAAAATCATATTTAATTAACAAAAATTAATACGATTTTGTTCGTATGTTATCTATTTTCTACAAAAAGATGTATGAGTTTAGGATGGTAATTGTATTGATGATGACAAACTGATGAAATGTTGTATGACATTTTGTTTGATTTTAGATTACAATGGAAAAAATAAGAAGAAAATATTTATAAAAGTTTAACTACATAATTTTTAAGTTGTTTTTAGAAAGGCCAAAAAGAAAAAAGAAGAAGAAAGCTTTAGTTAAAGGGAAATAAACTTACGTATGACTATGATGCAAATTTAGATTAGGTAAACTTTGACCCAAATGATTAAGAGGCTGCACAGTCAACATATTGGCAGAGGAGGTGGTATTAACTTTAAGTTTTTGAGGACTAATGGTGGTTAAAGGTTTGCCTTTCAAAGGAAAACCATGGGCTCCTAAAAAGAAAATAAAAAAAAAATATATAAATATTAAAGAATTTTAGATTAATTTTCAATTAAGTTAAAAACCTACCCAAAAATGTACAACCTTCATCACTGGACAAAGAATTGGTTTTATCAAAATCTACTGATATATTACGTGAATCATTCCATTCCACTGAACCACTATGACTATTATTAGCACTTGTAACATGTGAACATATAGAAGAATTCATGGGAGATTTCTTTACGCCCAACGAATCTGCCGTACTGCCTGCATAACGCATAGAATCCCAAGGATTCACTAAAGAACTTTGCTTTAAACGTGTATAAATCATTTTGGCTCGCTTCAGAGCCTCATACCAATTCTTAGCCTCGGTACACTGGAGTGTAAATGCACTTATTGCCACTTGGAATTCATTTAGATAAACACAACTTAATAAATTATTGGAATGTTGTACTATTAGCCTATCGGTTAGATAAGGCTGTCGTATCACTTTAAGGGTACCTAAACCCTTTTTTGCTATTGATTTGCATACCAATAGCATATCGGTTAAGAGAAAACAATGCACTTCGACTTTGCCGAGATTGTCTTTGTATTTATGATCGCCTTCCATGAAAAGATGACGAACATGTTGAGAGGCACAGCCTTTCATGGGACCACACAAATCAAACATTTGACTATATTGTTTAACCAATTTTTCCAAATGTTCATTGTTGGTATCCTAAAAAAAGAAATGATAAATAATAAAATAAATTTTGGAATATAAAGAATTTTAATATTAAAAAAAACTTACCACTACATCATAGGATTCTATGCGGGCCATAACACCCTTTAAACGTTCATTTTCTTGTCTAGTAGTTAAATGGTTATTAACGCTAAAAACAAAATTTTCGGTGGTATGGAGCTGGAAGGAAATAAAAATTAATAAATTAATACAATAAATCCTTAAATAGACTATAGAGTAGACAAAGGAGCAGACTATTGTATGGTTTTTAAACTAGTCCACAGTTAAGGCTATAGTCAGGTTTATATACGCGTTTTTAGTCAAGACTACAGCCTGGTTTATAAAATAGTTCAAAGTCGAGACTATAGTCTGGTTTACAAACTATAGTGAAGACTATAGTCTGGTTTATAAACTTGTCTATAGTCAAGACTGTAGTCTGTTTTATGAACTAGTTTATAATCAAGACAAGTTAATAAAATAGTTTATAGTGGAGACTATAGTCTGGTATATGAAATAGTTTATAACCAAGACTATAGTGTGGTATAAAAACTAGTCTATAGTCTAGACTATAGTCAAAACCATACTCAGGTTTATAGTTAAGACTATAGTCTGTTTTATAAACTAGTTTATAATCACTTCTATAGTCTAGTTAATAAAATAGTTTATAGTTGAGACTATAGTCTGGTTTATGAAATAGTTTATAATCAAGACTATAGTCTGTTTAACAAACTAGTGTGTAGTCTAGACTATAGTCTGGTTTAAAAACTAGTCTAGACTATAGTCAGGTTTATAAATTAGGCTATAGTCAAAGCTATAGTCTTGTTTATAAACTAGTCTATAGTCAGGACTATAGTCTGCTTTGTAAACTAGTCTATAGTCAAGACTATAGTCTGGTTGATCAACTAGTTTATAATCTCTACTAAAGTCTAGTTAATAAAATAGTTTATAGTGGAGAATATAGTCTGGTTTATGAAATATTTTATAATCAAGACTATAATCTGGTTAACAAACTAGTCTATAGTTTAGACTATTGTTTGGTTTAAAAATAGTCTATAGTCTAGACTATAGTCAGGTTTATAAATTAGGCTATAGTCAAAGCTATAGTCTTGTTTATAAACTAGTCTATAGTCAGGACTATAGTCTGCTTTGTAAACTAGTCTATAGTCAAGACTATAGTCTGGTTCATGAACTAGTTTATAATCTCTACTAAAGTCTAGTTAATAAAATAGTTTATAGTGGAGAATATAGCCTGTCTAGTCTAGCCAAACTAGTCTATAGTTTAGACTATTGTTTGGTTTAAAAAATAGTCTATAGTCTAGACTATAGTCAGGTTTATAAATTAGGCTATAGTCAAGACTTGTTTATAAACTAGTCTATAGTCAGGACTATAGTCTGGTTTATAAACTAGTCTATAGTCAGGACTATCGTCTGGTTTATAAACTAGTCTATAGTCAGGTTTATAAACTAGTCTATAGTCAAGACTATAATCTGTTTTAGACTAAAGTCAAGACTATAGTCTCGTTTATAAACTAGTCTATGGTCAGGACTATAGTCTGGTTTATTAACAAGACTATAGTCTGGCTTATAAACTAGTCTAAAGTCAGGACTATAGTCTGCTATATAAACTAGTCTATAGTCAGGACTATAGTCTTGTTTAAAAACTAGTCTATAGTTAAGACTATAGTCAGGTTTATAAATTAGTCTTATAAACTAGTCTATAGTCAGGAATATAGTCTGGTTTATAAACTAGTCTATAGTCAAGACTATAGTCTATTTTATAAACTATAGTCTGATTTATGAAATAGTTTATAATCA
>OX596075.1:9812304-9877304 GCA_951394005.1 Protophormia terraenovae | reverse complement strand
AATAGATATACAACGAGTGCAATATTAAGTGTAAAATAAAACATAGAAATACTAAATATTACGTCGATTCTAACATTTATATAAATTTATTCACTTTTGGGTGATACCCGAAAGAGGGACCTATATGGGAGCTATGGTAAATTATGGACCGTAAAATTTTACACTATCATTTAGGTTTATATAAAACTTAATTGTATCGAATATTAACTTGATACTAACAATTTAGTGGGATTTATGCCGATTAAAGTGATTTTCTGAAAAGAGGTGCTATAGTAACTCTATAAGTCTTCAGGCTAAACTTCCTTTCAAATTTTCTGGTAAAGATTCAAAGCAATTAATTTTTTGTGGCACTTTTCTTACAGAGATGAGGTGAATTTCTCTCAAAATCCTTTCTATTTTGCCTGAGTCCTATAGCCTGAAGATAATATTTGTCTTCCATTACCAGGTTACCATTCAGTGATCATGACTTCTTTGTATAATATTATGATCCAAGAAACTGTATTTTGCGGCACAAATGCAAGATTTCATGAAAAATTTGAATTGTGTGTTTATGTGTTTTTTGTTAAACTTCCAGTTTAAGAAAAACCAATTTTGGTATTACCATGAAACTAAGCACATAGTAAGTGAGCATAATGGCAAATATAAACCAGTTAACAGAATTATTAATTTTCCACCACATCAAAATATGTCTGATTTTGTTAAAAAAAAAAAAAAAATTAGAAAAATTTAAATTAAAATTATCTTTAAGTCGTTTTCACATTACTTTTAAATACGATCAAGAGTTATGGAGATATTAAGCTCACATTTTGAGAAAAAATAAAATTTTATAAAAAATTTGAAGAAAAAAACAAAAAATTTTTAAAAACTATAAACATTTTTAAGTCTAAAAAAATCAGATTTTTATTCCGATGGACTTTCTGAAAATCGGCACACTTATTTAAACTTATATGTGTCAAATTTTATTAAAATATTGGTTTATTTAAGGGATTTGTGATCGTTAAACTCTTTTCCGGGAGGACATTTGTATGGGGGTCAGGTGAAATAATGAACCGATCATAAACAATTTTAATAGACTTCGTCCCTGGACTGTAAGAAACCTGTGTGCCAAATTTCATTAATTTTTGTTGAAAATTGTGACCTGTAGTTTGATTAAAAGATTTGTTTGATTACACTGGTCGACAAAAAAATCGTCCCCCAAAGATGAATAGTTGAACTTAATGCATTTTGATGTGCTAAATACGAATCTGTTTTAAGTTTTTTTCCATCAAGTCTGGGTTTTTTTTTTGGGCGTGTCTAATATTTCGCCCATAGTAAGGCCATTACTTATAATTAAATACAGTGGTGGGCAAAAAAATAAAAAAAATATTTTTTCTTGAAACAAAAATAGGTGGACTAGGTGGATTTTGACGAGTTGAACAAGAATCTGCATTCACTTTTTTTCTATCATGCACTGATCTTTTTTTATGGGCATGACTAATGTCATTTACCTTATTCAGAGTTCAGACTTTAAAACTCGAGAATAGTTTTGCCTTGAGATAAAGATGATAAACTGAAACATTTTTAATGTTTTCACTTTTAAAAAGAAGTTTTAGTAAAAAAAAAGAAATCTTTAATTTAGCATGAAAAAAATTTTCGGACACTTATTTCGAAATATCTCCAAAACTATTGAGCGGATAAAAATTTGTTGGTAGGACAACTTAAAGCTTTTTTATTCCACATATTTTGGTGTATTATTTATATAAATCGTGCATACAGTTCTCGAGTTATAGTGAAATATACTCGAGTAATCGGCTTATTTAGGGCGCAATATTAGATATGCCCATAAAAAAAATTTCGACCTGATGGGAGAAAACTGAAAGCAGATTCGAGTTTAGCATGCGGAATTCCATCTAGTCCACATATTTTTTTTTTTTTTTTGTTGAAGGAGCACGAACAATTTTTTTTTGTTGGCCAGGCCAGTGTTATTAGCTTTACGGATAGACGGACGGACGTACAGACATTGTTAAATCGACTCATATAGTGATTGTTATTGGGTTTTAGACCAATAGGCCAAAGTTTACCATCTCAAGGTTGAAAAAACATATCGGTGCTTATAACTTTTACAAATATAAACCGATTTTAAATACTTTTACATTTTTGAATTCTCCTAAGTAAGACAAGGAAAAAACAAGCTTATTGTGCTAAATTATCTCGCATGGTTTAAAAGATATTTAACTTCAAAAAATAAATTTCTCATTTTTTAATATATTGAAATTCTCTATAATTTTCTAAATTAGGCTAATAAATTTTTTTTTGTTATCTCAATTCAATATCAAGAAAAAAAATTTTCATAGTCAAAATTTCGAAACAGGTCTCAAAAATTAATTTTTTTTCCCAAAAAAAGTAACTTCATATAATTAACTAAAAAAGCTTTATATTTTTTTGGCATTTTCTGAAAGATGGGACCTTAAGGAAACGTGTAAGTGTAATTTTTAAAACTTCTGAACGTTCACCCTGCATCCAGCAGTGGTCAATAATGATCAATTTTTGATGAGAAGATGAACTTTTTGAGTCTGTAAAAAAAAAATGCTTGTTGATTTCGATACTTTTGTGAATTAAACTATATAGCTCAATATGTTCTTAAAGGTTTTGCAAAAAATTTTGATAGCATACCGGTAAACTTAGTCACATGAGGCAATTTTCCGAAAATACCCATATTTTCAATAATAACAATTTCGACCTTTATTTTAAAAGTTATTTTGGTAATCTTTTAACTAACGAACTTTCTAAACCAAAAACATAGAAATAAATTAAAACATTATCTTTCTTATCAGAAATATATCAAACAGGGTTGAAAAAATTGATACTATAGTACTTTTTTTGATACTATTTAACCCGTGCGGGAAATTTGTGGTAATTGCAGTAATGGACCGGTTTCTCTGTACCAGTTGAGTACCAATTGACACCTAACTCTTCACCAAAGTTCCAATTGAGAACCAGTTGACACAAACACACTCACTATTAACATGCTCGTTAAGTGCGCAAATAGCAACTCGCGCGCAATAACAATCAGTGGCTGAGTGGTAAGCGTTGAAGACTATAAAACATAACAAACGTCAGATGAACATGGGTTCGAGCCGGGGTGCCGCCATCGACATTAACGAAAAATTATAAAATTAAAATAAACATAATTTGATAAAGATAATAATAAAAATAATGTTTAAAAAGTAAACAATTACCGAATTTTTATAAAATTTTTATTACAATAATGGTTACTGAACCTGTCCTAGGACCTATCCTGTGACCTGTCCCAAGGGGCTAATTAGCCACCTCCAATGACAACCCCATGTAAAAGTAACAGGTTCTTCTCATATAAAGAACCTGTCACGTGACTAGTTTTGAACCGGTTCTCTTTACTCTAGGGACATTCAAAAATACCGTAGTACTCCCTCAAGTCATTTGATACTATTAAACGATTACTTTGTTATTCCACAACACGAATTAAGCATTTTTAAATGAAAATATATTTTGAAAATATATGTTTCGAATTAAAACGTATGTTTTTCTTTACACTTTTAATGTAGATTTACAATTGGAGTTTAGAAATAATAATGAAAAAGGTAATAAAAAATTAGAAACGTAATTAGATCAATTCAGATAACTTTAAAGGGCAAACACACTATATTATAGAAACATTTGAGATGTAGGTTTTGAAATAAAAATTTTAAACTCTAACGTACAAACATTACTAAAAACTACAAATTTATATGCTCTGTAAATCAAATTGAAATGGAAATATTCCGAATTTATCAGATAATGAATTATATTTTAACAAAACTAAAGCTAATGTGCTCGATTTTAACGAATTAATCTTGGGTGACTTTTTTCCCCTAAGTTTATTTCAATTTTTTACTACAATATTTAACATGAACAAAATCATTTAATCCATCGCACGTTGTGGAAAAAGGGGTAAAAAATGGCGCTTAATTCAGGGAGAGGTGATATCAATATTTTAATGATGAGGATATATTTTTATATTTATTATTATTATTATTATTATTAGGTAAGAAAAATGTATTTTTAGAATTTTGATAATTAGAATTTTTTGATAATGTCTGTCCGTCTATACCTTGGGATTAAATGGGTCTAAAATCGCCGCTTTATTCAGAGAAAGGTGATATGGTTATTTTAATGATCATAATTTAATTTTTTATTAATTAGTAAGTAAAAAAAGATATTTTTAGAACTCTATTTTTAGAATCTTTTTTGGCAGAATAGTAATGTCCGTCCGTCTGTCTATACATTATGAAAAAATGGGTCTAAAATGGACGCATAATTCAAGAAAAGGCGATATCAATATTTTAATAATCACAACATATTTTGTTTCTTATTAGTTAGTAAAAAATATCAATTTTAAAAATACACCGATTTTTTTTGGCAGAATGGTAATGTCTGTCCGTCTGTCTATACATTGGGTTTAAATGGCTAGAAAAAGGCAGCATAATTCAAGGAAGGGCGATATGAATATTTTAATAACTACAACTTATTTTGCTCTTTACTAATTAGTAAAGAAATGCACTATTAGATCTTTACGATTTGTTTTAACTGAATGGCAACATCCGTCCGTCTGTCTGTACATTGTGAAAATATGGGTCTAAAATGGCCGCTTACTTCAAGGAAAAGTGAAATCAATATTTTAACAATCACAACTTGTTTTGATTTTTACTAGTTAGTAAAAAAAATGCATTACAAAAATCTTACACATTTTTTTGGCTCATATGTAATGTCCGTCCGTCTGTCTATACATTGGGGTTAAACATGTCAAAAACTAAACATACTTCAGAAAAAAGTGATATCAGTACTTTAGTGATCACTTTTGACGTTTTTATTATTTACTAGTAAGTAAACAAATTCATTTTTAGAATTCTAAGGCTTTCTTTGCAGAATGGTAATGTTTTCATACAAAAAAAAAAAAAAAAAAACCCTAAATTCAACAAAAATTCTGAAAACCCCTTTAAAAATGAAAAAAAAAAAAAAAAAATAATAAAAATTGAATTTCTTAAATTAATTTTAATATATTATACTAAAAATATAACAAGACTTTTGCTATGAAAAATGTCTGAAAAATATTACATATTGTCTACTTTAATATTCTGAAAAAAAATCGAACTGAGTTCGACTGTATTAAGCAATAAAATTGTTTTGTTTATTAAATATATTTGTATAAAACAATAACAAAAAAATCATAAAATAACGAAAAATAAACCAAAGTAAAAAAAATAAAAAAGTCCGCACTTAACCTGATTTTTGGCTTGCAGCAACTTGAGTTTTTTCACAAAAATGTCAATTTCTAAAATCGGGCAAAATATGCGCAAGATTTTTTTCAGAATATTAAAGCCGACAATATGTAATATTTTTCTGAAATTTTTTCAGAACAAAAGTCTTGTTATATTTTTAGTTGCACTCCATGAAATTTGAAAATTAGTGCATTTTTGGACCATTTTCGAAAAAATAACAAAAATACCAGGACAAAAAATAATTTACGAATTCTTGCATAAAAGTAAACATAAATACCTGAAGTTGATGGTTTAATTTTAAATTTTTCCTTTAAAGCACTTTTTATTAAAGAAAAATTCACCGAAAGTTCATACAAATTTAATTTTTTTGCTCTTTTCTTAAAATGTAAAAAAATGTTGAACTTTGACAGCTCAGTACTCAAAAACAACGCAACCTACGCTAATGACTTTTATTGTTATTGATACATAATTTTGTATTTTTTTATTCGGTACCCAATTTTATTTAAAAAAGTTAATTTTCAAAATTCAATTAAACGCCCCTTTTCGACCCCTTTTACCCCAACGTGCATCGTTTTAGATATATAAATTACATTCTTTGAGTTTTGCACTAAATAAAAAAGAAATAACTGTCAAACATTTTAATTTTGGCACTCTGAGGGTGAAAAAGGTACTATTTAAAATTTATTTTGATACCAAAAAATATTTTTATTTTCCATCCCTGATATCAAATATGCTTTTTGTACTTTTCGAAAATCCTATTATTTATTGTAATTTTTGGTACTTCTTTAAGTAAAATATTTTAAAATGTTTCCCCAGCAGTTAAGAATATTTAAATTTGTTTTTTATAAAAAGTTTTCGCTAACGAAGTAGCGGGTTTACAGCTCGTAAATAAATAAATAAGAGAAAAATGGATTTTTCTACATTTTCGAATTTCAAAATGAGATATTTTAAAAAAATTGGGTTTCATTAAACTTTTAAAGTAAGAAAATTGGAACTTAAGCTCGTAATTTTTTTTTAATATTACAGAAAACTCTGTAGAAGTTAAGGGGTAAGAAATGTGTAGCAAAAGCCAAAAATGTTATATTTTATTCATTCTATTTTAAAAAATTTCTACTCAAATCTCTTGTATTTTAACTCAGTATTCTTGGCTTAAATTTTATGAGTTACCGGCATTTATTTGGCTACTTTTATACTTAATATTTTCTTTCTAAATACATTTATTTAATATATTTTATTTTTTTCTTATTTCTTTTTTTATTTACTTAAAATACATTCTCTCAAATTGTAAAACAAAAATAATAAATGTTATGATTACTTATCATAAGTATAAGAAACATGAAGAGAAGGTCCACCAGTACTTTTATTGTGTGGTATTTTTTTCTCAATATTATTTTAGTTCTTCAACTACTTGTCACACAGAAGGTGGTTAATGACAAACACTTGATTTTCAGCTTCATTTTTATTCTTTTTTTTTTGTATATTTTAAGAAAAAAATATATAAAATACAAATATATCAACCACCAGCATTAAGCAGCATCATGAAGTTTATAATCCTTAATATACAACCACACATACACCCACTCACCCATCATCCAACGACCACTTTACTCTGTTGTCTACTTAATGTTGAAGTTCATTTTAATGAAATAAATATCTCAAGTGGTTTATTTTAGTTCTTTTTTTTTATGATAAAAGTAAATAAAGAATACAATTTTTTATCCTTGACCTTATTTATTTATGATTTTTATTTTTTTTTAAGGATTTTTATATATTTTTTTGTTGTTGTCTTAACTAATTTTAAAAGATGGCAAGTAACAGCTTGCTGTTGGAAACTTATGAAGAAGAAAATATGTGGCTATTAGTAGAAAACAAATTGTTTGAAAAAGAAGTCAATAAATAAATAAAAAAAAATAATAATAAAAAATATTTATATGAATACGGTTAAAAAAGTTTTATAACTTAAGTTCGAATATCTAAAATTAATTTTGATTCTTTTTTTTTTTAAACAAACATCAACAAATTTTTCAGAGTTTGAAGCAGTTGGCAGTAAGAAATTTTTAAGCAAATTGAAAAATTTAGTTCAACATATTATAGTATTTTGGATGTTGTTTCTAAAAATATGGGTTTAATATCATGTTCGAAAATTCGAACTTAAGTTCGAAATTTTTTC
Organism: Protophormia terraenovae; assembly: GCA_951394005.1. NCBI lineage: Eukaryota > Metazoa > Arthropoda > Insecta > Diptera > Calliphoridae > Protophormia > Protophormia terraenovae. The sequence continues at coordinate 9,869,858 of OX596075.1, read as the reverse complement.
CAACGTCTACCAAAAATTATCAAACACTTTTTTTTTGTATTTTTTGAAAATTTTATTCTTTGAAAAAAATTTTTTATCATTTGACGTTCACGAATGATAAAAGAAATTTAGAACAAGAGCGAATGTTATATTCGGCTCGGCCGAATCTAAATACCCACCATCAATTTCTTAAAATTTTACGTTATATGGGAGGTGGGCGGACCACGACCATTTTTTGTTTCCGAGTTTAAATTGGTCCTTGAACTATTTGAACACAATTTCGTGAAAGTTTCACCTAATATGGGAGGTGAGCGGTAAAGTGGGCGGACCACGCCCATTTTTTGTTTCCAAGTTTATATCGATCCTCAAACTATTTATACAAAATTTCGTTGTCGTACATGCTTTTGTTTAAGAAATATCAGCAGAAAAGTATGAAATGGACACCCTGTGTTTCTAGTTTTTAGCCCATAACTTTTTTGTTTATTAACCGATTTTGCACATTTTCAATACCAAACAAACCTTATATAAGATAAATATTTATAAAGAATTTCGTCCCCCAACGTTGTCCCGTTCGAAGCCTATCCTGCTTTCAACAGACAGACGGACGGACATAGCTAGATCGACTCAGAATCGAACCAGTTACCAGGAGTCTTAAATGATTCCTTCGACATGTTACATACGGAATGACAAAATCAATATACCCCCCATCTTTTTGATGGTGGTTATAAAAATCTACACACACACATTTTTAATTTATTATACCCTTCACAACAGGTGTAAAGGGTATATATAAGTTTGTCATTCCATTTGTAATTTTCACAATTTTTGTCGGAGAACAAAAAAGTTTATATTTTCGGGATCCTTGTAAGAAATGATGATGATAGGATCATGTCCGTCCGTCCGTGTGTCGGTTGAAATGGCGTTTATGAAGCCCACCGATAACTGACATATATAATATATATATCAAACGATCGGAAATCCTTTCGAGAATTTTGCTATTGAAATTCAGCAAGATCGGTTCATACATTGCGGAGATATGTGTAAAAAAACCGGTTTTTTAGAACCGGTTTTCCAGTTTCTGAAGCCTCTGTATACACTAGGGACTTCGTTATTACAAAGAAGGCTCGGACATTTTTTTCTGAATTTTTTTGTTAAAAAAATTAAATAAATCGGCTCATAATAACAGAGATATCGGATAAAAAGCATTTTTATTTTTTGAAGCCCTTGTTTAAGCTATAGATTTTTATTTTTATATAGATCGGTCATAAATATTTTTATAAAATTTCGGTTTGTTAATAAACAGAATTCGTTCATAATCAACAGAGTTATGAGCTAAAAACTAAAACAAATCTGTTAAGAATATAAATACACACACAAACATGTATATTAAGCATTGTAATGACTATTAATGACGTTTTTGTTTTTTGCATAGACAAGTAGTTTAGTTAGCAACAGCTGTAATATAATGAATAACAGTGTCGTTGTCAGTTTGTATATACACACATACAAAAATAAATAAATATGGAATTGTTGTTATTGTTTATTTTTTAAAAGCAAAGCTTGCTATGATTGTTTTTTTTTGGTATTTAAATTTTCGTAGTTAGAAAAAAATGTAGATTTATAAATGTGAAATAATGAAAGCATACGTTAAGGCGAAATTTAAATTATTTGTCGGTAAGATGGAGAAGGGTATCAAAGTTTCGGCACAGCCGAATCTTTTTTTAATTTCATTTTTAAATATTTTTGTTTTTTCGTTCTTGAAAAAAAACGAAAAGAGTTGTTTTTTCTTAAGCAAATATACACATAGGACTTTTTGTAACTTTGCAACCCATTTTGATGGGTGAATGTATGACTAAAAATGATACAAGATGCGATAAAAAAATAAAAAAAAAATGACACATAGGACTTTTCGTCAGCGCACGGACAATATTTTTTCTAACTTTTTCTAAAATTGGTATTTTTTTGAACCTTTTGTAATTAGTTCTTATTTAACCATTTAGTACTTTTTTAATTTAGTTTTTAAAAGAGTTTGTTGGAAATTTAGTACTACTCTTGTACATTTTATTCATTATCAATAATTTTTATTTTAAAATTTGATCACAGAATTACTTTTTTAATTCTATCAATTATTTAAGTGATCAAAATTAAAATTTATTAGCATTTAATTATTTTTCTTATTGTATCAATTAATAAATTAATCAAATATAAAAATATGAAAAATTTAACATAAAATTTATTTAAAAGGTTGAATTTCAATTAAAAAAATAATTGAATATGTTTTATTCGTAATTGAAATTGGATTTAAAATTTTTCTATGTGAAATTTGAATTTAATTTATTAGAATATTTTGATTTCGAGTAATTTATTTAATTATAAAAATATTTAAAAATGATGATTTAATTGAATATTTTAAATATTTGTGTCTCTACAAAAAACAAAAAAAAAAAAAAAAAATATATATATATATATATATATGATTCATTAAACGATTTATCAAAGATAACAACTATTCCTATAACTTGTTCATTTGTAACAATTATTTAAGTGAACAAAATTAAAATTTTCTAATATTTTTTAATAAAAATTAAACAATTTAGGATTTTTTTGTCGACCAGTGTTATTAACAATGTACTTCCTTCGGGCTTTAATCCGATGTATCACAACCCCATTCAGGTCTGCTCTATATGCCTCTTCCACAACTTTCCTGAGAAACAACTGGGTATAACCTATATAGTTTTGAAATCTTCTCCCTTGGGGTTTTCATCCGGTGTATCACAACCCCATTCAGGTCTGCTCTAAATGCCCCTCCCACAACTTGGATTATAAATCTCTTAAATATGAATAATTATGTTCCACCTCTCGTAGCACATCTCCTGATAAACAACTGGCTATACCCTATATAGTTTTGAGATTTACTCCTCTAGAGCTTTCATCCGATGTATCATAACCCCATTCAGGTCTGCTCTAAATACCCCTCCCACAACTTGGAATATAAATCATTGAAAAATATTAATACTATATTCCACCCCTCGTAGCATATCCCCTGAGAAACAACTGGGTATACCCTTTATGGTTTTGAGATCTACTCCTCTAGTGCTTTCATCCTATGTATCACAACCTCATTCAGGTCTGTTCAAAAGGCACCTTGTTCGAGTGTGAATTTGTAAGAATTTGCGCAAAGTTTAGACTCTCGTAGTATCTTCCCAAGGAAACAAGTGAATATTGTGTAAACAGTTTTTGGGTTCTACTCCACCAGACCTTTAATCTGGTGTACTACAACCCATTTCAGATATGTTCAAAATCAAAATATGGCCCCCTATTTCTTACGTTAATATTGCCAAACTTCAGCACCTCATACACAATAAGAATTTTTGCTGGAATTCAAGTTCAACCAAATGTATTTCAAGCCTTGAATCCAGTACCAAGGATTGAATTAAAATAGTATTACACTTTAATTCAATAGCATTCTCCAGTGAAAAGGAAATTTAAATTCCAGTCAAATTTATTTTACTTGAAAAATTTTGTTTTTTTTTTTTTTCAATAATATTTAATGTTTAATATATTTAAATATTTGAACTCATGTCGGACTCCAGCATAATTTTCCAAGGCTTGAATTTTTGAAATTTGTGTGCTTATTGGGTAGCATGTCTCCTGAGAAACAACTGGATATATCCTGTGCTTTCATGGGCTTTCACGTGATATACTACAACACCATTCAGGTGTGACCTGAATATGGGTTTTTTTGATGCACCATATTCTAATGCTATATATGTTTTTATACCCTTCACCACAGGTGTAAAGGGTATATATAAGTTTGTCATTCCGTTTGTAATTTCTACAATATTCGTCTAAGACCCCAAAAAGTATATATATTCAGGATCCTTATTGACAGGGGAGTTGATATAAAGATGTCCGTCTGACCGTCTGTCCGTCTGTCTGTTGAAATCAGTTTTTAGAAAGCCCCAGTTATCGGATATATATGTTTTATATATCAAACTATTAGAAATATTGCTTAGAAAATCGCTAATAAAAATGAGCAGAATCGGTTGATATATAACTGAGATATCGGCAAAAAACCGAAGATACCCCCAAAAAATCATATTTGCTGTCGGCTTTTCTCGGCTCCTATAAAAGATAGCGACTTTGTTTTCGCACGAAAAATTCAAAACCTTTCTTAAAATTTTTTTGATGAAAAAACAAAATCGATCCACTATATTCCAGATATCGGCCAAAACGTGTTATTTGACTTTTTGAAGCTCCTATATAAGCTACGGCTTTCGCTTTTGAACTGGTTGGTCATAAATATTTTTATAAAATTTCGGTATTTTAAAAAAATCCAATTCGTTCATAAACAACAGAGTTATGGGGCAAAAACTAAAAATAAATTTAATAATATAAATACACAGAAAAATTTTAATATTAAGCATTGTTGTTGTTGTTTTTTTTTTTATGGGCAAGTACATACATACATACATACAAAAATGGTAATATGGTACTAAGTACCATGGTGAAGGGTATCAAAGATTCTTTTCCTTTTTTCAATTTCATTTATATTTTTGTTTAGTTTTTTTTTTTTTCAAAAATGTTCAATTGTGATGTTTTTCAATAAAACCATAAAAATAAATTTAAAAATTTTTTTTTGTTTTTTTGTTTAAAAATATTTTTTTTAAATGCACAACATGTGGATCGTATTTAGAAGAGTGTGGAACGTATTTAACAGGGATGTGGAACGTATTTAACTTACTTATTTTTCTTCATACACATAAGCAACGAAAAGACAAAAAAGCTTTAGGAATTACAAATATGTATATAAACCAACGTATCTCCCTTCCCTGATAAAAAACTGGCTTCGTTAGGATTTCTAGGACGAATAGTTCTATAAATAAGCCGAATTTTAATTCGTCTGGGAGCTTCTGAAAGCTCTGGATAGAGAAAAAATTTTTTGAAAAAAAAAAAAAAAAAAAAAAAAAAATAAATAAATTTGATTATCTTCGCTCCCTGATAATGTAGCTCCGTTAGTATTTGTAGGACGAAAAATTTCATAAGTAAGTCAAATTTTTATTTTTTATAGTTAATAAGGTTTTCTACTGATTTTTAATAGTTAATTTTTAGCTTCAGTATAAGGTTCTTTTTATAGTCCACTTTTAGCTTAATTCGTATGTCTTTATATTACGTTTATTTTAGCTAAAATTATGTGTCTTTATTAGGACTATTTGTAGCTTCAGTCATAGGTATTTCTGTAGCAAAGTCTTTAGCTTTATTAATAGGTCTTTATAGAGACCATTTTTAGCCAATTTTTAGTTTCAATCATAATTTCTTTTTAAGCGCTCATATCTCAGATCAGTTATAGGTATTTTTAACGTCGACAAAAAAGCTTCAGTGATTTATATAGTTTATCTTTGGATTTAATGGTATATCGTTACATAGTCTACCTTTAGCTACTGTTGTATATGATCCTTGGATCTGTCAAAGGTATTTTAGCACAGATCACAGAAATATATAATTTTTATAGTTCTAAACACTAATTATAAAATTGTTGACCATTTTTGAAAATCCTTTCTTTGGAGATTTGATAGTTGCTTCAGTCATTTTTTTCGAACAGTGTGCACATCTTCTTTAAAATCTTCGGTATTTTGGGACACCTCTTTTGTGCTCTTCAATTCACTTTTCACAAGAGCTCAATATCTCCCTACTGGTCTAAGCTATGGGCAATTTTGAAAATTGACCTCTATTGGTACTAAAACTATGTTATTGATTTGGTACCACTCCAGAGCTTTCTTACCGTAGTGACATGATACCAAATGGGTCCAAAAATATGTGGATACGTTGTGCTTTCTTAAGAAAAGAAGAAGTCTTTTTTGCAAATATTCCTTTATGCATATTTTGGTATTTATAGATCCGAAGGTATCAAATGACTTTCCTGTTTTGCCGCAACTGCAAAAAGCTTGTCATACCATGAATTTTGTAAGAAATTTTTGCTGCTTTTGGGTCTTAAACTTATCTCCAACATTGCTACGAGCATTAACAATAAAAATTTTTGAGACACAAGCTACGAAAATTCTGCCAGCACCTACGTTTCTTCGTCAATTATACAGCTTGAGTATTTTTGTATGAAATTTTGTTTTAAATTCCGAGTCCTATTTTTGGCTTGTAATTATTTTTTCAGAATTTCAGTTTGGAATTTTTTGAACTTTATATGTTATCAACTTTCCCATTAGCTTTAAATTTTCGCACCAAATAGTCGAAGCACTGAGAAAACTTAGCTGATTTTCTACTACATGTGTTTGGAGTTCCTTTCAATATGCCTTCAATTTTCTGGCCTTCCCAATATCATGTGGTCCTTTTTTCTTACCGAACTAGGTTTCACATCAATAGCCAAATTCTCCTGATACTGTTTAATAACATTAGAAACGGTTTTACGGACGACATTTAATTCTGTGGCCAATTATTTGTAAGAACTATTTGGATTTTTTGAAATTTTTTTAATAACTTGTAGGACGTAAATCTTTTTCGTCACTTATTTTGATGAAAATAAGGACAAATTAACATGGTTGTTATTAAAAATAATAACTGAAGTATTTTTCCATGATAACTAGATCAAAAAAAAAAAAAAAATTTTGAATATTGATTCCGAAAAAAGTTATGAGGCAAAATGTGTGTTAAGATTTTTTCGATCTCACTCCTTACAATGGAATCCTTTTAAAACATCTTGTTTCTTTTAGTTCTAGGTAAGTGAAGTTTTGTTTCCTTCTTGTTTTTTTATTTCAACAAAAATATTCTGTTGCAAACATTGTAAACAATGCCTGAACATGATGTGGCATGTTTAGTTTTTTTTTTATTTTTTATTTTCATTTAACATTCAAAAGTCGATTAAGTATGGAAAAAAGTAAGAACATTTTTAGCAATATTTATTACAACTTTTTTTTATACTAGCAATCTGTTTCTGTGAAATGTTTGTTAAAACAATGTGTTACATTTATTTAAAATATTAAGGATATTCAAGAAAGGCAGGGAAATTGAAATTTATGAAGTAATTTTCTGCAAACATAATTTTAGTTTTTATTACCCCAAGATTTTGTTAAAAAAAATTGTTGTAAAAAACAAGGTTAATAAAATTTTTTTTATTTGGCTCTAATAACCTTTATAATTTACCTACATATGTATAATATGTATGAAGATATATGAAGGTATCTAACAACATCTTATGTCTAAAATTATTATTCATTTTCATGTTCTCTAATGCAAATAAGTTCAAGTGTTTGCTTTTAGGGCATGTTATTATTATAGCTATTTGTTTTTGTAAAATACATGTTCCATATGTATATGTATGTGTAAGTTTGTTATAGTAGATAATGCATTTCCTTTTGCAACTACTACATACACTATTTTCAGCCTTAACAGCTACTATACTTAGTTGTTTCTTACAATTTCTTACAATTTCTTCTTTCCTACTTTCGTTTTTCATTTTATTTTTTCTTTATTTTTTTTTTATTTTTTTTTGTGTATTCTCTCCATCATCCAAACATCTGTTTTTATAGCTTTAAGCACATTAAGCACTTGTTCGTTCGCCATAAAGCCAACAAGTGCAGTCAAGTGTATTAAGATTTTCTACTGATTTCATAATGCGAATATTGTAGTATGAAGTATATAACAACCTACTATAACATTAACATATAAGAACACATGTCTGAGTATTTGTTAGGGATGTAGTAGTTGTTGTAGTAAAAAAAAAAAAATGATAGTTTGTCCTTTGAGTATTAAGAAAAAAATAAAAAGTATGAAAGAAACTATAAATTTTTATTTTATTTTATACACATTTTAATATCAACAAAAGTTTGATATTTGGAAATTGACACAAAACAAATTTGCAAAGAAATCTGTAGAGATAGAGAAGAAAAAGTTGTTGTCATTGAAACAATGTTGTCGAAAAAAAAAAAATGATAAAGGTACTATAAACAAATTATTTAAGAATATTTTTAATAGAAAAATATTAATAAAATTTAAAAAAACTGTAACATTTTAAAAAACCTACAAATTAAGATAAAAATAGTATTAAAAAGATCTTTGATAGTCTTACCACTATAGCCAAAATTAGACTATGTAAAGCCACATAATTAGAGCTCAAAATGAACAGCAAAACCATCGATATAACTCTCTACAATTGCAGCTAAATAAGGACTATAAAGACCTATCATTCAAATCACATTGGAGTTATATACATAAATATCTATTATTGAAGTTATAAAATGTGTTCGAAATTAAAGCTAAATTAGGATTAAATAACCTATATTCGAAGCTAAATTGTGACAACATTTTACTGTATAAAGTCATACAATTAAAGTTCGAAATAGACCATAAAGCCAAATATATAAATCACTACAATTTTAAAAAAAAAAAGAACTATCATTTGAGCTACATAAAGATCTATAAAGAAGCTAAATATGGAATATATGAAGACTTAACATTGACACAGTATTATAAAGACCTACCATTGAAGCTAAAAAGATACTATATAAACATCTTAAATTCAAGCATAAAAGAAAATTACATACCTTAAGATTGAAACTGAACCGGGACTATATACAGACCTTCTCTTTAAGCTAAACTGTGATGATTTAAAGACTAACACTTAACACTTTAAGCTGAATTGTATATATGTATGTAAACTACTAAACTGGAACCATATTGATGCTAAATTAAGTACTATGTTTCAAGCCGAATTGGACTTATATAATAATGTGCATATGAAGCTAAATTGAAGAATATAATAACCTACAACTAAAGCTTTATTTTATAACGAGCGTATAAGCCTGCTAATGCCAGGAAATATAATAAACTTTTAATAAAATATAACAACAATATTTTGACCCTTTTCTTTTCACTACTCGAAATTAAAGATTGAAGCTGAATTTCAATTTTCTATAAAGTCTGGGAGCTTCAGAAAGCTCTGGAAATAGAAAAAATGCTTAGAAAATGCCATATAAATCCGAATATTTCCGCTTCCTGATAAAAATTTCAAAATATGTCTCCGTTAGGATTTGTAGAACGAATACTTTTATAAGTGCGGCAAATTTTAATTTTCTATGTTGTCTAAAAGCTTTAGAAAGCTCTGAAAAGGGAAAAAAGCCTCAGGAAATTACATATATATAAAACCGATTATCTTCGATTCCTGATAGAAATTTAAAAATTTATATTATTATCTTCGATCCCAGATAAAAATTTCAAAATCTGGCTCCGTTAGGATTTGTAGGACGAATAGTTTTGTAAGTAAGCCAAATTTTAGTTTCCTACGTCGCATGTTTGGGTAAAAATGGAACTTAATTAGGGTTGCCAGATGGGCTTGAATGAGCTTGATTGTCAAGATATTTTAGGTCTTGTCACGTTTCAAGTTAAAATACAATTTGTCAAGCTAAAAATATTTTATACTACTTTAAAATATTCTACAGTTTAAATTTCTTAAAAAATATAATAAATTTAGTCAAATATAAAAGGTATGGTTTTCTCCGTTACAGATTGTATGCATTTTTCCCCATCACTGACAATAAATGCAAGAAATGATTTTAAAACTTTATTTAATTGTGAAATTTGTGAGTACTTAATATCAAATATATTTGTGAGAAAAATTTGTAGTACCGGCAGTATTAAAGGATGAATCACTTGATTCAAAGGCTGAATAGGTACTTGTTTTTCATAATATAATACATGGACTTAGTTATAACAGTTTAGATTGCCATATAAAATTATGTGTATAATTATACTGCGATAGTAAAATTGCTAACAAAATTACTTGGCTTCATATTCACAAGAAAAAGTTTCTAATGCCTTAAAAGAAAGTATTTTTTTTTTTTGGAATCTGCATTAAATATTGGAAATATAAAAACGTATTCGTATGCAGTGCATTATTTTAGTATTAAAAATGGCTTTCGTAGACAAATTCTGGATTTCTATGAAGATCCGAATGAAACTTCAACAGATATATTCAAACATTTTTAAAAAATAACTATAGAAAATAAAATAGTATTTGTCTACCATTACCAGGTTACTATTCAGTGATCATGACTTTTTTGTATAATATGATGACCCAAGAAACTGTATTTTGCGGCACAACAGCCTTCCTTGCAATTATTTTATATGACCAATGCAAGATTTCATGAAAAATTTTAATTATGTGTTTATGTGTTTTTTGTTAAACTTCCATTTTAAGAAAAACCAATTTTACTATTACCATGAAACTTAGCACATGGCAAGTGAGCATAATGGCAAATACAAACCAGTTAACAGAATTATTAATTTTTCACCACATCAAAATTTATAAGCCCAAGAGTATGCACGGATTTTTTCGTGCGCAGTCCTTTGATCTTCAAAAAATAACTTCATACATAACTCCGTGTTTCAAAAATAAAAACATGAAAGCTATAAAATAATGGAAGCTAACTGCAACTGCCATGTGATAATCAATTGTGTAAAAAGTGCGTTGAATACTCTATCAGTTGTCGTGGAAAACATCGTAATAAAAACATAAAAACATTTATATTACTCTGAGTTTTATATATTTTTTGTTTAAATTAATTTTTTAGTTCCTAATAAAATTTTGTTGAAAAAATTAAAATTTTTTTGATATAATTGATGCGTCTACAATTTTCTTCATTTTTAAACATTTGTGGTTATTTCAAGTTGATTTGTTTAAAATCAAGTTGAATTTTTCGAAATGTCAAGCTAAACTACCAAACAATTCTGGTAACCCTAAACTTAATTGAATTTTAAAATTTAAATTTTTGTAATAAAGTTGGGTACCGAATAAAAATAGACAAAATTATGTATCAATATCAATTAAAAGGAGCTCTAAATTTTCAATTGGTGCAGCAATTGAACTCAACACTAGGTATTATAAGATCTGAATGGACAATAAAACCAATAATAAAAATCTTTTCCATTGAAGCTGAATTAGGATCATACAGACTTATTATTAGCGTTTGTCGCTATTTAATTACCTATGTTTTAAGCTAAAATTGACTACATTTAGTCGTAATGAATTGATACAGAATTGGACTGTATAAAGCCAGGGAGGCATAAAGCTAAAATATGACTATAAAAATGGTACAATATTAAAGTAAAATTTGGCTATTAGAAGGACAAAATATTGTTGAATTAGAACTACCCAGCAATTAGTACTTTTGGACCTTACAAATCATGTGGATTAGATGGCATATACCCAATAATGTTACAAGAATCAAGTTCTATTGTAGCAGATATACTAGTGAACCTCTACAACGCGTGCATTAACTATTCCTATGTTCCAGTAAGCTGGCGCAGGGTTAAGGTAATTTTTATACCAAAGGTAGGGAAAATACAACATAGTGAGCCAAAGGATTATAGGCCCATTAGCATATCTTCCTTTCATTTAAAGACTCTTGAGAGAATCTTAGATGATCATATTAGAGAAAGAATGAAGGAAGTAATATTCTCATCTGATCAACATGCCTATATTAAAGGGAGATCAGTTGAGACTGCTCTACACAGTTTAGCGACGAAAATAGAACAGTCTGTATATCATGGGGAATACGCACTTGCATGCTTTCTGGACATAGAGGGGGCGTTCAACAATATCAAGTCCGAGGTAATAAAAGTAGCACTTAATGCTAGTAAATGTGAAGGAAAGGTAAATTCCTGGTTAATGAAGGTACTTACACAGCGACTTATTCAGGCTGAGTTAGGGGGTAAAGTTATAGAGGCAAACGCCACGAGGGGAACCTACACTATGGATTCTTGTACTAAACCAAATACTAGTGGAGCTGAATAAAATAGGTATTGGATCGCATATGCAGATGATGTTGTTATATTGATAAGAGGTAAATTTCCGAATACACTTGCTGAGGTAATGGAATGTGCTTTGGGGAAACTGCTTGAATGGGCTACAAGGTGCGGACTTGGCATTAACCCATCGAAAACGGTAATGGTTCTCTTTACAAGGAGAAGAATACCTTCCTTTAACTGCCCAAAACGAACCTTACATCTTTCAAGTGAGGCGAAATTTCTAGGTGTAATCTTCGATCGAAAATTAAAATGGTTACCAAACCTAAGGGAAAGAGTAAAAAAAGCTTATGCAGCTATGTACACGTGCCAGAAACTCATAGGTAAATCATGGGGACTGAAACCACGCCTGATATATTGGATATACAAGGCAATTGTCAGACCTATACTGGCACATGGAGCCTTGATCTGGTGGACAATAATGGATATGCGCACACACGCGTCATTTATTGAGCGGGTCAACAGAGTAGCTGCACTATGCATATCTGGGGCACGAAGATCAACTGCAACTGAGGCTATGTGCAGAATACTGGACATGGACCCGCTATGTATATATATTAAAGAACATGCCCTGAGAACACAAGTAAGGCTGGGCCAAACTGGACAACTGATTTTTAGAAACTTTGGACACTTAACATTAATTGGTGGATCAAAATATATGAATATTGCTACTGACTACTTATCTACTCTAATCGAATGGGATAAGTAGGGAAAATTGGGAGATAAATAACCGCAACATTGAAGGTATTGAAGTCTACACTGATGGCTCAAGGAATGAAAATGGGACAGGTTGTGGTGTTTTCTGTGAAAAATTGGATATTAACTACAGCGCTAGACTTTATGATGCATGTAGTATCTTTCAAGCAGAGCCAGACTTATATCTATGAGACCGATATTTACGAGCGATATCACAATATACATAGATAGTCAAGCTACGATAAAGGCACTCTGTAATAGGAATATTAGATCAAAGGTAGTCAGCCGTTGTTGCCGAGAGCTTCAGGTTCTCAACGAACAACACTCATTGAAACTGTGCTGAGTACCGGGTCATAATAATATACAAGGAAACGAATATGCTGACGAGTTGGCACGAGCAGGAGCAGATGTGGATGTAAGCACAGCTTGCGAAAGCATCTATCCGGGTTTGAACTCAATCTATCTTACACTAAGGGAAAAAATTCGATTCAAAATCAACAACGGTTGTGCTCACATTGGTAATTTACGGTAACAGCTTTTTAATACCTTTCGTTAACAAATTTAATAGAAAACATATATAATTTAACAATTTGATACCGCAATGGTTTCAACTTGGTGCCAATTAGGTATCGATTTTCAATAAGAATTGAACACGCAGTGTTTAATTTAAACACATACGGTGTAGATTCACTATTGAAACAGAATGGTATCGTTTTCAACACGTATGTGATTGATATTTCTCTGGGTGTAGGATACGGGGTGAATTCAATAGTAAATCAGACGAGATTTGGTGAAACTCACCAAGTTGCAAACAAACGAAGATATTATGGAAACCAAAAGATAAAAATACGCTAAAGTCTTTACTTAGTATGGAGAAATGCGAACTGAGACGGTACATAGGTATTATTACAGGCCATAATGAACTAAGGTATTTCCTGTACAAAATTGGTCTTAGTACAGTGAGTATATGTAGATGGTGTAATAATGCAGAGGAGGATACATTCCACTACCTTTGCCAATGAGTTGCATTATCACTTTACAGATTTAAATGTTTTGATTCCTATTTCTTTCAGAATTTAGAGGAACTGAGAGGAACGAATCCAATGAAGATGAAATTAACTGAACTATGTGTACGAAACATTGAGACGCAAATGGATAGCATATAATACTATCAAATGGAATAGCTAGTGAACGTGAAGCAGTGCTGCAATATGATGCTGGTTCTAAACGTGCTGATGAGGAACTTCGAGGATTCAACAAATATGGTCTTGTGATTACACACGATTCCGTGTGGTCCTCTCCTAAACCTAACTTAACCTAACCTATCCAGCAAAAACTTGGTAATAACATGTAGTTACGGATGTAGTTACTTTGTAATGAAAACAACATACTGTCTGCATTACATAGATGTTGCTTAGTAACTAATTATTTATAACTCGAATGTAAATAATTATTTATGATCAAATTTTTGTAAATATTATTTTTTATATTCATATATTTGAAGAAGGGATACATAAATTAAAGCCAAAATTTGCATACGAATTTGTAATCTAAAATAGTTTATGTTTACTACATTTATTTTAATTACTTTTTTGGTTGTTGTTAAAAACATAAAAAATTTAAAACATGTTTTTAATAAAAAATATTTTATATCCTGACATTTTATAAAATGTAACTAGTTCCTACTGTTATTACTAATCATGACTTCAGTAATGCTTTAAAATCAATGCGGCATTTAACAGCTTGGAAGTAATTAGTTACCGTAATGACATCTAAGTAAAGACATGAGGTAAGTTGTTGCCTCTAATGTCATCATCGTGTTAAAATAATTAGTTACTCATCTAATGTGTGAGTAGTGAAGAGCCATTATATTAGCTTCTTAACTCATTACAAGGTAACCAAAGTTTTTATTGGTAAATTAAAACTTTATAAAGACCTACGACTAAAACTAAATTTGACCACACAGAAATCCACGAATTTAAAGTTAAATCGATATAAAAACCTATAAGTAAAGCTTATTTATCTTGACTTTATAAAGAGCTACGCTTGAAGTTAAATTAAAACTATATAAGATCTAATTAACGTTACTTTGAACTATATAAAGACCTACGATTAGGGCTTAATTGAGACTTTTGCTTAAAACTTAATAGAAACTTGGTCTCCACTAGCCAAATTAAGCCATTTTTCATACATTTGTATGCAAACGAATGATGCTAAATACAAGCAAAAACATAAATTATTCAAACTTGCTTCTTGTATGTCTAAAAAAAAAAAATTTAAGCAGCATACATTTGCTGCAAAAATGTATGAAAAATAGCATAATTTGGCTTGAGGAGGCCTAGATTCTAGAAGTATTAAGCGACGCGGTTTTCCAACGCGGTTTTCAAAACCGGTTTTTTTCTGTCCATGTGCTGTCGGTTTTTTCAAAATGTTCATTTTTCGAATGTCGAATAGACCGATTTTTTTAAACACAAAAAACCGGTTTTAAAAATAGCATTTTATTTCAGAAAACATGTACTAAATGGTGATATTTGAATCGAAATTTAGGAATAATTTTTAAATATTTATGTTTTAAAAATATAGTTTAAGTCTAAATTGGAATTTATTCTGTAATATTAAACAAATAAATAAGTAACAATTATCATGTATGAATTTTTTAATCTATTGTAATATCTGTAATATTTTTACACCCAATTTAATTTTATTTTGATCCAATATTTCCTTTATTTTTTAAAGGTGTTGTGTTAAAAAAGTTTCACCTGCAGAATAATTTCAATTGAGACAGGCTTCCATATTAAGCCATGGTTTCTGTTATTGCTAACTAAAATTTAGTCTAATTTTTCATGATTTTTTTTTTTTTGTACAATTTTGAAACATAATTATCTTCTAGTCATCTAGATATATAATTTACTTAGCATTTTTTCTCTTTCCAAAGCTTTCTAAAGTTCCCAATCGACGTAGAAAATTAAAATTTGGCTTAATTATAAAACTTTTCGTCCAACAAATCCTAACGGAGCCATATTTTGAAATTTTTTATCAGGAAGCGTATATAAGAGGATTTATGTGTCTTTTTCTAAAAATTTTTTCTCTTTCTAGAGCTTTCTAAAGCTCCCAGAAGACGTAGAAAATTAAAATTCGGCTTAATTATAACCCTATTCGTCCTACAAATGCTAACGGAGCCAGATTTTGAAATCTCTATCAGGGAGAGAAAACACGTGGATCTATATATATGGATTTATATATATCATTCCTAAGCATTGTTTTCTCTCCAGAGCTTTCTGAAGCTCCCAGACGATATAAGAAACTAAAAATCGGCTTACTTATAAAACTATTCATTCTACAAATTCTATAGGAGCCAGATGTTTCTGTCAGGGACCGAAAAGTCTTTGTTTGGTATTAAGAACTTTTGAGTTGCTATTATTTGCTCTCCAAATCCTTTCAAAAACTGATTCTGCATTTCGGTCAGGGAGTGCATTACGACGATTTTTTTATACCCTTCACCACAGGTGTAAAGGGTATATATAAGTTTGTCATTCCGTTTGTAATTTCCACAATTTTCGTCGGAGAGCAAAAAAGTTTATATTTTCGGAATCCTTGTAAGAAGCGATGACGATTGGACCATGTCCGTCCGTCCGTCCGTCCGTCCGTCCGTGTGTCGGTTGAAATGGCGTTTATGAAGCCCACCGATAACTGACATATATAATATGTATGTCAAACGATCGGAAATGCTTTCGAGAATTTTGCTATTGGAATTCAGCAAGATAGGTTCATACAATGCGGAGATATGTTCAAAAAACCGGTTTTTTGAACCGGTTTTCCAGTTTCTGAAGCCTCTGTATACACTACGGACTTCGTTTTTACAAAGAATTCTCGGACATTTTTTTCTGAATTTTTGTTCGGAAAAAATGAAATAAATCGGTTCAGTAATAACTGAGATATCGGACAAAACGCATTTTTTATTTTTTGAAGCCTTGGTTTAAGCTATAGATTTTTATTTTTATACAGATCGGTCACAAATATTTTTATAAAATTTCGGTTTTTCGAATCAGGAAGATCGGTTTATAAATGGTGGAGATATGCTTTAAAAACCGGTTTTTAGAACCGGTTTTTTAGTTTCTGAAGCCTCTGCATATACCAGGGACTTCGAATTTTTAAAGGGGGCTCGAAAATTATTTTCTGAATTTTTGTTCTGAAAAAATTAAATAAATCGGTTCAGTAATAACTGAGATATCGGGGAAAACGAATTTTTTATTTTTGAAGCCCTTGTTCAAGCTACAGATTTTTATTTTTATATAGATCAGTCATAAATATTTTTATAAAATTTCGGTTTTTTTAATAAACCAAATTCGATCATAATCAACAGAGTTATGGCCCAAAAACAAATCTGTTAAGAATATAAATACACCAACAAACATGTATATTAAGCATTGTAATGACTATTAGTGACGTTTTTTGTTTTTTGTATAGACAAGTAGTTTAGTTATCAACAGCAGTAATATGATGAATAACAGTGTTGTTGTTGTTGTTCTTTGTATATGCAGTCTGTACAAAAATAAATAGATATGGAATTGTAGTTGTTTATTTTTAAAAACTAAAACATATCTGTTAAGAATATACATAAATACATACACAAACATGTATATTAAGCATTGTAATGACTATTAGTGGCGTTTTTTGTTTTTTGTATAGACAAGTAGTTTAGTTAGCAACAGCAGTAATATAATGAATAACAGTGTTGTTGTTGTTCTTTGTGTATTCAGTCAGTTTGTACATACAAAAATAAATATATATGGAATTGTTGTTGTTTCTTTTTTAAAAGCAAAGCCTGTTATGATTGTTTTTTTTTTTCATATTCAAATTTTCGTAGTTTGAAATAAATTTAGATTTAGAAAATATGCAAGCATACGTTAAGGCGAAAATTTTATTAATTGTCGGTAATATGGTAATATGATGTCGATAAGATGGTAAGATGGTAATATGGTGAAGGGTATCAAAGATTCGGCACTGCCGAATCTTTTTTCAATTTCATTTTTATTTTGAAAGGTTTACGAATTTAAAACTTTAATCAATATTATCCCAATAAATTCCAACGGCTTCAAATAATTGACTTCGATTAGTGAGAGGAAGGTGTCCATATGTTGTTCATATTTTTTTCTTTTAATTTTCGCATTTGTTTGTGCATATAATATTATTTTTTCCTGGCATTGTCAGGCTTATACGCTTGTATTTAATAAATTTTAACTTGAATATTATAAGAATTATTGATTTTTTTAAAGAAATGTAGCCTTTTGATATAAATATTAACTTAACCGTTTTTTTCCGAATTTCAAAAAGTGCAACCGGTTTTTTTAAAATACCAACTATTCGAAAACCGGTTTCTCAATCACCCTAGTATATACTTTTTATACAAGTATTTGGTATCTAAGAAAACGTTAGAATATGAAGATTTACAATTTATAAAATACATGTTAGTGGAATGTAATTTGATTGAAACAATTTTTGAAGGACTAAAAATTTAGCATTTTTATACCCTTCACCACAGGTGTAAAGGGTATATATAAGTTTGTCATTGTCATAAAAAAATAAATAAATATGGAATTGTTGTTGTTGTTTATTTTTTAAAAGCAAAGCTTGCTATGATTGTTTTTTTTATATATTCAAATTTTCGTAGTTTGAAAAAATTTAGATTTATATATGTGAAAATATGAAAGCATACGTTAAGGCGAAAATTTTATTATTTGTCGGTAATATGGTAATATGATGTCGATAAGATAGTAAGATGGTAATATGGTAATATGGTGAAGGGTATCAAAGATTCGGCACAGCCGAATCTTTTTTCAATTTCATTTTTTTTTTCAAAACATAAAATTAATATTTAAACATTAATACAATTTAAACGAATAGCGATATTTTATTGAAATTTCAGTATAATATGTATAAACTTGTCCTTAAATTATATAATTAAAAAAATTCCCACTTTTTTACATTAAAATAGCGAAAATCCTAATCCTTATAAAACGTGTTAAAAAAAATTTAGTTTTTCCATTGAAATGGTCAACCTGTCGTTATAAGGGGCCTCCGTAAGAAAATACTTTTTGATTGTATACCTTACACATAGAGCTATAAAACTAATTTGAAGTCGATCCCAGCTTTGCGATTTGAGAACATAACAAAAAAAGAAAACAAAAATTTCCAGAATTGACAAAATTTGGATAGGGCTTGTGGCCAGACCTATGTCCCAAACTTATATGGATTTACTTTACACACATTTGTATTACGATTTCTTTTGAAAACATTTAAAAATTGATAAAGCCCAGAACAAAAAACAAATTTTATTAGTGAATAAATATTGCCATCTTTTTGGAAAAAAATCCAAAAAAATTTAACATTTTTTTAAAGTTCCAATTTTAGATTAATATAACTTTTTAAGGGATTCATATATTTATATCATTCTTGCAGCAATATTATTTAGAATTTTGTAAGGAATCTGACAAATATTTTAGAAAATTCTAGAGACAATATTAAGCCCATCAAGTTAAAAAAAAACTAAGAAAAAACGAGGCTAAAAATGGGGTAAAAATTTATTTCGAACCGAATATCTCTTAAAGTAAAAGAGATAACATACACATGTAAGCATATTTTTTGTAAAGATTTACAAGGACTATCAATATATACAATTTCTTTTCTGTCATATCATAAATGGATTTTTGGAGATTTAATGAAATTGAAAAAAGATTCGGCTGTGCCGAATCTTTGATACCCTTCACCATATTACCATATTACCATCTTACTATCTTATCGACATCATATTACCATATTACCGACAAATAATAAAATTTTCGCCTTAACGTATGCTTTCATATTTTCACATATATAAATCTAAATTTTTTTCAAACTACGAAAATTTGAATATGAAAAAAAAAAAAACAATCATAGCAGGCTTTGCTTTTAAAAAATAAACAACAACAATTCCATATCTATTTATTTTTGTACAGACTGTATATACAAAGAACAACAACAACACTGTTATTCATTATATGACTGCTGTTTCTAACTAAACTACTTGTCTATACAAAAAACAAAAAACGTCACTAATAGTCATTACAATGCTTAATATACATGTTTGTGTGTGTATTTATATTCTTAACAGATTTGTTTTTGGGCCATAACTCTGTTGATTATGAACGAATTTGGTTTATTAAAAAAAACGAAATTTTATAAAAACATTTATGACTGATCTATATAAAAATAAAAATCTGTAGCTTGAACAAGGGCTTCAAAAATAAAAAATTCGTTTTCCCCGATATCTCAGTTATTACTGAACTGATTTATTTCATTTTTTCAGAACAAAAATTCAGAAAATAATTTTCAAGCCCCCTTTAAAAATTCGAAAATAAAAAATTCGTTTTCCCCGATATCTCAGTTATTACTGAACTGATTTATTTCATTTTTTCAGAACAAAAATTCAGAAAATAATTTCCAAGCCCCCTTTAAAAATTCGAAGTCCCTGGTATATACAGAGGCTTCAGAAACTGAAAAACCGGTTCCAAAAACCGGTTTTTAAAGCTTATCTCCGCCATTTATAAACCGATCCTGCTGATTCAAAAAACTAAAATTTTATAAAAATATTTGTGACCGATCTGTATAAAAATAAAAATCTATAGCTTAAACCAGGGCTTCAAAAAATAAAAAATGCGTTTTGTCCGATATCTCAGTTATTATTGAACCGATTTATTTCATTTTTTCAGAACAAAAATTTAGAAAAAAATGTCCGAGACTTCTTTGTAAAAACGAAGTCCCTAGTATATACAGAGGCTTCAGAAACTGGAAAATCGGTTCTAAAAACCGGTTTTTTTAACATATCTCCGCATTGTATGAACCGATCTTGCTGAATTCCAATAGCAAAATTCTCGAAAGCATTTCCGATCGTTTGATATATATATTATATATGTCAGTTATCGGTGGGCTTCATAAACGCCATTTCAACCGACACACGGACGGACGGACATGGTCCTATCGTCATCATTTCTTACAAGGATCCCGAAAATGTAAACTTTTTTGCTCTCCGACGAAAATTGTGAGAATTACAAACTTATATATACCCTTTACACCTTTAATGAAGGGTATAAAAAAAAATAAATTATATACTCGAAATGGCTAACTTTGGAGGGTCACCCACTTCCCCCCTGAGACGCTAGGAACCTGTACTCCTCCAAATCAACTCGAAAATAGCTCAGCTCTGACCATGTGAAATTTTATTGAGATATCTCAAACGAATAAATAGTTACTGAATTATTAAAAAAAAAAAAAATTAAAACGGGCACCCTGTCTAGTATTTTACACATAAATTTTTTGTTTATTAATTGATAACAAGCCTTATAACTTCGTTCCCCTATGTTGTCCCGTTCGAGCCCTATCCTGCTTTCAACAGACGGACGGACATAGCTAGATCGACTCAGAATCTAACCAGGGCTGAAAAAATATGATAAAAATTACTTAAAAAATAAATTAAAATAAAGACTTTTTTCTATTTTTCTCAATTTTCGAAAATTTAAAAAACTTGATTTTAAATTTTCGAAATTAAGCAAAAAAGTTTACAAATTTATACTTTCAGGAAAAAAATTTTTATATTTTCAATTTTTCGAAAATTCGAACTATTTTGAAACATAGCTAAACTAAAAATGAATTAAAGAGATTTGATCAAAAATAAACTAAATGGTTCAATGTTCGTTATAAACTTGAACTTAACTTTGAATTTTTTGTTCAACTTTTCAAAGAATTTTTACTTAAAACACTTTGTTGAAATTTTTAATTCACACTCATTTTTAATTCATTCACTCATCTTAAGACTAATTAAAAAATATAAGTAATTATTATCTATTTTAATAACTAAATATAAAACTTAGAAACTAACTTTAGAGAAAACAATAATAAACAATTTCACACATACACATAATCAAGAAACAAAAAACATAATGAAGAGTAAGAGAGAGAAGAAAAACCCAAAGCCAACATAAAACGTGCTAAATATTTAAAATAACACTTGCATACTTAAAGGCGTAATTGTGAAATAATAAAAGTGCATACTTTACGGCATAATTGAGAAATAAATTAACATAAAGTTTAGAAACTTACAAATAAGAACAAGCAACGTAAAAAAAGCATTTAAGTTAATGAAAATGTTTATTTTTTTTTTAATTTCTCTCAAGCAAACATTTTTCTCGCATGTTTTAAAAGTTTACAAAGAGAACAAAATAATGAAATGAATTTTTGGCTTAAAAACCCCAAGAAAATTAGAAGATTAAAGGAAAAATTAAAAACAAAGAAAATTTCTTAAGAAATTAAATGAAAACACTACCACAACATTTATTAAGAAAAAAAAAAAAAAAAAAAAAGAGAAAAATAAAAAAACGTTTACTACTGAGAGTAAGAAACAAAAGTTTAAAAGATCTTGTGAAAAAAAAGTAGAGAGAAAAAGAGATACAAAAGACTCACCTCACTGCGTGTGAGTATTGGCTTTTTACGTTGCAAAAAAGAAGTTTTCTTTTTATAACTAGTTGGTGTTATACAGCCACCAATTGGAGGATGTAAACTGGAAGCTGAAGAAATAGTTGAAGTAGAAGAAACAGAGACCAATTCACCGCCCAAAGAATAAGAAAGCGTACTATTAGAGGCGGCATTATTGTCATTAACGGAAGGCAAAGGTAAAGGTTTCAAAGTATGTTGAGAACCTGATGATGATGATGCTCCTACTGCTGTTGTTGCTGCTGATGCGGCGGCCGTTGTTGTTGTGGTAAATGAAGACACTGCTGTGTCGACAAGACTAGAAGCCTCACTCTGAAATTTATTGTTATGATAATGATGATGAGAGGTTTGTAATTGTAGATTACTGCTGCTGCAGGGAGCACTGCCTACGTGAGCTGAACAAATTCTACTTTTACAACAGGCTGCTGTAGTGGTAGTGGTACACGATTGCGGTGTCTGTGAGGTGGGTGAATGTAAATTGTTGGGTAAAGATTTTGTGGTAGGTTGCTGTTGTGGTGCTTGTGTATAAATTGTGGGTGTTAGGCGGGTGGAGAGTCGAGTACAGGAATAGAGAGGAAATTTGGGATGAAGAGATCTTACAGGTGAGAGTAAACGTTTGACAGAGTGTTGATATTGGGGCAAAGGTGGTGAAAGAGATGAGGGTGTTAAAGGATAGGCAGAAGTAAGTGTAGAGCTTATAGAGGCTAATGTCTAATGAGTAAAAAAGGACATAGAGAGAGAGCGTGAGATATAAAGATAGTAAGTGGGAAAGATAGATAGTTTTTGGTTTAAGTGATAAAGTGAACATTTTATGTTTTTTTAGTGTTTTTTCATGTGTGAATATTTTAATAAAAAGAACACAGAGCATATAGTTAGATTATATATATTTTAGAAAGAGAGAAAGATATAGAGTAGAGTAAAGAGTTTAAAAGTTTTTATTAAAATGTTTTTTGTTAAATTCAACTACTGGTGAGAGGTTATGAAGAAAATTGTGTTTTGAAACTAAAGCTAAACTAGTTTTTTTTTTTACTATTAAGAGTTTAAATTAAAGCATATTTTTAAGTGTTAATATAAAAACTAATTTATAGAGTTAATAGCTTAAAAAAAGTGTTAATAAAATTTTATTATAAGAAGATAAAAATACGTATAATTAAAAAAATATATGTTTATTTTATCTACAAATTAAAATTTGTTTTATAATCTGAGAAAATGTTCCTTTAAATATAATAGTCGTAGTTTTAGTACGAGATAGTTTAGTTTATTGATTAGTCTATAGTCTAGTCTATATATTAGTAGATAGTATTTTCTATAGTTGATATCAGAGCCCATGATGTGGTCTAGTTAATTTTCCACACTATTTTAACAGAACTATACAGTTAATCGATAATTTTCCTATAGAAATAAATTTATATCGATAACTTTTCTCTAAAAAAACTAATGATGTCGACAATAAGCGATAATATTTCTAAAGAAAATTTAAGTTATCGATAACTATTTTAAAGAAAATTAAAATGTTTTAAAATTTTTCTATAGAAAAATAGAGTAATCAATAATTTTTTTTTAAAAAAAATTTTTTGTTTTCGATAACTTTTTAAAAGAAAATCTAATTTTTGAAAACTTTTCTCTAAAAATTTAAGTTATCGATCAATTTTTTATAGAAAATTAAATTTATCGATAAATTTTTTATAGAAAATTAAAGTTATCGATAAATTTTCTATGGAAAATTAGTTATCGAAAAATTTTGTATAGAAAATTGAAGTTATCGATAAATTTTCTACAGAAAATTAAAGTTATCGATAACTTTTCTACAAAAAATTAAAGTTATCGATAACCTTTCTACAGAAAATTAATTTCACCAGAAAATTAAAGTTATCGATAAATTTTCACCAGAAAATTTAAGTTATCGATAAATTTTCACCAGAAAATTAAAGTTATCGATAAATTTTAACCAGAAAATTAAAGTTATCGATAAATTTTCTACGGAACAATAAAGTTATCGATACATTTTTTTATAGAATATTGAAGTTATTGATAAACTTTCTACAGAAAATTAAAGTTATCGATAACTTTTTACAGAAAATTAAAGCATCGATACATTTTTAACAGAATATTAAAGTTATCGATAAATTTTGTATAGAAAATTAGTTATCGACAAAATTTTCTGTAGAAAATTAAAGTTATCGATAATTTTTCTACAGAGAATTATGGTTATCTATAACTTTTCTAAAGAAAATTAAAGTTATCGTTTTATTTGAAAAGTTCTCGATAACATTTTTGTAGAAAAGTGAAGTTATCGATACATTTACTGTAAAAAAGAAAAATTACCGATTATTTTTCTATAGAAAAGGGATGTTTTCGATAACTTTTATACAAAAAAATTAAAGTTATCAATACATTTTCTATAGAAAATTAATGTTATCGACAAAATTTTCTATTGATAATTAAGTTATCGATAAATTTTCAACAGGAAATTAATGTTATCGATAAATGTTCTACAGAAAATAAAAGTTATCGATAAATTTTCTATAGAATCTTATTTATCGATAATTTTGTATATAAAAGTCATATTATTGATAACATTTCTCTAAAATAATTAATGATATCGATAACTTTTCTCTATAAAAGTAAAATTATCGATAACTTTTCTCTATAAAAATTAAATTATCGATAACTTTTCTATATAAGTTTAGTTATCGATATCTTTTTTGTATAAAAGTTAAGTTATCGATAACTTTTCTATATAAAAGTTAAGTTATCGATAACTTTTCTATATAAAAGTTAAGTTATCGATAACTTTTCTATATAAAAGTTAAGTTATCGATAACTTTCCTCTATAAAAGTTAAGTTATCGATAACTTTTCTCTATAAAAGTTAATATTTCGATAATTTTTCTCTATAAAAGTTAAGTTATCGATAATTTTTCTTTATAAAACTTCAATAATCGAAAACTTTTCTCTATAAAAGTTAAGTTATCGATAACTTTTCTCTATAAAAGTTAATATTTCGATAATTTTTCTTTATAAAACTTCAATAATCGAAA
Organism: Protophormia terraenovae; assembly: GCA_951394005.1. Taxonomy (NCBI): domain Eukaryota; kingdom Metazoa; phylum Arthropoda; class Insecta; order Diptera; family Calliphoridae; genus Protophormia; species Protophormia terraenovae. The sequence continues at coordinate 9,844,807 of OX596075.1, read as the reverse complement.
ACTTTTCTCTATAAAAGTTAAGTTATCCATATCTTTTCTCTATAAAAGTTAAGTTATCGATAACTTCTCTCTATAAAAGTTATGTTATCGATAACTTTTTTCTATAAAAGTTAAGTTATCGATAATTTTTCTCTATAAAACTTCAATAATCGAAAACTTTTCTCTATAAAAGTAAAGTTATCGATGACTTTTTCTTATAAAAGTTATGTCATCGAAAACTTTTCTCTAAAAAAGTGAAGTTATCGATAACTTTATTAGATAAAATTTAATTTGTCGATAACTTATTTATAAAAGTTAAGTTATCGATAACTTTTCTCTGTGAAAGTTAAGTTATCTAAACTTTTTATCTGTAAAAGTTTTCTGTATAAAAGTAAAATTATCGAAAACTTTTCTCTATAAAAGTTAAACTATCGATAACTTTTCTCTATAAAAGGAATGTTATCCATAACTTTTCTCTATAAAGGTTATGATTTCGATAACTTTTCTCTATAAAAGCCAAGTTATAGATAACTTCAATGGATAACATTTAAGTTGTCAATAACTCTTCTCTTTAAAAGTTAAGTTATCGATAACTTTTCTCTATAAAAGTTATGTTATCGATAATATTTCTCTATAAAAGTTAAGTTATCGATAACTTTTCTCTATAAAAGTTAAGTCATCGATAGCATTTCTCTATAAAAGTTAAGTTATCGATCATTTTTCTCTATAATAGTTAAACTACCGGTAGCTTTTCTTTTGAGAAGTTAAGTTATCGAAAATTTTCTTTAAAATTATACATTTTTTTTTATTAGTTAATTCCGAAACATATTTTTAGGCTCGTTTATCTTGTTCTATTCTTACGCTTATTTAATTTATTTTAATTAGTTCCCTAATTTATTTTTTTGGTTATTCTCATACAAATTGTGTTAATTAACAATTAACACTAATCGAAGAACAATTCCACCACTGACAATTAATTAGGCAACAAAACTTTCTTTTTTATTTTTACAACTCAGGCACAGACTCTCTTTTGTAGCCTTAACTGTGCAGAGACAACAACACAAAAAGTCATAAAAAAAAATAAAGTACAAGAATCATTTATTAAGTAAAATGTCATTGTTAACAATGACATCAACTTCCAATTTATTTTACAATAATGGTGATGATTTCATCAACATCATCGCCACCATCATCATCATTATTATTATCTAACTATATAAATATTTTGTACAAGAAAAACTTAATGGCAAAAGAAAAAAAAAAAGGACAAAAAAGGAGTGAGTGTGTATGTTGTAAGTGGTTCGGGAAAAAAGCCAAAACGATTTTTCAAGTAATATAAAACTATAAGAAATAAAAAATCAAGTAGAGGACAAAAAAGAAAAGATAAATAAAATAATGTTCATATATAAATCAAATGACACATACAGGACATGTAAGTAAAATGCAAAAAAAAAAAAAAAAAGAACTATTAAGTGTAAAAGGGAAATAAAGGAAGTTATAAGAAATTGACATTTAACGTTTACAAATATAATAAAAAAAAAATATACATACACATGCAGTCGAAGCAACCACAGACGGAAGAACAATTAAAAGTGGAAGAATAAAATAATACCAAGGAAGTTGGGAGAAGAAAAACCATGGAAAATAAAAGGAAATTAAATTGAAAAATTGAAATTACTCATGTTACAGATTGAAAAAGATATTTCGAGGAAAGTTACAGTAAGAATACAAACACAGTTATGACTAATAAATGTGAGGGGTTATACAGCTTCGTTTTAAGACAGACTGTACACTACACTGTATCCTAGTTAATAGTTTAGACTATAGTCTAGTCTACAGTTTGGTCTATAGTGTAGTTTATAGTGTAGTCTATAGTCTAGTCTATAGTTTAGTTTATAGTCTAGTCTATAGTCTAGTCTATAGTATAGTCTATAGTTTAGTCTATAGTGTAGTATATAGTCTAGTCTATAGTTTAGTCTATAGTGTAGTCTATAGTCTAGTCTACTAGTGTATAGTCTAGTCTATAGTCTTGCCTATAGTTTAGTCTATAGTGTAGTATATAGTTTAGTCTATAGTGTAGTCTATAGTTTAGTCTATAGTCTAGTCTATAGTCTAGTCTATAGTATAGTCTATAGTTTAGTATATAGTGTAGTATATAGTCTAGTCTATAGTGTAGTATATAGTTTAGTCTATAGTGTAGTCTATAGTTTAGTCTATAGTGTAGTCTATAGTCTATAGTTTAGTCTATAGTCTAGTATAGTCTAGTATCTATAGTTTAGTATAGTCTAGAGCCTAGAGTTTGGTTTTTAGTCTGGTAGCCTGATCCAGGCTACCATTAAATTATTATTGCCATCTTAGTTTCTCCTCTCTTTTTTTGTTTGTTAGTGTTTGCAACAAAACTAAACAATTACCAAAAACTCATCTCATGCTTCAAAGATGTCATTTGTTTTTGTTCTTTTTCTGCTCCTATTCTTTTGCGTATTTGTTTGTTAACAACAGGAGTGTGGGTGAGTGAGTCTGTTTGTTTGTAAACCATCAAAAGAAATTAGATTTTCGTTGTCATTGTCTTGTTACTAATAGTTTCTTTGAAGGTTGAACGATTTATTGTAATAGAGAAGTAAATTGTTTTACAATGAGAAATCATGTGATAAAAAACAAAATTGAATTGTGATTTTAATGGTATTGACTTTTTGACACAAAACTTAATAAAGTTAATTTAAGTATTTTTACACATAAGAGAGGGAGAGAAATTATTTAATATATTTATTTTAATAAAAAGTTAAAAGGTCAGCATTGTTAAGCCAAGGATTTTTTAAAGAAAAATCTTCTTTTAAAAGGAAGAAATGTTTGTTCTTCTTTTCCCCGTAATAAAGAAATTTTTCTTTTTATTTCCTTAAGCATCCCTACAATGTCATGCAACTTGTCTTATTACACACGTAAACTGACAATAGAAATGTCATTAAATAAAAAAAAAAAAAGTAAGAAAAAATATGAAAGAAACTTTAGATTCTTGTGTAAAGTTTTTTAGTATAAAAGTAAAACAAAAAGTGTAAATAAATCAAAAATAAGTCACGTACGCATAACGCCAGTAATCAAAGTATATACAAGTAGTCCGACTCTTTGGCAGGAGTACCTAACTCTAAGAGTGTGTTAGTAAAAAAGTACCTAACTCTAAGTATGTGTTAGTAACAAAAATATTTATGTGTTTGTACTTTTATATTTTTTTATACACACAGAGTTTTATAAAAATGTTTTAAATTTTATTTTGTTTGAATTTTCAATACCAAAAATTGAAACTCTGTTAACGAATTTAATAATGAAAGAATACAAAACAAATTGTCAAAAATTATAAAAATAAAATATTTGTGATTTGCGTAAATTTTACCGTTTTAAGAAATAAATTTGTGCTAATAGTGTAAGAAAAAATTGTAAAAACCTGTGTGCAAGTGAAATATAGTGCAAAAATGCATAATAATTTCATAATTTAGTGGTAAAATTCTGATTCTATTTATTTGTATTAGTTCTCTCACAATTCACACAGTACCCGTATATGTGAGAGAGAAATTTGATTAAAAGAGAGTCGGACTACTTGTATATACTTTGCCAGTAATAATGTCACTAAAATAAATAATAATCAAGCAAGTTTAAGAGAAAATATTTTAAAAGAAAATGCTCTTGATAAAAATGAAAAATTAAGAATTTTTATATCAAATTAATAAAAAATGTAAAGATCAAAAGTTTAGTGTAAAAACTAAAGCATAAACTAATTCAGAGTTTAAAAATATTAATGCACAGATTATCCTATAAACTAGTCTATAGGCTACATTAATATGTATACCATAATCTAATATAAAGTTCATATATAGTCTACACTATAATGTGTTATAATTAATAACAACTCTGTAATAAAATAGATAATAACAGTTATAATAGATTATGACAGAGTTATAATATATTATAACAGAGAAATACTAGATCATAACAGAGTTGTAACAGATTGTAACAGAGTTAGTTTATAATAGATTATAACAGAGTCATAACAGATTATAACAGAGTTATAATAGATTATAACAGAGTAAACCATTGTTTTCATGAATTAAAGCATTGTTATCATTTATTATACTTTGTAATACTGCATTATAATAGGTTATAATTGTGTTATAATACGTTATGACATATTATAACATTGTTATAATCTATTATAATATATTATATCTTTATTATAATGGTTTAAAATTATTCTAACGTTCTAATAATGCATTATAACTTTATTATAATTCACTTAAGAATAATAAAACATTGTTATAATGCATTATATTAAGTTACAATTTTGTTATAATGAATTATAAAAAAATAAAAATTTGTTACAATTCACTATTATATATTATAACTTTGTTTTAATTTATAATAATATGTTATAACTGTGTCATAATGTTTTATAATAGAATACAACTTTGCTATAATGCATCAAATATATTATAACTTTGTTATAATGCATTATAATTGATTACAGATTTATTATAATGCATTATACTTCATTATAGTTTTATTATAATGCATTATAATATATTATAATTTCGTTATAATATACTAAGATTGATTATAGCATCGCTATAATAATATCGCTAGCTTTCCTATAATGTATTATAATAGATTATAACATTATTATAATCAATTAAAATATATTATAGCATAGTTATAATTTATTATAATACATAATAATTAAGTTATAATGCATTATAATAGATTATAATCTTTTACAATATATCAGAATGGATAACAGCTTTGTTATAATGCATTATCATACATTAAAACATTGTTATAATATATCAATATAAAATAGAACTTTGTTGCAATACATTATAACATATTATTAAATTGTTATGATGCATAACAATAAATTATAACTTCGTTATAGTAAATTGTAACTGTTATATTATATGTTATAATAGATTGTAGTAAAATTATCTCCAGTTATAATGCGTAATAGAATGTATCTTTTCTTTATAATGCATTATAATAAATTATAACTTTATTACAATATATTATAATTGGTTATAACTTTATTATAAAACATTATTATATATTATACAACTGTTGTAAATCATTATAATATATTATAAAACAGTTATAAAGCATAATAATATATTAAAACTTAGTTGTAATATATTATAATATATTATATTACAATTATAATGCATTATGACAATTTATAACATTGTCATAATAGATTCTAGTGCATTAGAACACTGTAATATAATAATTCTGTTATAATTGTTATAATACATTATAATAGTATTATAAATGCTATTTTTTATTTAAATAATTTTTAATATTTTTTTTTTTATAACTAAAACTGGTTGTAGAAAATAATGTTAAAATGAATATTTTATAAATTAAATGATTCTATAGTCTGCTCTAAAATCTTTTGTGCCATTAGTCTGTTCTTTATATTCCTCATGCTTTTTTAGGAAAATAAACTTAAAAGAATTTAAAAAAAACTAAAATTTTTTATTTTTGTTTCTATATATTAAATCAAAGCATTTAAGAGCTCAACAAACATGCCAACATTTGAACAAAAGCCAGTGAATTTTTATTTTTTGCTTCTAAATTTAACAATTTTTTAAACTACATAAAGAAAAAACATTTCGTCAAATTAGAATAGCAAAAAATTATTTTAAAAATCTACTTACATTATTTGAATTTTTAGGAGGATTGCAAACCATTTCAGATTCAAGGCCATCTAAATGCGTAAGACTTTTTGATTTTAACTGCAAATAAATTAAAAAAAAAAAAGAAAAAAAGGATTAATTTTAGTATGTGTTTAAATAAAAGAATGCATTAAATAAATAAAAAAGCTTAAAAAGTATAAAACAAACTGATTATTTTTTTAAATAAACCAAAATAAAAATAATGTTTCATTTTAATTTAATTTTTTTTAATTTAAAATTTAGTCATCATCAGTCAGTCAGTTATAAACATTATCCTTGCATTGAAAATCAATAAAACCTTCCAAACAATTGCACTTTTCCATTAAATAACGTTGAACATTATTAAAAAAAAGAATGTAAAGCAGAAAAATAATAAAAAAATAAACGCAAAAATAAGTAAAAAAAAAAAAAAAACTGTAATGAAAAAAAATCAAATAAAGCCATCGAGACTTGGCAAGATTTTTTATTTATATCCACCAGACACTCTATGATGGGTAAGAGGGGACTTAATGGAAAAGGATTTTAAAAACAAGATGATTCTTAAAATTTTTAAAAGTAAAAAGAAGTAAAGAAAATTTTTGTTTATTTATTTATTTATTTATTTTTATTTATTTATTTATTTATTTATTTATTTATTTATTTATTTATTTATTTATTTACTTATTTATTTATTTATTTATTTATTTATTTATTTATTTATTTATTTATTTATTTATTTATTTATTTATTTATTAATTTATTTATTTATTTATTTATTTATTTATTTATTTATTTATTTATTTATTTATTTATTTATTTATTTATTTATTTATTTATTTATTTATTTATTTATTTATTTATTTATTTATTTATTTATTTATTTATTTATTTATTTATTTATTTATTTATTTATTTATTTATTTATTTATTTATTTATTTATTTATTTATTTATTCGTTTATTTGTTTATTTATTGAATTCATTTATGATGAATTTTAGTTCTATTCATACTAATATCAATTTTACGCCTTATATCCTTAATTTTCCCAGAATTCCTAAGAAAAATTTGTTTTGTTAATACCTCCTTTCTAAGTCGTCTTAATATCTCATTTAATTGTCTTCATTATTTCAATAAAGTCTTCTTTTGATACACATTTTTTCTCTCTCAACATGATGACAACGATGATGATGAAGATGATGTTGATGCTGATATTTATATTATTTTTGTTGTTGTTTTTGATGTCCAACAAACTATACAGAATATTCCAATAATTGAAATGCAGTTATTTTGTTGTTGTTATAACGTTGTTGGTGTTTGTTTACATTCATACAAACACAAAACTATAGGCATGTTCCCTCCCTAACATATAAGAGACACAGAGACAGAGAAGAAAAAAAAATTGTCTACAAGAATACATACATGTGTGTGGATACATTTATTTATACAGTTAAATATACAAACTTATTTTCAGATTCTAGCTTTTAAACAGCTAAGAGAGGGCTAAGAGTACAACAAGTATAGTGGGTGTTGTTGGTGGGTGTGTAAATTTATACAAGTACAAGGTAATATTTATTGTTAGTGTAAAGATATGTATTTCCAAAGAAGAGTTCAAAAAATATAAAAAATAACTGAGCAATATAAATTTATCAATCATGTGAGCACAATGTAAATACACATACAAATTCAATAACCATGTTTGTATATGTATAAATGTGTACGATATGCGGTTTTTTGTATTATTTATATCCGTGTGTATAGACTTAAAGGATTTTCTTGATTGTGGTCATAGCAAACATCTGGAAAATTATACACACTCATGCTTCGTAGAGATATGCATGTATGAGTGTATATATAAATGTATGTAGGTTTTTTGTATAACAAAAATCTTATATAGAATTTGTAGTTTTTGCTAGCATGCCGTGAAATGGATTTGTATTATATTTATTATATGGGTGAGTATGTGTATGAGTGTATTGGCATTTCTTTGGCTTTGGAAGTTTATATTATATATATATTATCATATTTGTAAAAGATTAAATGTTGTTAGTAAAATGATAATAAATAAAATAAAAATGCATATAAAAAAAGAAGAAAATAAAATAAAAAATAAAAGTGTTATACAACTGTTAAACAAGAGAAAAATTATTTTAAAAAATGTTTTATATATAAAAATTAACTTTCATTTAAAGACAAAAACTTTACACAAAATAATACTATTATACTAGAGTCAACTGTTATACCAAATAAGTATTTTTATGAAAAGAAAACTTTGACAGAAAACTAAAACTGTAATATACTTTAAAATAAAACTATTATACGAAAAATGAAACTGATATAAAAAAGTTAAAAATAAACTGTTATACAACTATCGGTTTATTGTAAAATAGTACTGTTGTAAAAAAGGCTTAACTACTACACAGTTCTAAAATAGCTAACCAGTTATATGAAAATAAAATCATAAAATTTTAAAGAACAATAAATTTGTTATAAAAATTTTTAAACCATAAATAAAACTGTTATAAATTGTTATATATAAAAAATAAATACAAAATAAAAATTACGTTAAATAAAGTAAAATAAATTCAAGTAGTGAAATTAAACTGTTATATAAAACTAAATGTATTATAAAATAAATAAACTGTTATACTAAACTTAAATTTCTAGACTTTAACACAGAGAAATAAAGTTGTATTTATAATAATAAAATGTTATATAATAAATAAGACTACAACAAACTGTTATACAGCTATAAAACTTTTATAAAAATATTAAAACAAAAGACAAAACTGTTATACATATAAAAAAAGGTTTACAATAAAAATAAATAAAATATAAATCTGTTACACTGTGTGTAATTTTTTAAGACATGGAAATATAACCATATAAGGACACCACTATGTGATAAAAGACCCGTGTCTGCCATGCACTTTTTTATGGACCCCCAAAGAATTGGGGTCTCGGTGTCATTTTTGCAAAAAAGTGATCATTTTTTCAGGCTCATATCTTGCAAACCGTTCGGAATTTTGATTTACTCTCTGAGGAAAAGTTGTAGCTCTTTTTATAAAAAACAAAAATTGTGAACATATATAATCAAAAAAACTTTATTTTCAAGAGCAAAATAAGCAAAATAATTAAAAAAAAAATCGATTTTTTTTTACCCTTTTTCCCCTGTTTAGGTCCATAGGTAGCAAACCGTTTAAAATTCAAGGAAACAATTAACTACAAAAATGTACCTAAGATTTAAACAAATTTTTAAAACATATGAACTTCCTAAGAATGATTCTTAACACTGTTTAGGTAGCGCTAAGGTAGCCGCAAAAGTGAAAAATTTCCCGAAAATTTTTTAATTTCATTTGTTTTTTCTTTATCAACATTAAGATATCTATTAAAAAAAAAAAATAAGAAAAACGAGAGAAAAACTAGAGTCGGTCAAGATCGACCATATGAAACCCTACACCATTCTGTATGAGCTAAAAGGCATTTATAATCGTTAAACTTCTATTCCGGGAGGACATTTGTATGGGGGCTAGGCTTCGTTCTTGTTTTAAAATAATTATTCGTGCCAAATTTCATCAACATATCTTTAAAATTGCGACCTGTACTTTGTTCACAAGGTTTACATGGACAGACAGCCAGCCAGACGGACGGATGGACATCGTTAAATGGACTCAGAAAGTGATTCTGAGTCGAACGATAACTTTAAGGTGGAAGTCCGATTACTGTTCTGTGCGTTACAAACATCAGCACAAACGCATAATACCTCAACCACCTATGGTGGTGTAGAGTATAATAAAACTGATATACACACAAAAAACTGTTATACAGACAAGAAACTAAAAACTGTTATGCAATAAACGTACAAAAATTAAACTACTGTAAGAAAACGCAAAACTTTCACACAGACAAAAAAACTGTTATACGTAAAAAAATTGTTATATAGAAAAAAAAAAAAAAAAAAATAAATTATACTGAAAAATTTTTTCTCTAATAGAAAAAACGAAACAGCTATAAAAAAAACAAAACTGTTATACAGACATGAAATTGAAAACTATTATACAAAAAACGAAACTGCTGTAAGAAAAAGCAAAACTTTTACACAGACAATAAAACTGTTATAGACAAAAAAAATTATAGTGAAAAAAAAAAAAAAAAAAAAATTTTTTTCTTATAAAAAAAAAAAAAAAAAAATAAACTGCCATAAAAAAGCAAAACTGTCATAAAGACAAAAAGAAAAAAACTGTTATATAGACAAGAAAACTTTTATAGAAACAATAAAAGTGTTATGCAACCATTTTTTTGTCTTTCTAAATCAAAACTGTTCTCAAAAAAGAATTGTTTTAAAATATATTTAAAAAATAATAAAACAAGCTGTAAAAAATTAAAATTTTCATGTAAAAAAATTAATTTTACAAGAGTAAATAAAAATGTCTTAATAACAGATTACTTTAAAAAAAAAAACTGTTATACAAAAGAAAGGCTCTTTGAAAAATAACTGTATTTTTAAATATTCTTTGAAATCTTTTAATATGGAAAATTTTTTACTTGAAAATAACTGTTATACGAAAAAAAAAAAAACTCTGAAAAATAAAGGATTTTCCAAAAATTTTCTATGGAACCATAAACAAATATTTCTTTTTAATATTAAACATTATTTTGGAAGATATTTTTTTTTGTTATATCTATAAACAGTTTTTTATATTAAATTCATAAAAATGTTTATTATCATACCCATTTAATAGACCACTTCATGTCTTAAAACCAAACACGTTTTTAATTTTATTCTTTATTTTTGCATTTTGATGTCTTTTATTTATTTGTATTTTTCAGTGATTTACATTTTTATGAGAGTTAAGGGTCATAATAAATGTTGATTTGATAAATTGTTTTTTTTTTTGGTGCATTTAATGTTTTACACAACAGCATGAGTCACTAAAAAAAGTAAAGATATGAAAAGTACAGATTCACAGGAATAAATAAATTTTTATTTTAAACATGAAATTGTTTTTATGATGATTTTTTTTTTTTTTTAATAAAAAATTCATTTTATTGCATTGAATTATTGTGATTGAGATTTCTGAATATGGTTGTTTACATTGTTGTTGAAATCGTTTGAAATATAAATGAAATGTTTTAAAAAATTAAATTAATATCCACTGTTAAAAAAAAATAAAATAAAAGGAGGGATTAAATATAACAATAATAATAAAATTGAAAAATTGAGGAATGATGAAAATAGGAGGGGGTATAAAGGGACCTAAAATGTGTAATTTTTTATATTTTTAAAAAATTTATTTCTTAATTTTTGTAGTTCTTTAATTTTATTAAAGTTATTTTAAAGTCTTTATTTTTACAGGGTATATTTCCCTTGTAATAATATATTTTTAATATTTTTTTTTCCTTATAAATCTTCAACTACTAAAAACAGCTGTTTATCACACCCTAAATACTCCAGAGAATTCTTAACATCAAATCAAATTCATTATCACTCAAACACATTTATATTTTCCAAACCACAAACATAAAAATTTCACATTCTCTCTTACTCTCCTTCCCCTAATAACATTTTATGGAAATTTTTGTTGTCTTTCTTTGTAGAACAGAAAAAAAATCCATTAATATTAAGTAAATTTAAGTTATAAAAGAAATGATATAACATAAAGACAAACATTTAAATGGATGAAAAGAGAAATATTTTTTTTTTTATAATGTGTTTAAAATAAAAAGAAAATAATAAAAAAAATATACCACAAAAATAATAATAAGAATTTAATGTAAAAATGAGAGATATATATTTTAAAAAAATTTAAAATTTATATTTAAAATACTAAAAATGATAATAATGTAGATTATTATCATTTAGGGCTTTTTTTTTGCTTAAAAAAAGGTTTAACATTGACATTTGTTAAAACAAAAAAAAAAAAAAAAAAAAAAAACAAGCAAAGAGTGGTTTTTAAACTAAACAAGAGATTTATAAATAAAAAAAAAAAAGACAAGGATATAAAATACAACAAAATAAAAATAACCTTGAACCATATCTTTTGGTAAATAAAACACTAACAACAACAAAAAGGAAAAGAAATAAAAATAAACAGAGAAAATCAAATACACCCTCTCTTTGTTTGTTCCTAATAATAAAAGAAATCAAAATAAAAAATAAAAACAAACTAAAATAATACAAACACCATAAAACAATAACAATTTATACATGCTATAAACACAAACAAACACATTCCTTTTTAAAACAATATGGTGGCACAAAATATTCTCTGTTTACATTTAGTTTTACTCACAAACTAAAAACCAAAACAAAACCTCCCACAAAAAAAAAAAAAAAAAAGAAAAAAAAAAAAAATAATAATAATAAATAAATAAAACAAAATAAAAAAATGAGTAAGAGCATAATTAAAATGTAGAGGAGAGTATAAAGGAGTATATATAACTGCTTAAATATATTTTTGTTAGTGTACAAGTGTTTATTTTTATGTGTAAATGTTTTTGATTACAATAACAATTTTATTTAGTTATTTTTTTTTTCTGTTATTTCTTATAGTTGCTGTTTATATTAATAATTATCATAATCATTATCATTATTATGATAATAAACATGTTCATAATGATTTTGGTTGCTTATAATGAAGGATAAACAAATGTATTTTGTTTTTATCTTAGACTTTTGTTGTTGTTTTAAATGAACTCTCTAGTTAAGTTAGTATGCGAATGTTAAGGTTTTGTTGTTGAAGAATATAGCAAATGTATAGTTATGTATGTAAATGACATTTTATATTTGATAATAATAGAGATTAAAAAGTGTATGAGTAAAATGTTTTCACTTTATTCATATTTGCCTTAAATATGTTTACAATGTAAATCCTTGCTATTTAACAACACTTAAAGAAATTAAAGGAAAAAAATAAAAAAAAAAAAAAATTTTTTTTCTAAAAATATTTTTAGTAGAAAAATAACTATATACAGTGGTGGCCATGAGGTTAGCACACATCATATCTACTGTTTTTAAAAGAAAATTATTTCGTCTCATTACAATTATTTACTAAAATTTTTGCTTTTTAGTGTTGTTTACGGTGTCTGCAATAAGTCCCGTTACTTTTTTTTTTTTTGCATTCTATCGCAATTCTCTTTTAATTTTTAATTTAAGTGCAGTTATAGGCAAAATAAGCTGGTCGCAATTTTAGCACAAGCAAGTATATTTAAATTTTTTATATGTTTTTTGTGAATATAAATAATTAATTGTTAAGTTTAGATATTATTTCATCAATGAAGATAAAAAATTAAATAAATAAACATTATTTAGACATGTCTAAAAAAAAGTGTTGTACAGAGGAACAACGTAAGATTATTCAACAGATGTACTCAAGAGGAATAAGCATAAGTGAGATTGCTAATACTTTGGAATGTTCCAGAAAGATGGTTTATAATGCACTAAACCATATTCGGAAGTATGAAACATTTAAAAATGTTACACAGGCTCCTAGGCCAAGAAAAACGTCACGTAAAGGGGATTCTTTAATATATAGAACCTCTGTCGAAGATCCTTTTAAAAGCTCCACCGTAAACCAGAGGGAAATTTCAAGAAAATATGGTATCAACGTTTCCTGCAGCACAATAAGAAGAAGACTTAATGAAAAAAATTTACATGGATGCATTTCTCAGCATAAGCCACACGTTTCAAATAAGAACCTACGGGATCGGTTGTGCTTTGCTCGTGAGCATTTGGAAAAGCCATTAGTTTTTTTTGGAAAAATGTCCTCTGGAGTGATGAATGGAAGTTTTGTAGATTCGTATCGGATGGTAAGAGGTATGTATGGCGTCCTCCAAACATGCAACACAATCCAAAGTACACTTCTAAAACAATAAAACACGGTGGAGGAAATGTGATGGTGTGGGCAGCTTTTTCTGGGCATGGCGTTGGTCCTAAATGCAAGATTGATACACGTATGGACCAATATGTATACCAGAATATACTACTAAATACAATGATGCCTTATGCAGAGGACAACATGGAGTTTTATGCACGACAATGACTCAAAAAACTCCTGGAAGAGAACAATATTAACGTGTTAAAATGGCCAATCTCCGAATCTCAATCCTATTGAGAACCTTTGGAATGATGTGGAGCAGCACGTAATGAGAGCAAAACCTAAAAATTTGGCCGATTTATGTACAGAAATAGAAAAAGCTTAGTATGCTATTTCAGTGGAGCGCTGTATGGGACTTGTGGAAAGTATGCCAAGGAGATTGGCAGCTGTAATAAAAAATAATGCATACCCAACTAAGTACTAAGTTTATAGTGAAATAAGTTTTTTGTTTTGTTACTTTTTTTTTAAATGTGAATATTTTTTTTTTTATTTTGTGCTGAAATACTGTCCAGTGTTTTTTGACGGTTATTATATTCTGAACAGAAAAACAGCAAATATATTTATAGGAATGACAATGGATATATTGTGACGTGATCTTAGCAAGACATGTTACACGTATATAAAATAAATATTAAAAAAAATAAAGAAATACAGGAAATATTTGCTTTTAAAGATAGGCAGTAGCTAGTGTGCTAACCTCATGGCCGTCACTGTATATATATATACAGTGAACTCGCGGTAATGTGAACATCCAATATAATGAACTATCCACTAATGTGAACACTCAGTTTTTTATATGGGCGCTCTAAATAGTGAACAAAGTTTAATGGCTCTAAATAGTGAACAATTTTTTTTTTTTTAATTTTTGGGGATTTTTTAATTTGTAGAAGCATTTATTTTTAATGTTGGGAATCCCCGAATTAATAAATACCATAGTATGCCATTATTTTAAAGGTATTTAATGCTAGTCGCTTTATGTAACTTGTTGCGGTAGGTTCGTGAATTTATTTTTAAAATTAGTAATGTCTACAAACAGTCGAAAGTTTTTATCCTTAAATGAAAAATGCGAAATTTTGGAATATTTAAAAAAAGGATCGAGTGTTATAGTGTTAAGTAAAAAGTATTAAGTTGCAAAATCAACGATATATTCAATAAAAAATAAAAAAGACAATATTTTAAAATGTGTGAACAATACGTTTTATGGACCCGGAAAACACAAAACATTACGATCTTCAGAGCTTCCAAAAATGGAAAAATCGCTCTATAAGTGGTTTATTTGCATGCGGAATAAAAACCTCCCTGTAAGTGGGTTGATGTTGAAAGAGAAAGCCAAACAAATTCACAAAAACCTAAGTGAAAACGGAAATGACTTCAATGCTAGCGATGGGTGGCTACAAAAATTTAAAAAGAGATACGGAATTCGGCTCCTTCAGATAAGCGGTGAAAAACTTTCTGCGCTATCTCAGTTCGTATATCCTTTTAAAATTAAATTGAAAGCAAAGATAGAAGATTTGGGTTTATCCAATGATCAGTTGTATAATGCCGATGAGTCTGGTCTATGTTGGAAACTTCTCCCACAAAAGACATATGTAACGTCATTGGAGAAAAGCGCTCCAGGTGCAAAAATGGAAAAGCAAAGGACAACATTTTTATGCTGTGCAAATCTCATAAAATAAAACTTTTAGTAATAGGAAAATCGAAAAATCCTCGCAGTTTTAAAAATTTTATCTGTCCCGTAAACTACAGAAATTCAAAGTGTGCTTGGATGACTTCTTCCATTTTTAAAGAATGGTTTCATAACTGTTTTGTGCCAGAGGTAAGTAAACATGTAAAAATAGTTCAATTGGGATTCTTACTGTTTTATTTTTCATTAAGGTGACAGATTTTTTAACGAAGAAAGGATTACCAGTAAAAGCTTTACTCCTAATAGATAATGCCCCATCCCATCCACCAGAATCCGACCTTAAATCCAAGGATGGTTCCATAGAAGCTATGTTCATGCCTCCAAATGTAACGGCTCTGATCCAGCCAATGGATCAAAATGCAATTAGAATCAACAAACTTCATTATAGGAACAGTCTTCTGGCAACAATTATTGCAAAAGAGGGGGATTTGCTTGAATCGATGAAAAAAATCACACTTAAAGAAGGAGTTTCTATTCTAGAGGCATCCTGGAACCGAGTTGGTAAAGAAACTTTATCTAACTGTTGGAAAAATATTTTGAATATGGTAAATAATGAAGACGATCCTGAATTTAATGTTCCTTTGAGCGTTTTAAAAGAAAAGTGGCAATCAGAGGTTAGATCTTTAGAAAATACTGCTGCAGATCTTCTACAGACATAGTGCCCTCAGGAAGTATTTACTGCTGTAAACATTAGAGATTGGATCAATAATCCTTGTGAGGACGTCACGCCATTTGATGAAAATGATTTAATTGAAGAGTCCGACGATGATGACGACTGTTTTATTGAAGCGCCTGAAAACAACATTAAAGCCAAAGAAGCTGTCGAAATTTTTAACAAAGCTGTCCAATGGGCTGAATTTCAAATGGTCGATCAAACTGACAGTAAAGTATTGAAAAAAATCAGGGAATTGGCGGTAAATAAGCTGGTCGAACAAAAGAAAAAACAGAAAATAATAACCGATTATTTCCATATTTAATTATATATGTATGTACCTATCTTTTTTCATTGTAAATTTTATTTATTTTTTTGTCGTAATATTTTGTTTGTTTTTTATGTACATACTACGTATGTACTCTTTATAAAATGGATTTTTAAAAACTTTTTATGTTCCAAATAAATTACAAAAAAAATTTTTTTGGTAATCTTTGCATTTTCATTCCTTGCAGAAATGATTTTTAGAAAGAATAACTCAGTAATTTATATAAAAAAAATCATGTTATCCTCTTCACTCCATTCACTACCGAATTCGAGCAAGGCGTTCCAGGATTTTCGGATATTGAACACAGATATTTTATTCCAGGACGTAGCTAGAACTTGAACTGTAGCTTCAAAATTGTTGCCTTCTCACCAAGGAAGTGGGTGAGCAGTTTTTTTTTTTATAATTTAATTTGACCAAGTTGATAACGTGTTTGATCTAATGGTTGAATAAGCCCAGTGCAATTGGGTGATAGATTCACTGCTATAAGTAAACCGTCATCACTTTTTAGTTCCTCAACTGGGTGACACGTTGCGTTATCTAAAAGCAAAACTGATTTTTGCTTTCTTGGACCTAAAAAATTTTTACTTATGAACAACTTACTTTTACTAATTGGTGAAAATTAACTTACGTGGGGAACAAATTCGTGATGGAACCAGTCCTTGAATATAAATGATGTCATCCAGGCGTTATTACTGGAGTTGTATATTACAGGATTATTGAAAAAGCTTTTAAAGATGCATGGGTTTTTCGAGTTTCCAATATCCAACAATTTCAGTTTGTCTGTGCCATTCGCATTTGACCAGGGCGAAAAAGTTATTCAATCTTCACATATTTTTCTTCCGGGATCCGTTTTCTCATTACATAAGACAAGAAGCAGGAAGCATTCTATAATATAAACCGCATTGTAGATTTGGTGAAGAATCAACCCATCCTCATCAACGTAATCCTTAAACTCTTTCACAAATGGATCAATAAGATGAGGTTTCGAAGACAATTTCTCGCCCGTAATTTTTAAAAATCTAATTCCATGTCGATTCTTAATTTTCTTCAACCATCCTTCACTGTCATTGAAACCTGAATTGGTTTGATAAATTTTGAAATACAAATGACTGGCTTTTGATCGTAAAATCGCTACTGATATTGGCATATTTTTTTCCCTTTGTTTTACAAACTCCTTATAAAGCATGTTTTCTTTAAGGTGCAACGTTTGCCAGAGCCACTTTCTGTTATACGTACGAACTTTTTTAATAATGAATTTTCTTGCTTTATAATGCGGTAAACCGAAGACTTATGCAATTTGTAATTCACGCAAATTGAATTTATGGAATCTCCACTTCAACATTTTTTTAAAATCTCTAATTTTGGAGAAATCGTTAGCTTTAAAATATGTTGAACTTTTTCCATATTAAGAGATGTATTTACACAACAAATGTCTCGAATAAACTGACAAAATTGAAGATCAAAATCATCCAAAAAGGTTAATATACCAAAAGGCGCAGATTTTCCTTTTTTCGTTATAGACATTGTAAACAAATTTAAAAAACAGATAAAAGTCACGAAAATAGAACCCGTTTTTCGTAAACTGTGGCAATTATAGAATCTGCAACTTTAAAAATTAAGACGTCATGATAACCGGGCCGTTGCAATAATGGGTAGTCGCGAATACCGAGCTTACACTTTATTTATTTGTTTCCACTAAATATTTCTTTGTGTCGTTTTCCTCAACAAAATACTTCTACTTCCAATTTAACCTATTTGTCTCAAAATAATTCATTTAATATTATTTATTATTTTAATTTTTTTATTATTATTTTTTTTTATTCCACAAAATTTGTAAATGACATATAATTTGCACAAAAAATAAAATATACAAAAATGATTTCACACACATATTCCTACACTCAATAAATCATATTATTGTGGTTTTTCAAAAACCATTTGTCTACTCCACATATTTTCATATAAAAAAAAAAAATTCATAATTATTCAATTGAAAATATAAATAAATTTAAAATTTATCTTTAGGATTACAAGTGTAAATGTATGTAGTAAGTAAAATTAAAAAATAAAAATAGAAATTAAATAAATTTAACAATTGTTAAGCAGACAATATGATAAATTATTTTAAAATAATTTTTTGTCATTAGGAAATTTGTAAAAATAAAATATTTAAAAATAATTGTAACAGACCATAGGTGATGCTATAGTATAGACTAGGTTATAGTATAGACTATAGACTAGTATAAACTGTAGACTGGACAATCGTATAGGCTATAGAGTAGGCAATAGTATAGACTTTATATTAAGGTAAATTATAGACTTTGAACTAGGCTATAGTATACTCTATAATATCATCTATAGACTAGGTTATAATGTAGACTATAGACATAGCTATCGACTAGGCTATAGATTTGGTTATAGTACAGACTATAGATTGTGCTATAGTATAGACTACAGACTAGGCTTTAGTGTAGACTTTAATCTAAGCTATAGTTTTGAATATCATTTAGTCTATGAATCAGACTACTGACTGGCCTGTAAAATAAACTACAGACTGGTCTATAGGGAAAAGTATAAACTTTTATTTCAAACCTTCTTTTGAAAATTTTTTTCCGTTCCTGAACATTTCCAACTAATTGCTATCTACAACTAAATTATGTTTAGATTGTGGTCAACCACTACATATCTATAATGCCAGTTAGAATAAAACCACTTACAATTATTATTATTTGCATAAATCAATTTTAAATTTTTTTCTAGGACCAATAAATAATAAATAAATGTGACAAATATTACAAATGAAAAAAATTATTAAATTTGATATATAAAACAAATTGATACATAAATAATTAAATTTTTGTAGCATTTTTAGCCACAAATAAGTGGTGAGAAATAATTCAAAATTTATAAGGAAATAAAAAAATAATAATAAAAAATAGTAAAAAAAAATTTAATAAAATTAACCTAAAAAACCCTAAATTGCTTTTTACCTTATTAATATAAATTGCTCACTTTAATTTTTGTAAATATAAAATAATTTTTCTGAATTTTTACTTTACAAATGGATAGTTGGTTGTCTTTTATAATTTATAACTCCAACCTAACTTTTATTTTTTTCTCCAACATATGTCGGCAGCACGTTCTTTTGTTTAAGAACAAATAATAAAAAAAAAAAAAAAAAAAAAAACTACTGACAAGTTTTTCTTTCCAAACGTACTCAACAATTTCCATCAAAAACTAATTTCCTTAATTTTTATCGTTAAAACTTTGTATTTATTCCTTATTTTGTTATTATGCTGCTTAAAAAATTACAACAAGCCAAAAATCTTTTATTCCCCCTTCCCCCCTTTTCACTTGAAAGCAAAACTTTCCAACAATAAGTAAAAGAAAAACTTGTTATCAAATCAAAACTACACATATCTAGTATTTATTTTGTGAACAAATATAAGTAGAAAAATAAATAAAAGTTTTTTTTTTTTTGTTCAGTAACATATACACACACACACATAATTTTTAATTGAATTGCATTATAAATGTCATGTTAAACTAACAAATAAGATTAATAATAACAATAAAAAAAGAAGAAATAATTTATACTATATATGAGTTAAACAATGGAAAAGAGAAGCCCAAAGCATTCATTAGTTAAGCAATAAATTGTTATAGAATTAATTGTCATTCGTTAAGTTTTTATTTTATTTAATAAAAAGATTTTAGGATTTTTTATAAAAAGTAAATATATTTAGTAAATATTCAATAAAGTTTTAATAAAACACAATTATTGAGGCATAAAATAATAATCATACGCTCAAAAATTTGAAAATAATTAATATTAATCATACGCCTTAAAAAAATCACAAATAACAAGTCAAATATTTATTTATATTATCGAACAAATTCCTAATATTTTCTAGCAAAACATGTTTTTCCTCTAAATAATTTTAAATTGTTTGATGGTTTTTTTTTATTTAAGACACTCTGTTGTCGTATGATTAATATTAATTTCCAACATATTTATTTGAAGACCTCCCTTCTTCTCTCTTCCAACTTGTTTATTCCTATATAAATAAAAAAAAAACCCATTCGCTATTGTGTGAATATTTATTCACGTTTATGACTCAATTCAAAATATTATGGAAGAAATAAAAAAATGTAAAATAAACGCAAATATTCACGTTCGAATAATAAAACGAACACAGCAGGATTTTTTATACAATAAATGAAAAAAAAACTGAAACTGAAAACGAAATGAAATCATAGCCAAACATACACCTGAGTTTTAAAGGAATTCATAGAACAGGAGATTGAATGATACATATAAAAAAAATTTACTAAAAAAATATATAATATGAAAAAAAAAGCAATACAACGCACAATGCAATTGTACAAAAAAAAAAAAAAAAAAAAAAAAACAAAAAGCAACAATTGAAAAAATATATTTTCCGAGAAATAAATAGACTAGACTATCCTATAGGCCATTTTAAAGTTTATACTATAAATTATTTTATAGTCTATACTATAAGCTATCTTATAGTCTATTCGATAGACTATTTTATATACTATACTATAGACTATTTTATAGTCTATACTACAGACTATTTTATAGTCTATTCGATATACTATTTTATAGTCTATACTATAGGCTATTTTATAGTCTATTCGATATACTATTTTATAGTCTCTACTATAGACCATTTTATAGTCTATTCGATAGACTATTTTATAGTCTATTCGATAGACTATTTTATAGTCTATTCGATAGACTATTTTATAGTCTATTCAATAGACTATTTTATAGTCTACACTATAGACTATTTTATAGTCTATACTATAGACTATACTATAGACTATTTTATAGTCTATACTATAGACTATTTTATAGTCTATACTATAGACTATTTTATAGTCGATACTATAGACTATTTTATAGTCTATACTATAGACTATTTTATAGTCTATACTATTTAATAGTCTATACTATAGACCATTATATAGTCTATGTTAAAGACTATTTTTAAGTCTATACTATTTACTATTTTATAGTCTATACTACAGACTATTTTATAGTCTATACTCTAGACTATTTTATAGTATATACTATAGACTATTTTATAGTCTATACTATAGACTATTTTATAGTGTATACTATAGACTATTTTATAGTCTATACTGTAGACTATTTTATGGTCTATTGTATAGTCTATTCGATAGACCATTATACAGTCCATTTAAAAGTCTATATTACAGACTATTTTATATTCTATGTATACTATTTTATAGTCTATACTATAGACTATTTTATAGTCTAATATATAGCATGGTCTATAGTCTTAACTGTATCTAAGTGCATAGTCTGTATTAGAGTTTAGTCTATAGTGTTTGTTTATTTTTTATTATTTTTAATTGTTTTATAATTTTATTATTTTTTCCTTTTTTCTTGTATATTTCTAATTATTTTTTCTTTATTTATTTTAATTCCTTTCAATCTGCCAAATTTTTTAACAAATTAATTTTCTCCCTGATTTCATTTAGTTGCAATAAAATCTGTTTTTATTCACCAAAAAAAAAAAAAAAAAAAAATCAGGTGACTTAATAACTAGATAAAAATTAATTTAAGCGGATTAAATAAAATAAAAATACATCATAAAATAAATATATATTTTATTGCATTTTCCCCCCTAAAAACATGCATATCTCCAGGGAAAATATTTGGCGAATATGTAAAAGCAAACACATAGCTCAAATTAAAGTAAATGAAGCATAATATTAGAAAATAACCATAAACAATTGTATTATGTTTTTAAAAAGCTAAATGAAAAATAAATTAAAAACAGTTATTTTAGTTTTTAACAATCATGTTATATAAAAAATGCTGCTAAAAATTAAATATTTAAAAATGTTTTATGAAAACTATATTACAAATTTGTTTATAGAGAATTTATTTTAGAAATTTTCTTATTTTTTAAGTTTAGAAAAATTTATGGTATTTTAAAGTTTATTTGTAATTCAGTAATTATAGGAAGAAAATAAATATTTCTCAATGTCTATTGAAATTTTATTATTTTTTCTTATTAATCTGGCTGTAAGCCATCTTTTTTTTTGAGCATTCTAAAAATATTATTATTGATTTTGTATTTTTATTAATATTAAAGTTTTGAAAAAATTCATTCTATTCAGTTGACAGTTTTTTTTAGTCCTTTTTTGTAAATGCTAGTATTTAAAAGTCAATTTTTGTGGCATTTTTATCATTGACAATATTTTCTATTTTCATTTTTATTTTTTTTTCCGCAAAAATTTGTTATACAAGAGATATTTTTGTAACCTATAAATTGCATTCTATGGTTTTTCTATATTATCTAGTTTAAATGTTTGAGTTTGGTTTTGGTCTAAAGTGAGTGAGTTCAACGTATTATTTCTGCATGAGTGGTTGCAATACTTTTTTCTAGTATTTTTTATATTTTTTATTTGTTAAAAATATGACAAACATTTATAAGAGAAATCACGAACAAACCAACCATACAATGGGATGCTTGTAGTACACAAATATTAAAAACGGAAACGGAAAGTTGAACAGATGTTGAGGTAAAAAGATGACATGGTAAAGCAAGAGGAAAGTAGATAAAATAAAGGAAGAAAACAGGGTAATAAAATCAAAAGAGAAATTAACATGTATTTTTTATTTAAAAAGAAATCAATTGCATAAGAAAACCAACACCCTGTTTTTAGTTTGGTCTAACAAGTGTTTAAGACATTTTTTAGATTTCTAAGAATTTGAAGTCAAAATAAAATGAAATTAATTTGTTTAAAATAAAACTTAATCTTGTAAAAAATCTGTTTTATTTTATTTCTTGCTTATTTTTTCTTAGATTTTTAAATGAAAATATTGTTTAAAATAATATTTATTTCGCTATAACAAGATTTTTCTTTTTTAATAAAAATGTAATGAATTCTTATAAGGAAAAATCGATTTTTTTTCCAGGATTTATTATTATTTTTTTGTGGGCCACTAACTGTCTTTAACACTGAATTCATTAACGATGTTTTATTTATATATTTATTTCTTAACGTTTTGCGTTTCCTTTGGACCAAGCAGAATATTAAAATGTAAGCAGTTAAATGAATTTAAAACAGTAGCAAACAAAATAATAAATAAAATTTCTTGGAAAAAATATTAGTTCTTGAGCCAAATTTCATATTAAAATAAAAAAATTCTTTAAAAAATATTTAGTTCAATATAACTTCAGAAAGTTTTCTTTAAGTTTTCAATATTACATTAAAACATATTAAATTTTAACTTGTATATTTATCATAGCTGTTCATTGTGAATATTTTCAATCAAAATATTTGTTAAAAATAAATTATTTTAATATTTTATTCATATTTTTAGAAATAAATTTCTTTAAAATTATTTTATACTCTTTGTAATATGATTTTCAATTACTTGAAATTAATTTGAATAAAAATTATTTAAATATTATTCCATTTGTTAACAAGTTAGATAAAATAATATTTCCACAAAAGTATTCGAATATAAATTTATAAAATATAAATCAAATTCTTAAGTCTTTAACTAATTTTAAAATATATTTTATTTCTTTAGTTTGAATACAATTGTTCTTTATTTTATTTTCCATTTTAAAAATAAAATAATATCTGTTTTAAAACATTCAATTTTTTTTATTCATAGAAAACTTTTGAATATTTTTATTCAACATGAATTTGTTTGAATAGTTTTAAATTTACTTTGAAAAAGAAAAATAAGGAAAATATTTTTTTTATACTTGAATATTTATAAAAATTTTATAATTTTTTGTTATTTAAGCCTTTTGAGGCTGAATATTTTTATTTTTTGGAGTTTTTGTTGAATAAAATAATAAAAATATTTATTTTAAATGTTTCTATTTGAATATAAAGTTTTTGAATAAAAATCAGAAAAATTTGTTGAACTTTTTTTATTTAAATAAAATACATATGAATATTAGTAAACTTTAAAATAGTCAAATAAAAAACTTTTGATTATCTTCTTATAAAAATATATTTGTTTTTCTTTTGGTTAAATAAAATATTTTAATTTTTAATTTATTTTGTTCAATCAGATACAAATTTATAATAAATTCAATTGTTTTAGTATAAAAAGAAATCCTTAATATTTTTATTCAAAAGATAATAGATTGATTAACAAATATTTTTTAATTAGAAATAAGAAATAGAAATGAAATAAAAAGAATTTTTATTTTTTATTTCATTTATAAGTTACAGCTATGATATTTATATAAAAAGAAAAAAATAATCAATAATTAATATTAATCATACGTTAAGTAGAACAAAATTAAAATAATATTAAAAATGGGTTTTAAATGAAAAAATTTAATTTCTTTTGGACAATTTAACATAAAGTTAAAGAAATGAAGGAAATTATTCTCCAGGGCCTTTAAATATAAACTTTATATTTTTTTCTTTAAATCCTTTAAATTTCGTTAAATTTTGAGGTATATGAAAAAGTAAGGTTATTTTGGAAATTAGCACAAAATTCATATGGTCATAATATACAAGTATTTCGTTCTTAATGGCACGGAATTTTTAAATGACCAAAAAACAGTTCCTTATACCCCTCAACAAAATGGTTCTACAGAGAGGGAAATGAGAACTATTATGGAAGCTGCTCGAACGATGATTAATAAAAAAAAAAGGACTTAAAATTTTTTAAAATGAAGGATATGGTGAAAATTTATTTGACAATGATGAAAGAAATGAGCAAGAATTAATCAGTAGAAGGATTCACTAGAAATCAGCCCGAGTTGTGCCAGCAATTTATCAGAAAATGTCCTTGAAGTAGATACATCAAAATTTAATTGAAAAACGACTACGTGACAAAACAAAAAATTCAATGGATGTTAGTGGCTCTATATCATTAATTCAAGAAGAATCTAGTTGTTATGATGAAGCAATGAGGTCCCCAAACAAAGATCAATGGTACGCTGCAATGATTGAAGAAATAAAATCTCTATAAGAAAATCAAACATGGAAATTGGTAGAAGCTCCACAAGGTAAAAAGGTAGCAGATAATAAATAGATTTTTAAGATCAAATATCGGCTTGATGGTAGTATAGAAAGATTCAAAGCTAGGTTGGTAGCTCGTGGATAAAAGATATAAAAGTATTTGTTGCTTTAAATGTAAAAATAAAGAAATCTTTAAACTGTTTTTTATTACATAAAAACTTTATTATATTTCATTTATATGTCACATTATAATTTAAAAAATCAACAACAAGGTATTTAAATAGAAAATGGAATTAAAACAGAATATTTTCAGCTTAAAATGTCTTTTTGAATATTTTTTCTTTTCAAAGTTTTTGTGTAAAAATATGTAGCAAAATAAAAAATATCTTAAGCTTTTTTTATAATAATAAAAATTTCATTATGTTTTCTTTAAATCCTCCAAATTTCTTTTAAAAATATTAAATTTTAAAGTGTCTTTTGTTAAAATTAAAAAAATATCAATAATTAATATTAATCATACGTCATCCAACACTAAAACTAAAAAAAAGAAAAATAGTATTTAAATATAAAAATTTTAAGATTTTTTAATTAAAATTGGAAAAACATTATTAAAGGGTTAAAAAAAAAATATATATAAATTTTAAATTTAAGAAGAATTAAAAAAAAAAAAATAATAATAATAATAATAATTAAAATGTATTTTAAATGAACAAATGTAACTGCTGTATACACAAATTTGAAAAAGCTTTAGAAAGAATTATACCAAATTGTCTTTTGTAATTAGTTTTCTCTTCAAAGATTTTGTCTAAAAATTTTTAATAAAATAACGAAAAAAAAAAAAAAAAATAATAAATAAATAAATAAATAAATAAATAAATAAAAAAATAAATAAATAAATAAATAAATAAATAAAATGTTAAGCTATCTTTCTGATAATAAAAACTTCATTATGTTTTCTTTAAAATACCCAACTTTCTTTAAAAAATATTAAATTTTAAAGTATTTATTCTACAATTAAAAAATTTATCTATAATTAATATTAATCATACGTCACCCAACACCAAAATTAAAATTCAATAAAAATAGTATTTAAATAGAAAAATTTAAAGATTTTTTCAAACATATTTAGAAAGATACTACTGAAGTATTTAAAAAAATATTTAATTTAAAACAAAATTTCATGAGCCTGGAAAATTCTATAAAAAAAAAAAAATATTAACAGTTTTTTCTTACACTGCTTTATCTTTTGTATTTTTTTCAATTTGTTTTACGAAAAAATATATTTTTGTTTGTATGTTTATAAATACATTTGACCAGTTTTCTTTCCTCTTTCCTTATTCTCTACCTCTTACTTTCCTCTCCTTTACTTAAGTGCCATGATGGTTTTTGCGGTTGTCAAAACGGAAATGATTGTGGTGGATTTTTGTTAAATATAAAACAAGTGGAAATTTATAAAAGATAAATAGTGAGTCGCAGGAAAAGTAGAAATGCAAAAAAAAAAAAAAAAAAAAAAAACACTAACCAACCAACCGTCCAAGCAACAAATAAAATTTTATTTACATAAATAATTAATAACCAACAAATGAGATTTAAATAGATATTCACACATTTTTGAGGGAACTAACGAATAACAATAAAAAATAAAACTCAGTTATGTAGGAGCTTTAAAAAAATAAACACAGATATTTAAAATTAAATGTCTGAGAAGCTTAAAATATTTTCAAAAGGATCATTTAACAATTGTTTTTCAGTTAAGATTATATATATAAAAAAATAATAAAATAATAAAAAAATCGTATAATATAAATTGACCTTTTAAGAGTCAATGCGTTGACTATTAAAATAGTTATGGACAAACGATTTCTTTAATGAAAATTAATGCTTATGGCCTATAGAAGACTATTAGCCTGGTCTCAACTGGAGACTTAATTAGATCAATATTTAAGGAATTACAGCAAAAATTTTTTCCTAAAAAATCGCAGCAATTTCTAGTATTAATTATAACAATTTATTTTTATTTTTAAATATAAACAATTGGAAATAAAGCTGGATTTTGTTTAAGAATAAATATTTCTCCTTACTTTCTTTCCATTAATATTATAATTAATATGAATAATAAACGAATATTGTTAGTATTTAATTTTTTAAAATTTATTTTCCTTTTAAAATTCTCTTCTGTTGCTTAAAATCATTTTAATCACTCATGTGTGTATTATTTGCCTATGATTTCATATTGTTTCCAATCTCAGTTTTACGAAAAATTTATATGAAAAATACTGATGTTTTCATTTTATTATTTAAACGTGAATACTTGCATTTATTTTACTCGAAATTTTTTTCTTATACAAATTTGAATTATTTGAGTCATAAAAGGGAATAAATATTCAAACCATAAAAAAAGGGACTTTTTGTATAACATTAAAAAATATACCAGAGAAATTGAAGTCTATCTTTATAATTCCATATTGAAAGTAAATATTTAACTTTAAAACAGTTTTGTTAAAAAAAAAGACATTTTTTTTTTTTTGTTTTTTTAAAATATTTTGCTTTAAAAAGTGGTAGAAATTTATTTTTATTGTTTTTTTAATTTATTATTTTCAAAGCTTATTATATTACCTTTACTTCTACCAAATTTTTTTAAAATCTATTAATATTTACTATAAAAAAAGTAAAATTAAAATAAATTAAATAATTAATATTAATCATACGTCATCCTCCATTAAAACAGTTTTCTTAAAAAATTAGCTTTAAAAACTAAAAAAATCAAACATTTTTTACTATGATATTAAACTTATAGCCAAAAACTTTTGAACGTAAACATTCTTCTTCAAAATAAAATGAAAAATTTATGAAAATTCAATTAAAAAAAAAAAAAAATATAAAAAAGCAATAAAATTAATTATAAACTTAAAACATAATATTTAATTAAAATTTAAATAAATATTTTTAAATCTTTAAAGCTAGATGATAAGTTTGTAATTATAGAAGAGTTTATTATTAATTTTTGTTTTATTATTCTTTAGAACATTTTCCTAATTATTATTATTTTTATTTCAATTCAATAATTTTGTTCTATTTTAATCAAAATATTTCTTCCTGTTTCATTATTCATTCGTTAGCTTATCATAGATTTATTTAAATTTAAAAAGTATTTTTTTCGTTTTATTTAAAAAATCATTAAAACTATTAAATATGCTGTAAAACGGAAGTGTTTTCCATCATGATGCATTTGAAAATTTTATAAATTTAAATTAAACATACAGACAACTATAATGAAAGATATGAACAATAAATAAATTGAAATTATGACAGTAGTAAAGAAGATACAAAATTTGTGAAGAAATAGAAAATAAAATATTTTTTTCCACGTTATATTATAATAAAATTTTTAAGATGTTTATTTTAGTTTAAAGTCCATAATGTGTTTTATATTTAAGCCAAATTTCATTTAAATAGCTTGAGTTTTACTAGCAAAACTATTAAAATTTCTAAATTAACTAAGAATTAATAATAATCATACGCCACTATACAATAATTTTAATTGTTAAAAATTCATGATTTAAAACATAAAAATCATATAAATGTTCATGTCATTTAATTTTAAATATTATTTAAAAATTTTCAAATAGTTTACAAAAGCAATTGGAATTTAAGAAATTAATAAAAAATAAATAATTAAAAAAAATATATATGTTAATAACACAGGAAAACACTGATTCTGCTTCATGGAGTTTCTCATTTAATTTGGATACACGATATTAATAAGTCCGAAGTCGCCATTTAATCCACTTTTTTTGAATAAAAATTTTTTAGTAAAATATCAAATTTTCTTACTTAAACAGGTATTAATATTAATCATACGTCATATAAATTGTTAAGCAAACTAAGTAGAAAAATTATTTCATTTGCGTTGAAATTACATATCTGTTTCATTTACAAACAATATGCTTTGTTATATTATATGCTCAATTCATTTGTTAAGCTTTTTTATCCTTCAATCATAATATTTATTTCTTTAGTTATTTTTTATTATTTAATCATAATATTTATTTGTTACGGTTTTTTTTTTTTTTTCATATGTAGACTTTATAACTTAATCATTTTATTATTAATTCCTTTATATTTTTTTCTATTTATTAATATTTTTATATAAAATAGTTTATCTTATATTTATTATATTTAGAGCCACTGTAGCGTATGATTAATATTATTAAATTGTTAATATGAAAAATAAAGTATGAATGAATGAAATTCACATTTAAATCCTATAAATGATAAAGTATAATCGTAATAATATTGATAAAAAAAATAATCATATTAATAAAGGAAATTATACGAGTATTATGGAAATTTTATTGAAATAAATAATTTAAATGGTGGAGAAAAAAAAAAAGTTTGATAAAGTAAATCAAATAATTTTCAAAAAGAAGAAAAAAAAAAAAAGAGGAAATTAAAGAGATATAAAAAATTTAAAAGTTATTGGAATTCAAACTAAATAAATAAATAAAATTAGTTAAATTTTTTTTTATTTAAATCTAAAATAAAATGTGAAAGCAAAAAAAGTGGTATTATTTTTCTATTTCAATCGATAGCTCAATATTTTATCTAACACCTCAGCAAATTTCATTAAAATTGCTTTATATTTAATACTAAAAAAAATATTAATAATAAAATCCTTTTAATTAATATTAATCATACGTTACATATTACATATTAAAATTTATTTATTTTAAATAATTTAAACTATAGATTTTGTTTACGAATCGTTGAACAAATGTTATAGATATTTAGAAAGCGACTTATATTTGAATATAAAAGAATAAAGTGGAAAAATCTTTAGCAATTTAAAATTTTCTGGAGGCTCTATTTTGCTTGAAATGGAAAAGATTTTTTAATATATATTTCCAAACTTTAATTATTATTTTAATAATAATTAATAATATATAAAACTTTTATATCGATATTAAAATCTTATTAAATAATTGAAGTACCTTAATTTTTAAATTAGTAGCCCAATACTTGTTCTAAGACTTCAGCATATTTTAATAATTTAAAAATACTTATAATTAATATTAATTATACGTTACCCATAATAAATTTAAAAGTGCTTATTCCTAAGAAGTCAATAATTTAGTTTATAAGAAATATGGAAGCGAAAATATAAATTTAAATAAACAGGAATTTTAAATTATTTTATTTTATAAATGAAATGCGCCATAAAATTGAGAATCAAGAAAAATGTTTTTATTTTTCTATTTAAATTAGTAGCTTAATATCTTTTCTAAAAATTCAGCAAGTTTCATTTAAATTGCTTTATATTTAATACTAAAAAAATTATTAATTTCAAAATACTTCTAATTAATATTAATCATACGCCACATATGAAAAATTAAAAAAATATATTTATTTTAAACAATTTAACTAATTAATTTGTTAGAAAATATTAAATCACATTGAAAAGAAATTTAGAAAGCCTAATATAATTTCATATAGAGAAAGAAAGTAGACAAAATCTCCTGAAATTTAAATTTTTCAGGGGCTGAGCAAAAAATAAAATTTTCATTTTTCTTTATATAAAATATTTAACTATATAAATATTTCAAAGCTTGGGCTGTTATTTTAAAACAAATTTATTTGCTGTTTTAACATTTCTTATATAAATTTCATATCCAAATATTTTTTAAAAAGTATTTAATATGCAAAAACTATTTTAGGTATTTAATATTCAAAAACTATTTTGTTTATTTAATTTTAGTTTTTTTATAACAAATGCTTTATTTTAAAGCTAATTCAAATTCATTTGTATTTTTGCAAACAGGTGTTTTAACAGCAACTTACTGGAGGAAAAAAAAAAACTTTAGTTAGAATTTTGTTTATTTAAATTTATGCAGAAATTTTTAAAACATATTTCATGTTGTAAAAATGTGATAAAATTTTTATTGTAAAAAAAAGTTTTCATATCAGTTTATTTACTTTTATTTTTTTGTAAAATAAAAAAAAAAAAATAAGTTTAAGCCAAAATAAATTTAAATTTAAAAAAAATTTAGAAAAAAAATATTTCAATAAATATAAATTGTTTAAAGGCAGAAAAAGCCTCAAGTAGTTTAAAAAAATGAAACAAAAAATAAAATAGTTTGTTTAAAGCTCCTTTAAATTTAGTAAAACTAACATTGAAATTCCTTTATAAGTTGTAATAGAAGCAACAGTTTTATATGTTGTCTTGATTTTCAAAAAAAATTTGTTTTAGTTAAAAGAACATTTTTTTACAAAACTCTTTAAATTTTGTTTACTTACAGTAATTTTTCTTTATAAACTTTGTGAGAATTTATAGTTTAAAATGTTATCTTGATTGTAACAAATTTTCATTAAGATTGTTGCACTGGAACCTAAAGAAAAAAAGGCTATAATTTAAATTGATCTTGAATTAATATTAATCATACGTCACCCATAACAGAAATGAATTTCATAAAAAAATTTAATTTGAAAGCAATTTTTATAGAAAAATCTTACAGATTTTATATAATGAGCTTATAGATTTCAAAATTATATTAAATTTCTAAAATAATCTTACAAAAATATTGTTTATTTATATATTTTTTTAAATAATTCCATTTCCAATTTTAATAAATTTTATTTTTAAATTTGTCTTTTAGGACTTTATTGTAAATATTTCTCCAATTTATTTGTGGCATTTAAAATAATAAATTCCTTAAATTCAATTACATTTAAACATATTTTCTTCGAACTAAACTTGTTTTATCTCTTGCAATAGTAAATATTTTTTTATCCTTAAATCTTACACACAATTTATTTGTACTTATGATATTGTCCTTACTATAAGGACATTCATCTCTGTTTTCTAGACCAACAGCTCTTATCTTAAACTTATGCATGTATGTAAAAAAAGTAATCATTTTTTGAACTAAGTAAATAGAAAATTTTTGTATTGATTTTGTTAAGTCAAGTATTTGGTAATTCAATATATCATCTCTTACACTTGTATATTATATTTAAAATTACATGTAAGTAACATGTAATATAAGTTGTAGATATGTAAGTTTAAATGATTGCCTGTCCATTTATATTGAGTAAATTTTATTAACAAACTGAGTTACAAAAGTTCTAAATGTATAATGTAAATATCTTCTTGGTTTGGTCTTCAATATTTGTTATGCAAAAAAGGATTTTTGTCAGTTTGTAATAATAAAATAGAATATTTAAAATACCAAACACTTTATAGAATTTACCTTTATAGAATTTTATCTTGTCTATTAGAGTATGGCAATATAATTGAAA
>OX596075.1:9602304-9807304 GCA_951394005.1 Protophormia terraenovae | reverse complement strand
TTATAAAAATAATAAATTTGTTTATATAATTCTTAATTTCAATAATTTACCTGCAATCTTGATGAAGGCGGTGATACCACTAAACATATTTGCATGGTGGCTCTTAAAAATTCTTCTCTTCTAGCATTAAGATCCTTTAAGGGATTCGTTGTATTTACCGCTATGGGTGAGGTGACAGCCTGTTGTTTTAATGGTCCCGTACGTTTATTAAGACTCGTTGATGAGGCGGTACGTTGAGGCGGGGAAGAAGACGTAACAGTGGTAGAGGGTAGAAAAGGATTAAGACTACGTACTAAATTGCAGGAAGAAGTTTTAGTAACATTTTTATGTGTTGGTGTATAGGAAGCACAAGTACTAGTATCACTGCCTAAAGATTTCTGAGGGGGAGGATGTGATTGATGCTGCGTATGTTGTTGAGGAAAATTTAATTTTGTGGGTGTGCTAAGAGAAAATAATTTTCTTTTATGTTTTCCTGGCGTGGTAAAGGAAGTTGAAGATCCTAACGACTGAGGCTCAAGATTATGACCACCATATTCACTGTGAGTAGATTCCTGGGAACCAGTACGACTATAATTGGGTGTGGGCAGTTGGGCAGAATGACAGCCTATGCGATATTTAACTGAAGTAACATTTGAATCTAATTCATCTTCAATTTCACGATCTTCTTCCTCTTCTTCATAAGTACTATGATATGTGCGTGCTGTGATTTCGGGTAGAAAGGGATTATTAGGAGAAGCTAAGGTATATTGATAGTAATTTTTCACAGAACCATTATTTTCTGTGGTAACTATGGGAGTTTCATTATCATTGCTTAGCTGCGAGATATCTTCACTAGCTGGAGGATTATTAGAGGTGGAGGGAAAATTACATACATTTTCCCATTCTCCTGAAGAGGAATTAAAAGAAGAGGCCGTAAAACCTTCATTGGAATGTCCTTGAATACTGCGTGAGCTTTCATTGCTGGATTTAAAGAGAAAATTTTGTAGGCGTGTTAATTTAGCCGCTGTACTACTTTCACTAGCCGTGCTACAACTGCGGCTAGCTGTAGTCACGGCCGGCTGCTCATAATCACTTTTACTGCTACTTTGTTGCTCTAAACGTTTGCGGTTGTCATTGTTTTGTGCTTGACGTTGGGCAGGTTGACTGGTATTATTAGTAGAGGTGCTTAATTCTCCTCCCATATTGTTATTATTCATATGCCACGCCCAATAACTAATGCTAGTTGTAGGACTTTCACAAAAATTACTCTCCAAAGAAGTACTAGAATTAGTAGTGGCCACACTACTTAAATGTCTATAAGCAAACTCGGGAGGAGTACTTTCGTCTGGACTATCCAATAATAAGGCAGGATTTATATGACCTCCCAAACCTGGCAGATTAGTTAAAGAGAATATACTGGCCGAGTTCTGCAATTGCTGCTGTAAAGGCCTTAAACTACTGCTTCTTTCTTGGGCGGCAGTCAAGTCTCCCGTATCCTTTTTATCCTGCCTTTTTATTTCCAAAGACTTATGTTCAGCTCTTCTAAAGCTACGCCTTAATTTTTCCGCAAATTTTGATTCTTTATGGGTTTTTGTTTTCAGTTTCTCAGTCTTATCTTTGGTGCTCGAGGTGCTCTTTTCACACCCATCATTTTCTAAAAGTTTTTCGTGCATTGGTAAATCTATGGCAGATTGTATGTGTTTAATGGTGGTGGTTGTGGTGGTGCTGGTGGAGGTGTTAGTATTGCAGTTGCTTAGGCAGCTGCTATTATTGGTCTTTAAATTTTCGTTGCTCAGATTCGTTAATAACGCTGCGCTTTTGGGCACAGCGTTTTGCATAAATTGTTTACAATAAGTGGGCGGTGGTGTAGCAAAACCTCCACCCATTACGTTATCGCTAAGTGGTGATAATTCCTGTTGTTTATTACTCAATAAATGTTCACAATGATCATCAAAATTTTCTGTAGATCTTTGTAATTTATAACGTTTTGGTTTATTAATAATTTTAGTTAAATCTTTTGATTTTATTGTTTTGGAGGAATTGGTTTTTTCTATTTTTTCTGTTGTTTGTTCTTTTGCTTTTAAAATATCGATATTATCCATACTATTTTAGCTAATAAATCTAAAATATTTTTTATTTTCTTTTATATTTTAAAAAGAATTTTGTTTATATTTATAGAAGACTTAAATTTGTTTAACTAAATTTTTATTTATTTATTTTTTTTTTTTTTGTTAATTTAATCCTAGAAAGAAGCGTTTTGATTTCCCCTAAATATTTGTAGTTTTTTTTTTTTTTTCTTAATAAAATAATAAACTTTTTATAAGTTTTATTTTAGTTATATTTAAAAATTATTATTTGTTATATAAAAAAACATTTAAATTTAAAGCCCAGTTTTTTTTTTTTTTTTATATTAAAGGATAGTTAACGATTTTCTTAAATGATTTAAAGTTAAGTTTTTGCTGGAATTAAAAAAGAGAATAAAAGAAAAATAGATTAATTTTAGAAGTTTTAAAAATATTATAAAAAGTACCAAAAATATGCCACAATTCTTTTAAAAAATTAAAAGGAATTCATTTAAATCCAAAATTTTCTTCAAACCTAATTCTCTGTTAAATAAGAAGCAATTTATTCTTATGAGATTATTTTAAAAATAAACAACATTTAGTCTAGTTAATACTGGTCAAATTTCATATAAATTCTTTAAAATTTAGTCCTTAAATTCGTTTATAATTTAATTATTCTAGGAATTAATAATAATCATACGCCTTCATGTATAAAAAAAGTTTAATTGTATTTAAACAGGAAAAATGTAAATGTAAATTTGTTTTATTTAAAATTAAACTTTATATTTATTTTTACCATTAAATTTGTATCAGTATGAAGTTTTGTTTAAATTATTAGGAAATTAAAATTATTAAAAAAATAATTACAATGAATTTAAACATATTTCAAATGATATTTTGAAATAATTTGTTGGAAAATTTAAAAAAACATGATATGAAATTTACTTATAAACAACTTACAAAAATTAACAATTAAAAAAAAAAAAAAAAAAACAAAATTAAATTTATTGTCGTTAGTAAATAAATACCATAATAGTTTATTTGTAAACTATATATATTTTTAGCGAAAATTTATTCCTTTCCAAAAATGTTTTATAAGTTTTTCTACTATTTTAATGATATTTTGTAAGTAACAATCTTAATTGGATATTTTTAGAATGAAGTCTATACAGTTCATTGTATTGTAATAAAATTTTATAAAAATCCTATAACGTTTACCACTTTAAATCGGCTCTTATTTATATTTAATTTTAATTAATATTAATCATACGTATTCATACACCAAAAGACACTTTTATTTTAAAATTATGAATTGTAAATTTTGTATTTCAAACATATTAAATATTATTTACTGTAATTCATAATTATTATTTTTTTTTTGAATTAAAAACATAATCTGAAATCAGAAAAATAGAATAAAAAACTAAAAGAAATTTATGTTAATGTTTAAATATAATTTTGCTATTAGCAGAATAAAATCTAAACAGTTATCTTTATTGTAAATTAATTTCATTAAAATCTCTTAAATTGAACAGCTTCGTATTAGCACAAATTGAAATTTGACTGTTTTTTAATTTTATATTAATTATTACTCATACGTCACTATGTTTCCAGAGACAAATTTATTTTAAAATAATATTTTAGAAAGAAAATTTATAAAAGTTTAAGTAAAAATGAGCTGTAGTAAAACATATAGTTCGAAATTGTTAAAAATAATATAACTAAACTGCTTCAAATCGGTTGATATTTAATTTTTTATTATTAATTAATATCACGCATACGTCATCATGTTCCCAGAGACAAATTTATTTCAAAATCATATTTCAGATAAAAAACTAAAGAAAATTTTTAACTAGAAATTAATTTAATAATGTTTACTAAGGAGTGAGATCGAAAATTTCTTAACATACATAATATTCAATAACTTGGAAACGGTTGATCTTAGAGTTTTCATTATTTTTTTTAATCATTTGATAATTTAGCACAGATCACAGAAATATATAATTTTTATGGTTCTAATCACTAATTATAAAATTGTGGACCATTTTTGAAAACCTTTTCTTTGGAGATTTGATAGTTGCTTCAGTCACTTTTTTGGAACAGTGTGCACATCTTCTGTTAAAATCTTCAGTATTTTGGGACACTTTTTTTGTGCTCTTGAATTCATTCTTCACAAGAGCTCAATATCTCCCCACTGGCCTAAGCTATGGACAATTTTGTAAATTGACCTCTCTTGGTACTAAAACTATGTTATTGATTTGGTACCACTCCAGAGCTTTCTTACCGTAGTGACATGATACCAAATGGGTCCAAAAATATGTAGACACGTTGTGCTTTCTTACGAAAGAAAAAAGTATTTTTTGAAAATATTCCTTTATGCATATTTTGGCATTTATAGATCCGAATGCATCAAATGACTTTCCTGTTTTGTCGCAACTGCAAAAAGCTTGTTATAGCAGGAATTTTGTAAGAAATTTTTTCTGCTTTTTGGGTCTTAAACTTATCTCCAACATTGCTTCGAGCATTAACAATAAAAATTTTTGAGACACAAGCTGCTAAAATTCTGCCAACACCTACGTTTCTTCGTCAATTATACAGCTTGAGTATTTTTGTATGAAATTTGGTTTTAAATTCCGAGTCCTATTTTTGGCTTGTAATTTTTTTTTGCAGAATTCCAGTTTGGAATTTTTTGAACTTTATATGTTATCAACTTTCCCATTGGCTTTAAATTTTCGCACCAAATAGTCGAAGCACTAAGAAAACTGAGCTGATTTTCTACTAGATGTGTTTGGAGTTCCTTTCAATATGCCTTCAATTTTCTGGCCTTCCCAATATCATGTGGTCCTTTTTTCTTACCGAACTAGGTTTCACATCAATAGTCAAATTCTTCTGATACTGTTTAAAAACATTAGAAACGGTTTTACGGACGACATTTAATTCTGTGGCCAATTATTTGTAAGACCTATTTGGATTTTTTTGAAATTTTTTAATAACTTGTAGGACGTAAATCTTTTTCGTAACTTATTTTGATGAAAATAAGGACCAATTAACATGGTTGTTATTAAAAATAATAACTGAAGTATTTTTCCATGATAACTAGATCAAAAAAAAATTTTGAATATTGATTCCGAAACTTCTTTAACCAAAAACTTAATCGGAAGTCATAAAAAAATACTTTAATTCTTTTTTTATTTATAGTGAAAAGTACAATAGAATTAATATTCTTTTATATATTATTACGTTTATACGCTCGATTATTGAAAATAAATAATTCACTGTTTATACGCAAATTGCACAAAGAAATATATTTCCTTATTTGTCCTGAAACTATTATCATCGAAAATTCTATAAACGGAAAAGGAAGTGTCAACGCTGTACGTTTTATTTTCAATTAGCTTCACTAATCATGATTATTTTTCGTGAGTTACTAACTTACAAATATAATACTAACTTACTGTTTATACATCAAAATATTCATATTGCTATATTTTTAATTGGGAGTAAATGATGCGTATAAATGTAATTTAGCACTTGTTTACACATTAAATACATTATTTACATACTGAAATAAAATTTAAAAGTTAATTTAAAAGAATCTACAACCGTTGATTTATTTACTCTTTTAAGCAAGAAATCTAAAATTTAAATTAATTGTTTACATGAGGTAAAATCGTTACTTAAAAATTAATTGTTTACACTATGTAAAAATCGTGTAAAATAAATTTAGAAAAATAAAAATATATATTGAACATTAATTTAAAAATGTTTTTAATTAGTAATAAGAGGAATTTGCCTAAAAATTAAAATTGTTTACTTGGTATGAAATTCATGTAAAAAAAGACATCTTAACTTATTAAAAAATAAGTTATACTGAAAATCGCATTAGAATTTATTACTTTTGTGTATTGTTTACAAGCTTTTTAAACAGTAAATATATTGTTTACCAATTGATAATAACAGTAAAGAATTGATTTAAAAGAATACCATTAAAATAAATTTAGTTTTTAGGAGGTAATATTAAAAAATTAATTTAATTATTTTTTCCACGAAAAAAAAAAAAAAAAAAAAGTATTCATGTAAACAATGTAAGCAATTTAAAAGGCTTAAAATTTTAATATAAAGAAGTTTTAATAAAAAAGTTATATGATATAGCATTATTTACTAAGCTTAAAATTGAGTAAATAATGTAAACAATAAGAATAAAATTAAAACGAAAATTGTTGGAAAAAAGAAAAACAATGTCAAAAATAAATTTCTTCAATGAGGTCAAGTTTATGTAAACAATGTAAATAATTAATAAAATTCGTTGATATCATAATAAAATTTAATAATTCAATAAAAAAAATCAAATTATTTACCTGATGTAAAAATGTATGTAAATAATTGTGTAATAAAAGAAAATAAAAGAAACATTTATATTTTTGCTAAAAACTAATTCTTTACATAATGTTAAATTTATTTAAACAATGTAAATAATTGGTTAAATCTTTTAATAGCATTTTTAAATTAATTAATATTAAAATGGAAAGTTTTTTAAATAATAAAATAATTCATACAATTTTATATTGTTTACCTAGTGTAAAATCTTATGTAGACAACGTAAACAATTGCAACATTAAATTATATTTATGTGGAATATTTTCAAAGAAATTAGACGTTTCAAAAAATATTTGGTTTAAAAACATATTTATTACATCAGGTAAAATTCATGTAAATAATGTAATTAATTAAAAAAAAGTTTTCAGTCATGACTATAACTATAGTTTTTATACAAGTATTAAAATTTCACATTGTTTACAATGTGTAAAGAATTATGTAAATAATGTAAACAAATTGAGGATTAAGAAAAATTATAAGGAAATCGTTAAAGAAATTAATTTACAGTAAAAAGAAAATGTTAACAAAAATGTTTAAAAAAAATGGAGATTTAAAGGAAATAAATTTGTGGTAAAAATTAATTGTTTACATGAGGTAAAATTAATGTACATATAATAAAATTTATAAAAATAAAAATAATAAATAAAAAAAAAAAAAAAATACATGAAAAAACATTGTTAACATAGTGTAAAAAATAATATAAATAATGTCGTTGGAATAAGTTTAATTTTTGGTAAAAAATAATTGTTTACATGCGAAATAAATTTACTATAGTAAATATTAGTTAAATAATGTAAACAAAGAAAAAATTTAACAAAACTTCAGACTAATCTTAAAAAAAAAAAAAAGATTAAAAAAATTAAGAACTTTCAATTTAAAACAAATTGTTTACATGAGGTAAAATTAATGTAAACATTTTTTAATAATTCAAAAACCTGTAAAATGTTTCCCAGATAAGATTAAAATCTTTATGGGTAAATTAATGTCATTAAAATTTAATTGTTTACATGGAACTATACATGAATTTTGTTTTCATTTAGAATTATTTATTTTTATTATTTACCTTAAGTAAACTATTGGCCACTTAATTATGCTACTTTTATCCAAAAATGTGTGCACCCTATAATTACAATTATTTATTTGATTTTATTTATTTTCCTTGCAAATATTATTTTTGCTACAATTATTCTCTATACCAAGCAAGTACTTCAACAAATTATATATATTTTTTTCCTACAATACATACTTCTTTATTTGGTTGTTTACATTTAACCTTGTTATATATTCATGGACAATCGGCACAGTTGGTATACATGTGTGTAAAATTACATTTATAAATTTTTAATTTTGTTGCCGTTTTTTTTCTTTCCAAAGTAAACACGTTCATTTGACTCTCTTCTCCACTCTACAACTCGTTAGAATTCCTATAATTTGGGAAATCTGATAAAGTAAATATAGATATTTTAGCAAAAAATAAAAAATGTAAAAACAAAATTACCACTAATGTAATGTATAGTTCCTATATACCCATACATTTAAGTCTAAGGGTATAAGTATGTATGTGTTTAGAGTAAAGTATACAATGATTAGTTCTAATGGTGTAAACGAAACTAATTGATATTGTTTATGAAATATAAACTTCTTCCTCTACTGTTGTTATGGTTGTTGATGTTCATAAAAACGTAAACAGATGTACGTGTTTTAAAATTTTGTTTTTATTATTTTTGTGTAAATTAGGGGCGATAGAAGGGAAGGGTAAAGGGAAAATTTGTTGAAACTAATAAATAAACAAATTGTAGGGAGTTCCTTAAAAATTAAAAATATTAAATGTAACAAAATTTACACAAAATTCAATTGTTTACACAAGAAAAAAGGATTGTTTACATTAGCATAAAATTTGTGTAAACAATGTAAACTATTATACAAATGTTACACGAATTTATTTTACAAGCTTTAAAAAGAGGAACTTACATGCAAAAATTAATTGTTTACAAAAAGTAAAATTTAAGTAAAAAATATATATTAATTTACCTTATGTCAATAAAGTAAACAATAAAAAAAATTAAAGATACTTTTTTAAAGGAAAATTTTACTAAAAAAGTTGTGCTAAAAATTAAGTCTTTACATAAAGTAAATTTTGTCAATTCTTGAATGATGTAAAATGAGGTAAAATTTATGTAAAAAATTAAAGTAGGTAAAAGTATTGTATTATGTCTCACGTAAACAATGTAAATGACCGAAAAATTTAAATGAATTTATCCTGAATTAAATTAGAATTTTTTAGAATATAAATTTTACATTTAATATGAATTGTTTACATGAGTTAAGCTGTATGTAAACATTGTAAATAATTAAATTAATTGTCCAAATATATTAAATAACCCAAAAATATTGGTAAAACAGTTTTAATAGAAAAAATATACATGAAATTACATTGTTTACTTTGTGTAAAAGTTATGTAAATAATGTAAACAATTAAAAAAATCAATGATAAATTGCAAACAATTTTCTAAAAAGTATAGAAAATTAAAACAATAAAATTTACCTTAAAATGCAATACATGAAGTAAATTAAATGTAAACAATGTAGATTAAAACATTTATTCATATAAAAAAACACAAAATAAAGGTAAAAACTATTTTAATAGCGAAATATACGTGAAAATGCATTGTTTACTTTGTTTAAAAGTTATGTAAATAATGTAAACAATAAAAAAAAATCAAGGATTAATTGCCAACAATTCTCCATAAGTATAGAAAATTAAAAAAATTAAATCTACCTTAAAATTTAATAGTTTACATGAGGTAAAATATATGTAAACAATATAAATAATTAAAATAAATATCTAAATATATTGAAAAAACCCAATAGCCCTTTTAATAAAAAATATACATGCAATTACATTGTTTACTTTGTGTAAAAATTATGTCAATAATGTAAACAATTAAAAATACTCATGGAATAATTGCAAGTAATTCTCTATAAAATAGAGAAAAGTAAAACAATAAAAATTTATCATAAAATTTATAGTTTACATGTGGTAATGTGTAAGTAAACAATGTAAATAATTAAAATATTTGTCCAAATATATTAAAAAACTCAAAAAAATATTAGTAAAAACATTTTGAATAAAAAAAAATATACATGAAATTACATTGTTTACTCTGTGTAAAAATTATGTAAATTATGTAAACAATTAAAAAATAAAAAATTAATTTCAAGCAATTCTCTATAAAATATAGAAAATTAAAATAATAAAATTTACCTTCAAATTTAAAAGTTTACATGAGGTAAATTATATATAAACAATGTAAATATTTATAATGTTTATCTAAATATGTTGAAGAACCACAAAATATTTGTAAAGCCAGTGTTAATAGTAAAATATACATAAAATTACATTGTCTACTTTGTGTAAAAATATGTAAATAATGTAAACAATTAAAAAGATCAAGCATTAATTGCAAACATTTCTCTATAAAGTATAGAAAATTAAAAAAAATAAAATTTTTCTTAATTTTTAATAGTTTACATGCGGTAAAGTCTGTGTAAAAAATGTAAATAATTTCAAAAATCTGCGTATTCATAAAA
Organism: Protophormia terraenovae; assembly: GCA_951394005.1. Classification (NCBI taxonomy): domain Eukaryota; kingdom Metazoa; phylum Arthropoda; class Insecta; order Diptera; family Calliphoridae; genus Protophormia; species Protophormia terraenovae. The sequence goes on along the minus strand of OX596075.1, from coordinate 9,797,294 downwards.
ATCTAGTATTGATAAACAATTTAAATGAAAAATTTTTTGAAAATACATTATTTACATTATGTAAAAAATTAGGTTATTAATGTAAAAAATTGTAAAAACCCCAACTTGCAAAAAATTCCCTGTAAAAAGGTAAATAATTTAGACCACAAAATTTACTGTGTAAATGATATCTTTACACTAGGTAAAATATATGTAAACTATGTAGATAATTAAAAAATTACAAATTTATTAAAAAAAACTGTACAAAATTAATATTAAAGGTTTTTATAAAACTTTTTTTTTAATGAAAATGCATTATTTACCCTGTGTAAAAATTAAATAAATAATGTAAACAATGTTAAGTATGTTATAGGTAAATAAATTTTTGTTTAAAATTTAATTGTTTACACCAGGTAATTATAATGTCAACAATGTAAATTATTCAAAAATTTCAAAAAATTTATTAAAAATTTACATAATGTAAAAAATTACGTAAACAACGCAAATAATTGCTAAATTGAAGTAAGAAAATCTTTAAAAGAGATTCGTACGTTTTAGGAACATATTTTAGGTAAAAATTTATTGTTTACATAAAGTAAAACGCATGTAAAAAATGTAGACAATTTAAAAAATCTACAAAATTGATTGAAAAACTAAAAAGTATCTATACAAATATTTCCAAAAAGAAAATTACAAGAAATTGCATAGTTTACATCTTGTAAATATTTATGTATATAATGTAAACAATTGTAAAATTAAGGATAATTTTAAGAAAACGTTTAAATTAATTCTTTAAGTTTTAAAAAATTTTAAATTAGATAAAAATTAATTGTTTACATGGAGTAATCATGATGTAAACAATGTAAATAAGTGGAAAAAAATCCACAGCTTATTTCAAAATCGAACTGGACTAAAGAAATTAGTGGTTGACATTTCATAATTTACATAGTGTAAACAATTAGTCAAGTGACGTAAACAATTATAAAATTGAGGATAATTATGGAAATACTCTTCAATTGAAATTTGCACGTTTGTGGAGAATAAATTTGGGCTAAAAATTAATAGTTTACATGAGGTAAACATGATGTCAACAATGTAAATTATTAAAAAATCCATAAAATTTTCTATAAACCAAATTGTACTTACATATATAAATAGTTTAAATAAATTACTGAAAAAAATTACATAGTTTACATAGTGTAAAAATTACGTAAATAATGTCAATAATTGTTAAATTTGTGAAAAATTATAAAAAAAAATCTTTTATTGAAACTTGTGTTTTTGGAAAAGAAATTTGAATCAAAAATTAATTGTTTACATGAGGTAAAATATATGTAAAAAATGTAAATATTTAAGAAAATCAAAAAAATTTTTAGGAAAAATAACAAATATTGATATACATAAAAAATTGAAAAGTTTACATCATGTAAAAAATTGTGTAAATAATCTAATAAGTTTTAAGTGATTTAAGAAACAAATTTTTCTTTTTATTTCGATTATTTACATGAAGTAAAAAACATGTAAATATATAAATAATGATAATAATTAAACAATTTACCTATTTAATGCATAATAAGTTTAGTATTGGTTTAATTTTAATTAAAAAAATATGATAAAAAAATAGTTTACATAGTGTAAAAAATGTAAACAATTCGTAAATTTTTTTATAAGGCTTGAATTTCTTAAGAAAATAATTCCTTTAAATATTTATTGTTTACATGAAATAAAATGCTTGTAAATAATGTAAATAATTGAAAAAATTCTTTAAATTTAACGTAAAACATTCTAATGAAGGTTCGAAGAAATGAAAACAAACAAATTATATAAAAATAAATTGTTTACCTTATGTAAAAAATTGTTAAATTAAGTAAACAATGTTAAAATTTGAAATAATAATTTAAATATCTTGAAAATAATACTAATAATGGTTTTTTTAAGTTAAAACAGAAAAAATTACCATAAAAATAAATTGTTTACCTTGGATAAACCTCGTGTAAACAATGTAAATATTTAAAAATTCAGAAATTTTTAGCATAAATCTTAGAAATATTAATCAGAAAATAAAAGAAAATAAATTTCCATTGAAAATTAATTCTTTACACGAAGTAAACTTTAGGTAAATAATGAAAATAATAAGAAGTCACAGAAAATTCATACAAAATATGAACAAATAAGTAAACATGGCTTTAATAGAAAATGTACATGTTAAAGCATTATTTACCCGGTGTCAAAAATATGTGAACTATGTAAACAATTGTAATATCAAACATTAAATATGGAAATTCATTTCAAAAATACTTAGAAGTTAAAGAGACGAAAATTTTTTTTGAAAAAATAATAGTTTACATGGGCAAAACATGTATATAAGTCATGTCAAGAATTAAAAAATAAGCAATTAGTATAGAAATCCTTTTAAAAAATAGTATAAGTTAAAGAAACTAAATTTGCTTCAAAAAATAATTGTTTACATGAGGTAAAATGTCATGTAAATAATGTAAAATTGGCTAAACAATAACAATATTTACTAAAAATATAGACAAATTAAAAGCATAATTTTTTAAAATTACTTTTTCTTTAAAAACTTTAATTTAAAGGTTTTCCCTAACAGGTTTTGCTAACATGTCCTTTTAAAAAAAAAAAAAAAAAAAACCATCACATATTTAAACATGATATCATTAGGAAATTATACCCCCTCAACAATACAATTATCTACACACATACACATAGCAATCAACTAACTAACACACTTAAAAATTTTTTAAAATGAAAACCTCATTGAAAAAAAAATCAACAACTACTAAACGAAAGACTGACACGAAACGGAAATAAAGCTCACAGCCAGAAAACAAGTGACAAAATTTGTCAACATAATGAAAAGCGGAAATTGTGGGGATTATAAACCCCAGAGTAACATGACACGGGCCAGCTATAGAAACCCAAAGCCACATGAATTCTTCTTTTGCTCCATCAACCATTCAACACAAAACAACAACATTTTAATTTGTTATAACAAAAAATCTTCTCTAAAAAAATTTTAAATGAATACAAAAAGCGGTTATGGTTGTTGTATTATTTTTAATATTTAAAAACATAAGTGTATGTGATTAATAAAATTCTTATTTTCAGTTTATTTTTTTGCCATTTTATTCCACGATGCTTTTGTGATCAAGTGAGTGAATGAGCTCCTAAAGGTATGCTTTAGAATAATATTAAGAGCCTTTTTTTATTATATATTTCTTTATATGTTGAATGTAGAAAGGAGAGCAAATATTTTGTGTTTGAAATATTTATACTTTTCTGTGTGCTATTTTCTTTTATGACCATATATTTTTTTTTGTAGGAATTTTTTTTATAGAGGTTATATATTTTTTTGTATATGAATATGTATTTTATTATACTCCTAAAAATATGCTATAGAATATATTGTTAACTCTTGTGTATAGTTGGCATTTGAAAAGATGTTATTAAACCCATAAACAATTTGTTAAAGATATTTAAGAGGGAGTATAACATTAAAACAGAGTAAGCACCTATATAGGCAGGTCTATGTTCTGGTATATGATTTGTTGTATAGCCTAGTCCATTGCCTAGTTTATGGTATTACTTAAAGTCTTTTCTACAGTCTCATCTTAGATCTAGTCTCTTAACTGAAACTTTAAATACTTACTGGGTTATTTTCATCAAAAAGGTGTGATGCCAGAATTTCAAAGAGTAAGAAATAAAAATTGTAGAAAAACTATAAAGAAGTCATTTGATGTTACAAACATAAAAAAAGGCTTCCACTAAAAGTGAGCGAGCAAAAGAAACCCACATGAGTAGATTTTTTTTTTTTTTTTTTTCATTCTGACCTAATAAAAAATATTCTCAAAATTCCTTAAACATCTTGCAGCCAACAAGCAGCCATTAAAATGTAAAAAAGGATTGAAATTGTTTGTAAGAATAAAACATAATTTTAGTCATTTTAAACTATAAAAAATTAACCACTCAAAATAAAATTAAAGTATACTCTTGTACAGCTACAATAAATCACATAAATTTACAGCCTACTTTGAGGCTTAACAAAAAAACCACAAGGCTGGTATTTACAAGCAAAATTGATTATATGCTCTTAAGTGTTTTAGGGTGATATTAATGTAAATTGTGTGTTTTGAAATGAGAAATAATCAAATTCAAGGCATATTTTAGGGGGTTTAAAAAAAGTAATAGAAATTCAAAAAAGTATTGTAAAGGGGGGGGCTAAAACTAAGGAGAAATTTCAGAGAAAATATTTAAATTAATAAAAAAGGATTGTCATTTGATTAAAGTTTAATCAAGTGCAAATGAATTTAATTTATGAAAAAGATAAAAAGATCTTTGCAAATATTTAGCAAAAATATATTTGGTTTGGTATTAAAAATTATTTAAAGTGGGATTTTTGGATTTATTTAATTATTAAATTATTTAATTATTTATTTATTTATTTATTTATTTATTTAATTATTTAATTATTTATTTATTTATTTATTTATTTATTTATTTATTTATTTATTTATTTATTTATTTATTTATTTATTTATTTATTTATTTATTTATTTATTTATTTATTTATTTATTTATTTATTTATTTATTTATTTATTTATTTATTTATTTATTTATTTGTTTATTTATTTATTTATTTATTTATTTATTTATTTATTTATTTATTTATTTATTTATTTATTTATTTATTTATTTATTTATCTATTTATTTATTTATTTATTTATTTATTTATTTATTTATTTATTTATTTATTTATTTATTTATTTATTTATTTATTTATTTATTTATTTATTTATTTATTTATTTATTTATTTATTTATTTATTTATTTATTTATTTATTTATTTATTTATTTATTTATTTATTTATTTATTTATTTATTTATTTATTTATTTATTTATTTATTTATTTATTTATTTATTTATTTATTTATTTATTTATTTATTTATTTATTTATTTATTTATTTATTTATTTATTTATTTATTTATTTATTTATTTATTTATTTATTTATTTATTTATTTATTTATTTATTTATTTATTTATTTATTTATTTATTTATTTATTTATTTATTTATTTATTTATTTATTTATTTATTTATTTATTTATTTATTTATTTATTTATTTATTTATTTATTTATTTATTTATTTATTTATTTATTTATTTATTTATTTATTTATTTATTTATTTATTTATTTATTTATTTATTTATTTATTTATTTATTTATTTATTTATTTATTTATTTATTTATTTATTTATTTATTTATTTATTTATTTATTTATTTATTTATTTATTTATAAAAAAGATCTCTTTTATTTTTGAACTCTTCCAATGTTAAATATCATATTAATTATTTATTTATTCCTTAAAACATTTCTTGATTAATCTAAAAACAACAATAACAACAAAAATATTTAATTTATTGTTAGAAAAATTGTACAACTTTTTCATAATTTAATTTTGTGTTATTTTGAATGCTTTCGCTTTGTTGCCTTTGTGTATGCTACACATTATTGTTATTATTACGTGTATTTTCTTTAGCCTAAACAATATGCTATGATTTAATGACTTTTTATTGCTTCTGTCGTTGTTTTTGTTGTTGTTTTAGTTATAAGAGTTCGTTGTTCGTTTTTTATGAGCTTAGTTTCCGTTTGGGCTATTATGGCTATAAAAACAATAATAAAAACTGAAACAACAACAAGAACAATAAAAATATTAAATAATAAAATGGTTAACGAAATAATTTTGTTAGAAATAAATGTAAGAGTTATTTATAATAAATGATAAACAAATAGAAGTTTAACGATCTCAATATGGCTAAGGTCCTTTATAAGGTTTAGCCTAGACTTCGCCAAATATTTAGTTTATGGTCTATAAATAGTTTAACAAATAAGCAAATTTTTAATAATATCTCTGCATAATATATTTACCTAGAAGCTACTTTATATTATAGTCCATAATATTTCCCATCGTTTAGTCTTAAGTCTGGACTATTTATATCTAATACTAAAAACATTTCGTATACACACTTTACAAAAACCTATACCAATGAAAACCTTTAAATAACAATAATAACAACAACAAAACCACTAATAAAAATACATAATAATAAACCATACAACAATATAACTATAAAAGGTCAATGCTTTTCTTGTTTGTATGTGTGTAAATATTATTATAACACGTTTTTATTATTGTTGTTGCCATATTATTAGGGAGTGTTTTCTTTAATTTGTTAAAGCATATTTTAAGGCTGTATAGTAGTAAGCTAAATATTTATGTTTATTTACTTGTTATTATTAATTAAAGTATAGATGTATAGAAAATTTTTGATTTCATATGGTATTTTATTGTTTTCCTCTTTCTATTTCAAAGGAAATTACTTAATTAAGGTAAATTTTCTTAATAATTTTTTATTTTTCTTAATGTTTACTAGGAATTTATGTTACACACAAAAATATAAAGCATTAGACCAGGTATTTAACTAAGCAATTAATTTCTTTTATTATTTATGACTGAGCTTCAAATTATAGCTTGTTAAAAGTCAAATAAAACTATTACGTTTTAAGAAATATTAAAATGAGTCTTTAAAAAGATTGAAAGATTTATGGCAAAAAGCAAGTAATTTTATTAAATAAATATATCTCAGTGTTAAAATACCCTGTCTTTTGCCTAGATTGTTTCTTTTTTAAGCCACATTTTTTAAATGTGTTATAAACTTTGATGGCAACATGTCATAAAAATCTATAACCTATAAAAAATTATTTAAAAACTTATTTATTGCTACTTAGTTTTAAACAATGTTTTATATATTTCCACTAACTTTTAGTCTTTTTTTTATTCACTAACATTATTTTACTTGTTCTCTTTTCTATGGGAGCAACAAGGAAAGACTAGGTGAACGAAATAATTTATTCGCAAATAAGAAATAATAAAATCCAATCATAGTACAGAATAAATTCTAAAATAAAGTACAAACTATAATATAGCCTATAATCTGGACTATAAAATAGTCTATGAATAATAATTTATAGTCTAGACTATAAACTAATTTATAGTCTATAGTATGGACTATAAACTAACTTATAGTCTATAGTCCCGACTATAAACTAATTTACAGTCTATAGTCTAGACTATAAACTAATTTACAGTGTAGACTATAAACTATTTTACAATCTATTGTCTAGACTATATTATAGTCTATAGTCTAGACTATTTTATAGTCTATAGTCTAGGCTATTTTGAAGTCTATAGTCTAGACTATTTTATAGTCTATAGTCTAGACTATATTATAGTCTATACTCTAGACTAAATTATAGTCTATAGTCTAGACTATATTATAATCTATAGTCTACACTATATTATAGTTTATAGTCTAGACTATATTATAGTTTATAGTCTAGACTATATTATAGTCTATAGTTTAGACTATATTTTAGTCTATAGTTTAGACTATATTTTAGTCTATAGTCTAGACTATAGACAAGACTATAGACTAAAATATAGTCTAAACTATAGACTATAATATAGTCTAAGGTATAGACTATAATCTAGACTATATAATAGCATATAGTCTAGACTATATTATAGTCACTAATCTGGATTATATTATAGTCACTAATCTGGATTATATTATAGTCTATAGTCTAGACTATATTATAGTCTATACTCTAGACTATATTATAGTCAATAGTCTAGAATATATTATAGTCAATAATCTAGATTATCTTACAGTCTATAGTCTAGACTATATAATAGCATATAGTCTAGACTATATTATAGTCACAAATCTAGATTATATTATAGTCACTAATCTAGATTATATTATGGTCTATAGTCTAGACTATATTATAGTCTATAGTCTAGACTATATAGACTATATTATAGTCTATAGTCTAGACTATATTATAGTCTATACTATATTATAGTCTATACTATATTATAGTCTATACTATATTATAGTCTATACTATATTATAGTCTATAGTCTAGACTATATTATAGTCTATAGTCTAGACTATAAACTAATTTGTAGTGTAGACTATAAACTAATTTACAGTCTATTGTCTAGACTATATTATAGTTTACAGTCTAGACTATTTTATAATCTATAGTCTAGACTATTTTATAGTCTACAGTCTAGACTATATTATAGCCTATATCTTAGACTATATAGTCTATAGTCTAGACTATAAACTAATTTGTAGTGTAGACTATAAACTAATTTACAGTCTATTGTCTAGACTATATTATAGTTTACAGTCTAGACTATTTTATAATCTATAGTCTAGACTATTTTATAGTCTACAGTCTAGACTATATTATAGCCTATATCTTAGACTATATAGTCTATAGTCTAGACTATAGGCTAGACTGTAGACTAAAATATAGTCTAAATTATAGACTATAATATAGTCTAAGGTATAGTCTATAATCTAGACTATATAATAGCATATAGTCTAGACTATATTATAGCCACTGATCTGGATTATATTATAGTCACTAATCTAGACTATATTATAGTCTATACTCTAGACTATATTATAGTCAATAGTCTAGACTATATTATAGTCACTAATCTAGATTATCTTACAGTCTATAGTCTAGACTATATTTTAGTTTATAATCTAGACTATATAATAGCATATAGTCTAGACTATATTATAGTCACTAATCTAGATTATATTATAGTCACTAATCTAGATTATATTATAGTCTATAGTCTATAGACTATAATATATTTATTTAATATATTATAGTCTATAGTCTAGACTATAATATAGTCTAGAGTATAGACTATAATATAGTCTAGACTATAGACTATAATATAGTCTAGACTATAGACTATAATATAATCTAGATTAGTGACTATAATATAATCTAGATTTGTGACTATAATATAGTCTAGACTATATGCTATTATATAGTCTAGATTATAAACTAAAATATAGTATATAGTCTAGACTATATTATAGTCTATAGTCTAGACTATATAGACTATATTATAGTCTATAGTCTAGACTATATTATAGGCTATAGTCTAAAATATATTATAGTCTATACTATATTATAGTCTATACTATATTATAGTTTATAGTCTAGACTATATTATAGTTTATAGTCCAGACTATATTATAGTTTATAGTCTAGACTATATTGTAGACTATAGTCTAGACTATATTGTAGTCTTTAGTCTAGGCTATATTATAATCTATAGTCCAGACTATTTTAGAGTCCCTAGTCTAGACTATATTATATTCTATAGTCTAGACTATTATGGTCTATAGTTTAGACTATATTATAGTCTATAGTCTAGACTATATTATAGTCTATAGTCTATACTATATTTTGGTCTATAGTCTATACAATATTCTAGTATACAGTTTGGACTATTCTACAGTCTATAGTCTTGACTATATTATAGACCATAGTCTAGACTATATTGTAGTCTATGTAATAGTCTATATTATAGTATAGTTTATACGTAAATTAAGTTTTGTTTAAACTACATTCCTGTCTATAGTTCATTCTATAGCCTACATTATAGAGCAGTTTATACTTTCTTTTAACATTTCTTGCTGTTAAAATTTTAACGTATACCTACTTTTATTAATAACAACTTTCTCCTCTCTAACCCATAAAAAGTTTGATCAATATATTTTTTTTTTCATTTTCTCTATTTTTTATAAATTAAAACTTTCTACCATTGAAGTTATTTTAAAACTAAAAGAAATAAAAAAAAAAAAAAATTGCCTTAGAAATTTAAAACGCAATTAATGTTATTGTTTAATTAGTTTTCTTTTACTATATAGAATTTATTTTTAGTTTACAAAATAGTAAAATGGAATTCGATGTTCTTATCATTTACTTGTAGTGATTTATTAACTTAAAAAGCATTACTTTACCATGGCCAGACATGTTTGTAATAAGAAAATGTACTATAAAAATAAGGTAATTTATCTTATTGGCTTGCATTTTTTGTATTCAATTTCACTAAAAGATTTTCCATTTTTTACATTTTGTGGTGTTGCTATAAAGACGGCTAAAGTAGATGATTTTTTACTTTGTTTGAATAGTATTTGCTGGTTTTAGGTTGGGTTTTTTTTAGACTAACCAACACCTGCTGTCAATTTAAAATTACAAACCACTAAATAAATAAAAGTTTACGTCATGCCTCCTAAAAGTATGCTTAAGAAATGAAATAAATAGAAATGTGAGAGATAAGAAATAAGGCAAAGTTGCAAAAAATAATACTCTATAGTAAAAGCCAAGAGATTTATTGTGTTTAGCTAAGATTTGACAATAGACAATTTTTTTGTAATAATTATTAAAAATTTTTAATATTTTCTTTTTTATTTTGGCCTAAAAGTAGCCTTCATTTTTATATAAATATATTTAATAGTTATTTATGTAAATATTTAAAATAAAAATGTTATTCAAAATTAAAATATTTATTTATTTTTTTCAAAGCCTAGTGTAGGGCTCTTAAAAAAAGAATTTAGTTTCATTCACATTCAAGGTTGCTGTTCGTTATTTTATTTTTTTTTTAGAGAAAATTTGTTACAGTATAAAAAATATCTGCTTAAAAAATTGCTACAAAGAAATACTATAACGTCATACGATTTTAAAATAAACATTTTTTTTTATCATTTGAGTACTGTTGTAGTTAGGTTTTGTTTGAGTTCGATTCAGTTCACTATGAAAGAAAAAAAATGGAAAAAAAAAATCTTTTTTAGTTTTAAAAATATTTCTCTTAGTTTTCTGAAAAGATATTTTTATCAACATATGCAGGTATTAGTTTATAAATCTTGATAAAAAACTGTGGCATATTTTTAGGTTCTTTTTTTTATTTATTTTTCTTATAGTTTTGTCTTGAAGATTACTTACCTATGCAAAATATATTGACTTTTATTTGATTTGATTTTGTTATTTTTTTTAAGCTGATGCGTTTTTAAGTAAAAAAATTTCTGCTGGCATTTGCTAAGATTTTTGATTTCACGTAGAATTTATTTTCACATTTGTAAATGTCATGTGTGTGTGTCTTCAAATATTAACTTACGTTTTATTTGTTGCTTCACATATCACCAATTTTTGATTACTTAACATTCGTAATGTTATTATAATTTAAATAATATAAAGCAAATTTATATTTTTATTTTTATTTTAAAATAAGAAATTATTAAACCAGTAAGTCGTTGTTTTGCTTAGAGATAAACATGAAATATTTGAAATACCTGCAAAGAAAAAAACAAAATGAAAAAGAAAATTAATTTATTAAATTACCAACTCTCAAAACACTTTAAATAAAATTAAAAAATTAATCCCTTAACTAAACTTTATTTAATATTTTTTTAGCCCTCCCAAAAGTATGCCTTGATTTATGATAATTTTTATGAAATTAATGTTTTCCATATATTCTCAGCAATTTTGTAATCGTAAAAAAGGGTTTCTTTACTTAATTTTAAGATTTTATTTTAATATGTTAATCATTTTAAAAGAATTCGTTTTTTTACATTTCTTAACATTGTTAACCTTTTGTGTTTAAAAAGCCATGATTTTAAAATATTTTTTTTTTTTTATTCTGTTATGTTCATGTTCTTTGTGTTATGGAATTCGTTTTGCCCGTGAACAAAAGGCTTAAGATGGATTAAGATAAATATATCAAAAGCTATTTTTTATTTTATTTAAACTGTAACATTTGTAAGTACATTTAATGTACATTAATATTAATCATCCTAAAAGTATACCTTATTATATTAATCAAAAAACCTTGTAATGTATATTATAGTGTTTACAATTTAAAAAGGAATTATTAAGACGGGGATAATGATTTGTAAGAATTTAAATTGTAAAACAAAAGGAGAATGTAAATAGTAGCATAAATTATTCTAACAACATTTTTACTTGATAATAGAAAATTTTTGCTATTAAAATAGCTTGCATTATATTTTTCTATTTTAATAACAAAAATTTTTCTAAAGAAAACTCATGCTAAAAAAACTGTAAGCTATTTTAATAGCAAAATTTTTCTAAAGAAATAGCAGGATTTTTTTTTTTAATATATTTGCTATTAAAATAGCATGAATATTCTTTAAAACATGTTTGCTATTAAAATAGCAGGAATTTTCTTTAGAAAATTTTTGCTACTAAAATAGCAGGAATTTTTTTTAGAAAATGTTTGCTACTAAAATAGCAAGTATTTTCTTTAGAAAATTTTTGCTACTAAAATAGAAGGAATTTTCTTTATAAAATGTTTGCCACTAAAATAGCAGGAATTTTCTTTAGAAAATTGTTGCTACTAAAATATAATTTTTTTTAGAAAATGTTTGCTATTGAAATAGCTTAAATAGCAGGAGCTTTCTTTAGAAAAATTTTTGCTACAAAAAAAAAAAAAATGCATTTTCTTCAGAAAATTGTTGCTATTAAAATAGCAGGAATTTTCTTTAGAAAAATTTTTGCTACAAAAAAAAAAAAAAAAAAATGCATTTTCTTCAGAAAATTGTTGCTATTAAAATAGCAGGAATTTTCTTTAGAAAATTTTTGCTATTAAAATAACAGGAATTTTCTTTGGAAAATTGTTGATATTAAGGTAGCATGAATTTTCTTTAGAAATTTTTTACTATTAAGGTAGCATGAATTTTCTTTAGAAATTTTTTGCTATTGAAATAGCATGAATTTTCGTAAGAAAATTTGTAAATTTTTTGCTATTAAAATAGCATGAATTTTCGTAAGAAAATTTGTAGATTTTTTTCTACTAAAATATCAGGAATTTTTCTATTAAATAATTCTGAACTTTCTTTAATAGAAAATGTTTGCTAAAATATAAACTGGTCTGTATTCTGGCCTCTATTTTACTCTATAGTCAAGTCTATAGTCTAACCTAAGTCTATTCTAGAAAATTGTTGCTACTAAAATATAATTTTCTTTAGAAAATTTTTGCTATTCAAATAGCTTAAATATAAAATTTTTGCTATTAAAATAGCATGAATTTTCTTTAGAAAACTTTTCTATTAAAATAGCATGAATTTTCTAGAAAATTTTGATATGAATATTCTAGAAAATTTCTGCTAACAAAATAGCAAGAATTTTCTTAAGAAAATTTTTGCTACCAAAACAGCCAGAATTTTTTTAAAAAAATGTTTGCTACCAAAATAGCAAGAATTTTCTTTAGAAAAATTGTGCTACTAAAATAGCAGAAATTTTCTTAGAAATAATTTTTGCTATAAAAATAGCGGTAGTTCTTTTAGAACATTTTTAGCTATTAAAATAGCATGAATTTTCTTTAGAAAATTGTTGCTACTAAAATAGCATGAATTTTCCAAAGAAAATGTTGCTATTAAAATACCATGAATTTTCTTTAGAAAATTTTTGCTATTAAGGTAGCATGAATTTTTTTTAGAAATTTTTTCCTATTAAAATAGCATGAATTTTCCTAAGAAAAATTCTGAACCTTTTTTAATAAAAAATGTTTGCTAAAATATAGACTAGTCTGTATTCTAGCCTATATTTTACTCTATAGTCAAGTCTATAGTCTAACCTAAGTCTAGTCTATAGTCTAGTCTATTGCCTACTCTACAGTCTAGTCTATATTCTAGTCTAGTCTATAGCCTACTCTATAGTCTAGTTTATAGCCAAGTCTATCGTCTAGTCTATAGCATACTCTATAGTCTAGTCTATAGTCTAGTCTATAGCCTAGTCTATAATATAGTCTAGTCTATAGTCTAGTCTATAGTTTAGTCTATTGTCTAGTCTATAATCTAGTCTATAGTCTAGTCTATAGTATTGTCTATAGTCTAGTCCATAGTCTAGTCAAATGTCTAGTCCATAGTCTAGTCAAATGTCTAGTCTACAGTCTACTTTATAGTCTAGACTATAGTCTAGTCTATAGTCTAGTCTATAGTGTAGTTTATAGTCTGGTTTATAGCATATTCTACAGTCAAGTTTCGGAGTTTGTCTTCATTCACAAAACCTTGCAAAATGTTAAAATTTCTTTAGGAGAACTTGTGTTAAAAACTACTTTAGTGTTGGTCATGCAATCTGTATTACAAGTAAAAAAATGTTTAAATATGTGTAAAATTGTTTCCATTCTACAGTGTAGTCTTGTTAAAACCGTTAACTAAATAAATTATATAATGTTTAAGTTCCACTTTGATTTAACTAAATATTTTACTTGTTTCAAATAAAATTGCATTTTTATAAAATTATTACCACTTTTTTATTTTATTTTCATTGTCACTGATGTCCTTTTACTCAAGCTTTTACTGTTTATTAAATTGTTTATATTTTACCATTTCCACTTCACCAGGACATCATTTATTTATTTTAAAAACTCATTCGTTCAATCCTTGGAATTTTTTTCTCTGTCTTGTAGTTGTATTATGTTACTTAAAACTATTTCTTGTTGTTTGATTGCTGTTGTTTAGTTGTTATCATGTTTTTCTTATTTTTATTTTGTTGCAAATATATTTCTGTTATACAATTTATTGCTACAGCAACAACAAATTTGTACGTATAGAGTTTAATAATATAAAGCAAATAAGTAAAACATTTCTTTGCGTGTTGTTATTTTTTTATAATAAAAAGGAGCTACACTGTTTCCCAGAGAAAGAGGAAATAAAGATCATATAGAATCATATGGCATATCAAAATTGGCAGATTTTTGAAAAAATATAAGTAGGAAAAAATATAACAGACTGTCAGTCAAAAGCTTGAATTGTCTTGATGATATGTTTTCAAACAAACTTGCAATTTTTATGGTATATGTAAATTCCTCTTATCCTCTCGACAATGGTGTCATCTTGACCACTTTTCATATTATCCTACTTTGTCATGATCTCACTCCACATTTAAAATTGCGACAACACTATAATTTGTTGTTTTCAGTTGTTGGTTATTTTCCTCTTTTTTATTTTTTATTTTTTTCTGAGGACATGCATGCAGTAAAAGGTCCTTTCCCTCATTGTTATGGCTTTGGGTTGTTTTATTTTTCTCCTTTTTTTTTTCTGCAAAATGGTTCGTGTTGGTCTTGTGGCAAATTACTATTGGGTCCACAAAATATGTTCATAATAAACATTTAGATTCTCTTTCCTTGCACTCAAATTTGATAGACAAGAACATTTGCTTTAAAACAACTATTTATATATACATGTATGTGTGTAAGTATCTTACTTATACATGAATTATGGTAAAAAACACTACTCTACTTACTAAGACTTGCAACACTTAAATACTCATACTAAAGAAATTGTTTTGTACTCGTATTGTAGTTATTCACTTATATTCCTGACTTGGTTTACTTGGCAAAGTTTAGTTACTAACGTTGGGACTTTTTTTGTATGACTTACTTAAACTATTTATCAGGGTCTTAGTGGTAGTAGTTGTTAGTATAGTTGGTTGAGGTGTTTGTAGTGGGGCAAAGTACAGATAGTTGTTGTAAATAATAGTTTCTTTGACCTCTACTCAATAGGGTTTTTTTTTGTTGTAGCATTGAGGTTATAGAACAACCGTTATATAATGTTGCTGTTTTTTTTTTTTCTCTTTTCTATTTTGAAATTTTTTAAAACGTATTTTGAAAAGTGAAGGATTTCTTTCGTGTTTGTTTGAAAGCAAAAAGAAATATAGAAGCCTACTTTGAGGCAGTTTAAATATAAATGCATAAAATGAGAGAGTATTTGGAGGGACTAGACGAAAATCTTGAGAAGAAATTTAAGTAGAAATTTAATAGCAAAAACTATCTTAAGAAAATTGCTGCTATTTTAATAGCAAAAATTTCTAAAAAAAAGTATAGAAAAGAATATACTAGACTATAGACTAGACTACAGGCTATACTACAGACTAGACTATATGCTAGACTATAGACTAGACTATAGGCTAGACTATAGACACTATAGACTAGACTATAGTTTACAGAACAGTTAAGAAATCTCGAGAGATCAGTATTAGAACGGCATAAGGAAGAGAACATCTTTATAACTAATCGTAGAATTTCCAAAATGCCGGAGATAAATATACAGTATAAAAATGTAATATTTAGTAAGAGTCTACAGTACCTTGGATTACAGCTAGATTGTCAATTGAATATAAAATTACAGCTGAAAAATATACGCGAAAAAAAAAACTCTAATAACAGCTTATACATTAGCTAAGATAATGCCAAATAGAGGCGGACCAAAGGACTCCACAAGAAGGTTAATAAACAGCGTAATACACTCACAAATGTTATATGAAGCTCCAATACTATTGCCAGCGATACAGATTAAATCTACAGCAGACCTACTTTCAAGACCACAACGAATGAGTGCTTTGAGAATCATATCAGTACCTGATTTCTGTAACTATGTGAGAAATTTTTTATTCGAAAAAATAATACTCATCTTGTATAACAACAGGGTCAGTAAGAGTAAATCAATTATTATACCCTTCACCACAGGTGTAAAAGGGTATATCGTCATCGAAAATGCAAAACAACGTATCATCACTTTTCATAACTTAACAGGAGGCACAAAAAACTTTCTAAAATCTAAACGAATTTTTGGGTTATTATATCCTTAACTACTGCCTTATATATTGATGATGAATATTTTTATTTTTATTAAATACTTTTTAAGTTATGTGGTTTACGTTTTTCAAGATTTCAATTTTCGGAAGCCAAAACAACGTAACATCAATAAAAATTTTAGAAAAATTGTAATTAAAACGATTTCTGATAACTTTTACTCCAAAATTTTATTATCCATTATATTTGTAATCATTTGCAATCTAAATTCGTAAAAAAAAGAAAAAAACATTTTTTTTTATTTTTTTTTTAACAAATGTGATGTTACGTTATTTTGACTTAAGAAAATTATTGCTTTCGTTAATATAATCGTAATTTTTTGAGCTGCAAGTCCGAAAATTTGTGATCACACGTATTTAGGGATAATAAACTATATTTCATCAAAAACACAAATTTGAAAATTTTGATATTACGTTGTTTTGCATTTTCGGTGACGATATATAAGTTTGTCATTCCGTTTGTAATTCCCACAATTTTCGTCGGGGAGCAAAAAAGTTTATATTTTCGGGATCCTTGTAAGAAATGATGACGATAGGATCATGTCCGCCCATCCGTCCGTGTGTCGGTTGAAATGGTGTTTATGAAGCCCACCGATAACTGACATATATAATATATATATCAAACGATCGGAAATCCTTTCGAGAATTTTGCTATTGGAATTCAGCAAGATCGGTTCATAAAAAGCGGAGATATGTTCAAAAAACCGGTTTTTAGAAACGGTTTTCCAGTTAATAAATTTGATTAAATATTATAAATAAATTAAAAACGAGAGAGAACTATAGTCGGTTAAGACCGACCATATGATACCCTACACCATTAGACCTGTGTCCAATTGTAAACCAACACTTTTACTAAATTTAAAATAAATTACATAAATACAGAATAATGCATTTATACTAACATCTATATGATTTTTTGCCTTTTAGGTTGATTCACAAAAGTGGGTTTATATGGGAGCTATGGTTAATTATGGACCTATTCTCATAAATTTTGGCAGATAGATTTCTACTTATATAAAACTTATTTGTGTTGAATATTAACTTGATACTATCGTTCGTATGGGATTTATGCACGTTAAAGTGATTTTCGGAAGAGGGGTTTATATGGGAGCTATGGTCAATTATGGACCGATCCTGATGAAATTTGACACAAAGATTAACACCTTATAAAACTCTTTTGTATCGAGTGAAATATTGCTATATTTACGGCATTTATGATCGTTAAACCCCTATTCCGGGAGGACATTTGTATGGGGGGCTAGGTGAAATAATGGACCAATCATAACCAATTTCAATATGCTTCGTCCTTATACCAAAATAATTATCTGTACCAAATTTCATCAAGATATCTTTTAAATTGCGACCTGTACTTTGTTCACAAGGTTTACATGGACAGACAGACAGACAGACGGACGGACGGACATCGTTAAATCGACTCAGAAAGTTATTCTGAGTCGAACGGTATACATTAAGGTGATGTTTCGATAATTATAATTAGTCTAAGATTTATTATCATTTTTTTATTACTTAATTCTAGATTCATTATTAGTTGACTCAAAAGTACCATTTATTAAAAAGTGCAAAATCATCTTTCTACTTTCAATACTCTGTAACTCAAACTTTTAAAATCCAAAAAAATTAATTAAAATAATTAACACCTTTATATTATAATATTTAATCAAACTTTGAACTTATTACAATTTTCTAAAAATCCTCATATTCCAGCAAACAGAGACCTTTTCTTTACTTTCGCTTTGCCTTTTTTTCTAGCCAGAAAATTTACCGTTAAATGTATTTATTTGTTGTTGTTTTTATTATTGTTATTATAATATTATTTGTTATTATTTGTTCACAAGTTGTTATTATTTCTTTAGTTGCCTTAAACTAACTTAAAGACTTTTCACCACCTTTACTTTTCTAGCAAATCTACACTTTTCTTAAGAACAGCAATACAAAGGACTTTATTATAAAGGAGCGTGTGTAAAACACTTATACATTTAAACCTTTTTTATAGTAAAAAAAAAACAAACAAACAAACAAATATTTTCTATTGCATAAATGTTATAACTTCTAAAAGTTTCTTTAGGAATACTATTATATTATAAAAGAAAAAAGGTGTATATTAGTTTTAAAGGTATAAGTGTTTGTAATGAATACAAATTTGTTTATGTATTAGTGTTTTCTTTTGTTGTATTCAAGAGTTTATTGCTCTTTAAGTAAATTTTGTAAAAAAGACCAACAAACGTTATTTTATCTTTAGGTGAAGTGTTGATTTTTGGTTTTTGAGTTGAGATATTTATTTAATTGTTTAGAAAAATTGTTTTTTAGTAGTTTGTTTATTGAAAAAAGTTTCAAGAGAGTTTATTTTTAAAATTAAATATTTGAGTATTATTAAAAATTTTTAAAGCATATTTAAGGGATGAGAAATTTAATGAAAATTTACTATACAAAATCTATATTTTAAAAAATGTTAAAATATTTCGTCAATAAACCAAGGCTCTGGTTATAAAATAAAGATAAAAGTGTTTAAAAATTTAAGTTATAATTTTTTCTATGTTTTAACAAACTTGTTTAAATTTTAAATAATAGATTTGGTGTATTAATTTACCAAAACCATTGCCTGCTTTTAGTTGCTATTTAAAATTTCAAATTAAAACTTGTTTTAGTCCAACTTTTTAAAATGCTTATGTCGTTTACAATTTGTTTAACTTCTAATTAAATCAATTTCCTGCTTTCTAATTTCATACCATTACAATTGACCAAAAAGAGAGACAGAGAGAGAGAGGGAGAGAAAAAAAATTAAGCTGATTAATCACTTCTAAAGATTTAATTACAATTATCTAGTTCTAACAAACCTCAAAAATTGAAATGCACTTTACACAAAGCTCTTAGCACAACAAACACATATACATATGTACCTAATGTATATATACAGGTATGGATAGATGCCAAAACATTGCATACTTTTGGGCTGTATGTTGTATTTTGAAACAGGTCACTTAAAAATTAAAGCTTTAAATGTTTTTTTTTTTTTTTTTTTTTTTTTTTGCAGTAGAAAATTGTGGGCGGCCTTGTTAAAAATCTTTAAAAGTAGAGGTTTTTGGATTTTATTTCCTATTTTGTATGATAGTGGTATGAGTGTAAAAAGGTAAACATGTTTTACTAAGGATTTAAGTTTAACAAATGAAAGAGTAAATCAAAAAGTACTTGTCAGGCAAGAGAAAAATAGAAAAAAACTATAGAAATATGTTACTTTTTAAAAAGGGTTATAGACGAATTTTAGTGAAGGTATAAAATCAAAACAGGACAAGCATGACAAAATCAGGGAAATTTTGTTATAGTGACAAAGGTTTTTATTTAACCTAAAACCACTAAGTGTCTATGTTTTTTAATTTTTCTTTTTTTTTTAGTTTTTTTAAAAGTTACATTTGAGTAGCTCTGCTCTTTAATTCTGCTATTTTAAGAGTAGTGTTTATTTATCCCTATCACTGTTAAACATACGCATGCATACACATTCAATTTAACTATTTAAGTAAACAACATTATGTTCATTTGGATAAATCTGTGCAGCAAGAGCAATAGTACTCGTACTGGAAAAACAAAGTGCTGGACAGCAAATAGCTAAAATAACGAGGTTAGGAAATAAAATGGAATACTAAGTTTTTATTAAAATTTTACAGAGAAGAAAAATAAAATAAATAAATAAATAAATAAATAAAAATTTTATTAAAAAAATTATTTAAAAATTATATATTTTTAATTAAGACAACTATAAATTTTTATTATAAAATTTAAGCCTTCAAGGGAAATATTTGATATTTTAACATATTTTTTAATGAAATTTTATAATAAGCCCGGGTGTAGTATGATTAATATTAATTAAAAAGTTTAATTAAAATCTTTATAACATGGAAACTATTAGACATTTTTAAAAAATTCCAAAAGCTTTATGAATTTAAGACTTCAGTGAATAAAATGTTAGGTTATAAACAAATAATATTTCACATCTTTTAAATTTACAATCTTCTTTACAATTTAATAGTTAACAACTTTAAATACTTAATATTATTATTGTTAAATTATCCAAGAGTATAGAAATTTAAATAGAAATAAAACTTTAAGAATATTAAATATTTTCTTTTTAAGGACCACAATTTAAAACATGAAATAACCCTCGTTTTTTTCTTTTTTGTTTTCTTTATTTTTAATTTAAATCAGAACACTTTTCTAGCTCAATTTTGTTTGTGGTATATGTAACTGTGTAGTTAAACCAAAATATTCATTAATACTTCATTAAATTCAGGACCAGTCAACAACCAGTCGGAAAATATTTAACAAAAACTAAAGTCGAAATGACAACAACAATTACTGTATGATCTGTAAAAAAAAAGCAAACAATGACTATTGAAAATTATTTCAAGTGGAAAAAACGTTCTAAATAAGAGAGAGCAAGATACACAGGTTTTGCTGGTATTGTTTACAAAAAAAAAAAAAAAATGCCAGTGTCTCGGATGAAGTCGTGTGTAAGGAAGACAAATATTAACCGGTAGTTCCGATAGTAATAACATAACTCTTCTGTTAGGGCTATTTTTCTGTTTAATAACACAATAACAAGACAGAATGACAGACACTAGAACTGTACTTTATATGTGGTGGATGAAGTAAATTAAAAATATTCGGCTACTTTACTGTCTCTTAGTTTATTAAAGTGTGGTTAGTTAATAATTTCGAGAAAAATTCTGGCAGTTTATGAACAAAAATGTATTTATTTAAATATGTTAAATAAACAACTGTGTTTAAAATGGTCAGACAGAAGGACATACACCAGAACTGTCCTCTTTGTGTGGTGGATAACGTAAATTATGGATACTGGGATACTTTACTGCCTCTAAATAAAAAAAGTGTTATTAGTAAATAATTTCGATAAAAATTTAAATTATTTTAATTTATTTAAAAGTGCTATATGTACTACTGTGTTTAAAAATGGCAAGACAGAAGGACAGACACTAAAACTGCCCTTTAGATAAGGTGGATAAGGTAAATTTCAGTTATTTGGTTACTTTAATGTCTCTAAGTAAACATAAGTATGGTTAGTTAATAATTACGATGAAACTTTCTGCAGTACATAAACAAATTTAATTTATTTAACAATTTTAAATGAATAGCTGTGTTTTCGAATGGCAAGACAGAAGGACAGACACAAAAACTGTTCTCTATGTTTGGTGTATAAAGTAAATTGTAATTATTTGGCTACTTTACTGTCTCTAAGTAAACTAATGTATGGTTAGTTAATAATTTCGTGGAACCTTTTTTGCAGTAAATAAAATAATTTAATTTATTTAAAAATGTTAAATGAACTGCTGTGTATCAAAATGACAAGACATAAGGACAGACACTAAAACTGTGGCGGATAAATTAAATTGTAGTTATTTGGCTACTTTACTGTCTCTTAGTAAACTAAGGTATGATTATTTAATAATTTCTTGGAACTCTTTTTCAGTAGATAAAATAGTTGAATTTATTTAAAAATGTTAAATAAACAGATGTGTTTCAAAATTACAAGACAGAAGGACGGACACTAGCACAGTCCTTTATGTGTGATATATAATGCAAATTGTATATTATAAAATAATTTAATTTATTTAAAAATGTTAAATGAACTGTTGTGTATCAAAATGACAAGACATAAGGACAGACACTAGAACTGCCCTTTAGGTGGAGTGGATAATACTTTAGGTACTTTAGTGTCTCTAAGTAAACCAAGATATAGTTATTTAATAATTTCGACGCAACTTCTTTGAAGTTCTTAAAAAAAAAAAATTATTTATTTAAAAATGTGAATTGCACAGCTGTGTTTAAAAATGGCAGGACAGAAGGACAGACACTAGAACTGTCCTTTAGATAAGGTGGATAATGTAAATTTTAGTTATTTGGCTACATTACCATCCATAAGTAAACTAAAAAGTGATTAGTTAATAATTTCGAGGCAATTTCATTAAATTCATTAAAAAAAAAATATTTGATTTAAAAATGTTAATTGAACAGCTGTGTTTAAAAATGGCAAGACAGAAGTACAGACACTACAACTGTTATTAATGTGTGGTTGATAATATAAATTGTAGTTATTTGGTTACCTTACCACCTCTAAGCTTACTATAGTGGGGTTAGATTAAAATTTTAAACACGCTTTTTGCAATAAGTACAAAGACTTAAGCTAAATTTAGATAAATAGCTATTTTCAAAAATGAACAAGACAGACGGACAGACAGACATCAGAGCTGTAGGGAAAGCTATTAGTAAAGAGATTAACCTGCAGTTCTGCTAACAATTTTTAAAGTATAAAATTTCCCAATGAAGTTTACTGTAAAAATTTCCTCTCATTTCAAAGAATTTCCAAAATTAAAATAAGTTTCAATTGAAAATTTTACAGAACTGTAGGGCTTCCATTGCAGTTCCCATATAAGTATGTGTAAAAGTGTTGTTGTATAATAAATGTATCTATGTTTGAGTTTATTAAATTTTCTGTTGAAGTGGTCAAGTCATGATGATATTGTGATAGTAAACCATTTATTCTTCTACTTTTATTCCAAAGGTTTTCTTTTTTCATAAGAAAAATGTGACCCTTTTCCTTTCTTTAGCTGCTACTAGACTTGCTATTGACATGCCTGATAAATGTTTTATTTGAATCTTTGTGTGAGTGAGTGTGTGTGTGTGTGTGTGAGGGGTGTTGAGAGTGCTTTGTTTTTTTTCTCTTATTTTGATTTGTATAATTTGAGATTTGAGACGTTGAGATAAATATGAACAAAAGAAACAAAACATTTTATCTTCTAACATTTGATTAATTATTTTTCACTTCGTTTTTTCATTTAACAGACTTTAGTAGACAACAGGATATTTATCTGTTTTATGGAAAATAAAGGTTTTGAAAAGGTGCTTGTTTTTATGATAATTTAACTTTAAATTTTGTGTTTTTTGTAAAGTTTTCTTTTTAAAATTTTGAATTGAGTGGAGGTTTTGTTTTTAGCAAATTTTTTAGTTTTTTATTTGAGTTGAAATGTTTTATATTTTATTTGAGATAAATTAAAAAGAAAACTTTTGTTACAAATAGTTTAAAGTGTTTTCTTTTATACAATATGGACCATCAAGCAAAACTTGGAAATTTTTTCACCTTAAAACTTTAAAGAGGAAAAATCTATAAATATTTTATTTAAAAGTTTCAAATTGTTGCAAAAAAGTAATTTCTTTTGGTTTAATTAAAGTATTTTTTTTTTTAATAAAAATATGAGTTTTCTTTGTACTTTTAATTCTAAAAAATTAATGTTTGATAGAAAAGAGCTTTTGGTTAAGTTTTATTTCATTTCAAACCAATCCTGTGTATTATAGCTTAATTTAAAGCATACTTTTGGGCGTTTTGTATACAAATTTAGTTGTCTATCTTCCTAATTAGTTAACAAAATCTTTAACAACTTCCTAGGAAATATAAAATGTTAGCAAAATATTTCTTTTGTACTTTTTTGAACAATAGATAAAAGTTTGTTTTAATCTTATTGTGTTTTGTTGTTGCTTTTTAGAAAAATGACAACAATTATTTGCCAAAGAATATAACAAAAATTTTGTTCATTTAAAAACAACTTTCTAAAAAAAAAAAATTGTTTTATTTTTATTTTCTAAAAGTTTGACAGAAATAATAGCAGCATAATTTGTAAAAATGATTTGGTAAAAGACACAGTTATTACACAGGTTTACAAAATGAAGAAATTTTTTAGCGGCAAGGGGTTTCTCAGTCAATACGGATTCATGATATTAATAAGTACTAAGCCTCTAAACCACTTTTTTCTGTATTAGCTGTAGTTCTGGCAATAAATCGCGATTTTAAAAATTAAGGAGGTTGCATTATATATTGAAGCATAACTCGAAAACTATTTGTCTGATTTTATTCAAAAAAATATCAAAAAATTCTAATTAAAATTGTCTTCAAATCATTCCTACATTATTTTTTCAAATGGTTAATAGTTAAGGAGATATTAAGCTTATTTTGTGAAAATATTAAAAAAAAAATTTGTGAAAATTTGAAAAAAATTTTCTTTTCAAAAAATCATTAAAATTATTTAATGTTAAAATTTAAAATTGTTATTCTTTACTCATAAAAACAATTTTGTTGCTAATAAATTAAGACATATTTCATTTAAATCAAAGCACAGAATTTGATTTTATTCATAAATAAATAAAAAAATATTTTATGATTTTTTTCATATTTCTATGTAATTTGTAAATAAGTATCTTTACTAATTTAGGAATAAAATAAAAATTTCTGCATTGATTTATATCTCGTTTTATTGGCAGCAAATTTATCTTTATGATTAAAGATTAAAAATTTTAATTTTAAAAATTAACGAATTAACGAAGAAGTTTTTGAAAAGATTTTTTTTTTTTTTCAATTTTGGGTAAAATTTTATATTTTTCTCACAAAATAGGCTTAATATCTCCATAACTGTTGACCACATTAAAAAGTTATATAAGAGAGACTTGAAGACAATTTTATTTCGAATTTTTTGATATTTTTTTAAATAAAATCAGACAAGTAGTTTTAGAGATATGCCTCAATATAGGGTGCAACCTTGTTAATTTTACAAATTTCGATTTATCGTGAGAACTAGAGTTAAATTGAAAAAGATTAACGTTTCCCTGTGTTATTAAAAAATTATAATTTTATAGAAAAATTGTTTCTTTAGCCAACATTTTTCTACCTACTTTATTACCTTTTTGTTTAAGATCAGTAGAAATAAATAATAATAACTTTTTTTATTTTTTATTTTTGTCAAGTTATAAAAAATTAACTCTCATAATAAACGTTTAAGTTTCTACAAATGTTAAAAAAAATATTCTGTTTCTTTTTTTTTTTTTACTTACCAACTAGGATTTATTATTGTCTCACGTTAAGTTGTTCAAACTTTAACGAAAAAAGAACCGAATAAAAATGACTTTTAAAAAGTTTCATTTCATTTTGTCAGAATATCAAGCAATTTGTACAAGAATCACGTTTAAACGTAGCAAAAAATGAAATAAAATAAATACAAAAAAAAAACGTCTAATGAAAAGAAAAGTTTCATTATACTTCATTGCACAACAACAACAAGACCAACAACAAACTATTCGGCTACTTTACAGTTTTTGAAACGTAGCTAAAGAACAATTTTCTGGCTTCAAGTTTAGATACGCTGGCTTTTGTTTTAAGTTTTTCTTTCTCAATTATATTTATTTAAACAAAAGTAACAGTATTTTAGCACAAAAATTGCGAGACGTTTTGTATTAGAAAAGTATTTAAGGAGGGATAATAAAAAGAGCAAAAATATAAGCAACAACAAACTGATGGGAACTATAAAATTTAAGACATGAAAAACTAAATTGGTATTTTACTTAAACATAAATTGTTGCATTAATAATATATTTTAAATAATAAGGAGTGAGATCGAAAAATTCTTAACATACATAATATTCAATAACTTGGAAACGGTTGATCTTAGAGTTTTCATTATTTTTTTTAATCATTTGATAATTTAGCACAGATCACAGAAATATATAATTTTTATGGTTCTAACCACTAATTATAAAATTGTGGACCATTTTTGAAAACCCTTTCTTTGGAAATTTGATAATTGCTTCAGTCACTTTTTTGGAACAGTGTGCACATTTTCTGTTAAAATCTTCGGTATTTTGGGACACCTTTTTTGTGCTCTTGAATACACTTTTCACAAGAGCTCAATATCTCTCCACTGGTCTAGGCTATGAAAAATTTTGAAAATTGACCTCTCTTGGTACTAAAACTATGTTATTGATTTGGTACCACTCCAGAGCTTTTTTACCGTAGTGACATGATACCAAATGGGTCCAAAAATATGTGGACACGTTGTGCTTTCTTAAGAAAAGAAGAAGTCTTTTTTGCAAATATTCCTTTATGCATATTTTGGTATTTATAGATCCGAATGTATCAAATGACTTTCGTGTTTTGACGCAACTGCAAAAAGCTTGTCATACCATGAATTTTGTAAGAAATTTTTGCTGCTTTTGGGTCTTAAACTTATCTCCAACATTGCTTCGAGCATTAGCAATAAAAATTTTTGAGACACAAGCTGCGAAGATTCTGCCAGCACCTACGTTTCTTCGTCAATTATACAGCTTGAGTATTTTTGTATGAAATTTGGTTTTAAATTCCGAGTCCTATTTTTGGCTTGTAGTTTTTTTTTTTTTTTTTGCAGAATTCCAGTTTGGAATGTTTTGAACTTTATATGTTATCAACTTTCCCAATAGCTTTAAATTTTCGCACCAAATAGTCGAAGCATTGAGAAAACTGAGCTGATTTCCTACCAGATATGTTTGGAGTTCCTTTCAATATGCCTTCAGTTTTCTGGCCTTCCCAATATCATGTGGTCCTTTTTTCTTACCGAACTAGGTTTCATATCAATAATCAAATTCTCCTGATACTGTTTAATAACATTAGAAACGGTTTTACGGACGACATTTAATTCTGTGGCCAATTATTTGTAAGACCTATTTGGATTTTTTTAAATTTTTGAATAACTTGTAGGACGTAAATCTTTTTCGTCACTTATTTTGATGAAAATAAGGACAAATTAACATGGTTGTTATTAAAAATAATAACTGAAGTATTTTTCCATGATAACTAGATCAAAAAAAATTTTGAATATTGATTCCGTAAAAAGTTATGAGGCAAAATGTGTGTTAAGAATTTTTCGATCTCACTCCTTATATTTAAATGAAATTTTAAATTTATGTGAAATTTAACAATTAATATTTAATTAAAAATAAGGAATGCTAAACAAATTATATAATAAAAGCTCCCAAAAGTATGCTAATAAATAACAAATTTGACCTTTAAAAATCCAAGAAAATTTATAAATGTATACATTTACAAAGAACTTCTTTCAAAATGTAATTATGCAGCAGACAAACCTAATAATTACTGTAATTATCTCCAAATTAAACAGAATATATTATTTTTAATAAAATTTCTTTTTTTTTTTTTTACCATATACGCATTAATTTTATAAAAAAACTTTTATAACAAGGTATCATTACTACTTTATAAACACATTCCCTAGTAAGAGTTTAAAAAGAATATTATTTATCTTTTCTTTTAAATAAACTAAATTAATTTATAAATTTCCTTAGAAGTAAATAAATTAATAATAAGCACAAAGTAAGTAATTTTTATATCTGTTAATAAACCTACACAATTGCTAAAGGAAATACTAAAAATATGCTTTTAAATTAAACTATACACATAAATTAAACATAATGCGCCTAAAAGTCTACTTCATTTAATATAAGAAAACATAATGAAATTATTACATAAATTTCAATTAAAAATATATAATTTTTTTTTCCAAAAAATAAAAATATAAAGAAAATAATTCTCTTAAACTATGTATTTAAATGGAAATGAAATATTTGAAGATAAAATAATGTGTAAGATAAAAATATAAATTCATAAGAAACACCTAAAAGCAGACTTTACATTTTCTTCTTTCTTTATAAAAGTAGTATGATTAATTGCGTTTAAATATAATATGTATATTTTATACAAAATTGTATCTCACTTAAAGACTAATATATAATATTTATCGGTTTTGTTCATTAAATTTGATTTAAAGAATTTAAAAAAAAAAATTTTTTTGTTCAATTTTAACAAAATTTATCAAGTTTTTAAAGTTTTACCCAGCAAAAACTATGGTTGGCAGGTAATGAATTAAGAAGCTAATATAATGGCTTTACACTACTTACACTTTAGCTGAATTACTTTAACATGTTGCTGACATTAGAGGCAACTACTTACTTCTAGTCATTACTTAGATGTTATTACAGGAACTAATTACTTTTAAGTTGTTCAATAACTCTTTGATTTTAAAGTATTACTGAAAATTAAAGTTAAAGCGAGAGGAACTATTTCCGTTTTAGGTTACAAATAAGTAATGAAATTTTAGGATATAAAAACTGTTATTTTTTTTAAGTATAAAGATTAAATAAAATTTACGTTAATTTCAAAAATTTAATATTCAGAAAAAATTTAATATTTTAAAAACTATTTTAGATTAAAAATTAATCCATACGCAAATTTTGTCCCCATACATAATTATTCATTCTTTAAATTCATTAATTGCTAAACCGAATAAAAAATTAGTTTTTCAAGAAATCTTACCAAACGTAAACGATTATCTATTTTGGTAAAGAGTAACAGCTTGTAAATTTAATTTAATTTTTTCAGCAATAGAGTCTTCCGTAGCATCCATGTTAAAAACTGTTTGAATACTTAATGTATTCGAATCCCTCTAATTTAGTAATGATTTCGGAAGGAAATCAATAGTTGGAACAGACAAATAAGAGATTAGATTTAATATTTTTGTTCTATATGTAGCTTTTTTTCTATAGCTTTAGAGAAATTACACTGGTCTACAAAAAAAATACAACACCATATGCGAATAGTTGGACTTGATGTAGTTTGATGTGCCAAGCACGAATCTGCTTTCAATTTTTTTCCATGTCTAATATTTCGGAAATAGTAAGGCCATTACTCTAGTATATTTCCTTATAACTTAAGAACGGGGTGTACGATTGACATAAATGATACACGAAACGATGAGTACTAAAAATATTTTCAAATCTCCCAAACATCATTTTTTCATTTTGCCTCATAACTTTTTTCGGAATCAATATTCAAAATTTTTTTTTTGATCTAGTTATCATGGAAAAATACTTCAGTTATTATTTTTAATAACAACCATGTTAATTTGTCCTTATTTTCATCAAAATAAGTGACGAAAAAGATTTACGTCCTACAAGTTATTAAAAAATTTAAAAAAATGCAAATAGGTCTTACAAATAATTGGCCACAGAATTAAATGTCGTCCGTAAAACCATTTCTAATGTTATTAAACAGTATCAGGAGAATTTGACTATTGATGTGAAACCTAGTTCGGTAAGAAAATAGGACCACATGATATTGGGAAGGCCAGAA
Organism: Protophormia terraenovae; assembly: GCA_951394005.1. NCBI lineage: Eukaryota > Metazoa > Arthropoda > Insecta > Diptera > Calliphoridae > Protophormia > Protophormia terraenovae. The sequence goes on along the minus strand of OX596075.1, from coordinate 9,767,707 downwards.
AATTGAAGGCATATTGAAAAGAACTCCAAACACATCTGATAGAAAATCAGCTCAGTTTTCTCAGTGCTTCGACTATTTGGTGCGAAAATTTAAAGCTATTGGGAAAGTTGATAACATATAAAGTTCAAAACATTCCAAACTGGAATTCTGCAAAAAAAAAAAAAAAATTACAAGCCAAAAATAGGACTCGGAATTTAAAACCAAATTTCATACAAAAATACTCAAGCTGTATAATTGACGAAGAAACGTAGGTGCTGGCAGAATCTTCGCAGCTTGTGTCTCAATAATTTTTATTGCTAATGCTCGAAGCAATGTTGGAGATAAGTTTAAGACCCAAAAGCAGCAAAAATTTCTTACAAAATTCATGGTATGACAAGCTTTTTGCAGTTGCGGCAAAACAGGAAAGTCATTTGATACCTTCGGATCTATAAATACCAAAATATGCATAAAGGAATATTTGCAAAAAAGACTTCTTCTTTTCTCAAAAAAGCACAACGTATCCACATATTTTTGGACCCATTTGGTATCATGTCACTACGGTAATAAAGCTCTGGAGTGGTACCAAATCAATAACATAGTTTTAATACCAAGAGATGTCAATTTTCAAAATTGTCCATAGTTTAGACCAGTGGAGAGATATTGAGCTCTTGTGAAAAGTGAATTCAAGAGCACAAAAAAGGTGTCCCAAAATACCGAAGATTTTAACAGAAGATGTGCACATTGTTCCAAAAAAGTGATGGAAGCAACTATCAAATCTCCAAAGAAAGGGTTTTCAAAAATGGTCCACAATTTTATAATTAGTGGTTAGAACCATAATAAAATATATATTTCTGTGATCTGTGCTAAATTATCAAATGATTAAAAAAATAATGAAAACTCTAAGATCAACCGTTTCCAAGTTATTGAATATTATGTATGTTAAGAATTTTTCGATCTCACTCCTTACATACAATTGTATAGAAATACAGTGGTGGGCAAAAAACATTATTTTTTTTATTCTTTCTTGAAACAAAAATAGGTGAACTAAGTGGAATCTGCATTCACTTTTTTTCTATCAAGTACTGATTTCTTTATCAGTACTAATATCATCCCCTTATTCAGCGGTTACACTATAAAACTCGAGAATGGTTTGTCAAATTTAGGCTATAACTCAAAAACCATTTATATGATTTTGATAAATAATATACCAAAGGATGCGTACGTAAAAATGTTCAAGCTTTTTCAACTTTTTTTAAATTTTTTTCTACTAATTACCAAATAACTACTGAAATATTAACTGAACAAAAAATTATGTAAATTCAGCTTAAATACAATTTAAGTCGCTATATATTGGGTTTTTAATTTATCGTAATAGAACACACCGTTCTCGATTTATAGAAGTGTACAAGTTGTACTAAAGTACAAGCCTTTAGGCGGGGTCATAATAGTCATGACCATAAAAAAAAAAAAAAAATCGATACGTGATTTAAAAAAAAGTAAAAGCTGACTCTTATTTAGCACGTTTAATTCCATCTAATCCACTTACTTTTTTTTTTATTTAAGATAAAAAAAATTTTTTTTTTTTGCCCACTAGTGTGTCTCCACTTAACTGTAGGTGTGCATGGGTATCCTAACTTAACTGTGAATGCAATCATGATTTGTGCATAAATTTTTATGATACGTGGCTTTATTTACTCGTGGTTTCGCCAGCTTTGAGATAAAGGTGATAAACTTAAATATTTTTGATGTTTTCATTTTTAAAAAGAAGTTTTAGTAAAAAAAAAAGAAATCTTGAATTTAGCATGAAAACATTTTTTTTCGTACAATTATTTCGAAATATCTCCAAAAATATTGAGTGGATACAAATTTGATACTAAAACGACTTAAAGCTATTTTTATTCCGCATATTTTGGTGTATCATTTATATAAATCGTGCATACCATTCTCGAGTTATAGTGAAATATACTCGAGTAATCAGCATATTTAGGGCACAATATTAGACACGCCCATAAAAAAAGTATCGACCTGATGGGAGAAAACTGAATGCAGCTTCGAGTTTAGCATGCGGAATTCCATCTAGTCCGCATATTTTTTTAATATTTTTTTTTTTTTGAAGTAGTGTTATCATTCAACTTATGATTTTTATTTAAGACCTTCACCTACTTAATAAATTGTTTGCGAAGAATCGCTAAATAAGAGTTTAAAATCGCAAGAGCACTTGCAATGGACGTTAGAATTATATAACTTTAACAAAAAATTTAAAAAAAAGTTATTAAAATACATGCATTTTCGAGTAAATATGCAGAAATATGCACCAACAAATCGAAGCCATTTAAAATGTTTGCTTCGAAAAAATAACAACATAATATAGTTTTTAAATGCTTCAGAAAAAAACATGCATTTGCATGAAAATCCGCTTCCTGGTTATTACATACAGGGTTATAAATAAGTAAGTAGTCACCTAAACTAATTCCATGTAATGTAGACAGTATATTGTTGTCACTGAAAAGGAACTACATGCGTAACCACATGCCATTACCAAGTTTTTGCTAGGTAGTTTTAATAAAACTTTCCTGTATTAAGAACTAGAAAAACTCAGAGGAATAAAAAAAATCTAGCGTAATTCAATTTAGCATTTTTAGAATTTAAAGATGTTTTTTTTTGGCTGAAAGGTAATGTCTATCCGTCTGTCTATACATTGGGTTTAAATGGGTTGAAAAAGATGCTTACTTCAGGAAAAGGTGATATCAGTATTTTAATAATCCCTTTTTTTTCTGTTTGTTAGTAATTAAAAAAGTGAATTTTTAGAATTATAATTCAAGATTTTTATTTTTTATTTTTTGGCAGAATGGTAATGTCCGTCCTTCCGTCTATTCAATAGGGTTAAATGCGTCAAGCATGATGCTTAATTAAATTAAAGGCAATATTTTAATATTTTCATTTGGTTTTTATATTGATCGAGAAATAAAAAAATAAATTTTTGGAATTTAAGATTTTTTTCTTGAGAGAGTTATGATGTCCGTCTATCTTTTTGTTTTTGCAAACTCGTTTATTTTTGTACTCAATAAAGATATTGACTTCAAATTTTCTTTATTAAATTAATAAGTTAGTATATATATATATATATATATATATATATATATATATATATATATATATATATATATATATATATATATATATATATATATATATGAGACAAATAGTATAAATATATAAATATCTTTGAAATCGGGTATGAAGTAAAAATTTGGCTAGTAGATACAAATTTATGTCAGAGGTACCCTACTTTTAGCTTTTATAGCTTGGCTCCTGAGATGTTTGTGAAGTTCTGCTTCCAAACATAGAATTTTACTCTTCTCTGCTACGCTTATGTGTTATATATATATATATATATATATATATATATATATCATCATTTTAAAACTTAGCTTTATGAATTATTTTATTCAAAAAAGGTTTATGAAATTTTTTTTTTCCAATATTAAAAAAAAAAAAAAAGATGAACTTTGACAGCTTAGTACAAAAAACAAAGCATCCTAGAGCAATGATTTGTATTGCTATTGATAACTAATTTTGTCTATTTTTATTCGATAACCATTTTATTGCTAAAAAGTAAATTTCCAAAATACAATTCACCACTTTTGACATATATTACCCCAGTGCACAGTGTCCCATTTCAAAAATAAAATGGAAATAAATCTGGAATTTCCGAAGGGATGATCTGATTTCAATAAAATTTTGACTTTTTTCAATTTTTGCAAAAAGTTTTCAAAATATTTTTATATAATATTTTGAAAACTTTTTGCAAAAAAACACCGAGAAAATATTGATTTTTGATTTTGTACATATTGTTCATTTTTAGTTTTGGAATAAAATTTTTGTTAGTGGATATTTTTGCATGAAATTTTACACCTGAGTAGATTTTTTGGTGCTTAGTTTTAGTTATTATTTGCTTTTTTGCATTTATTAACAAAAAGCCCGCAATTCTCAAAAAACTTTCTCAAATTTCCATAAATGGGATTTTTTTAATTTTTTACTATATCTTTCGAACCGATATCGGAGAGCAAAAATATCTATTACCAGAAATTAGAAAACACATTAGTCTAAGTTAAAAATATAACTTTTTCTTAATTCCAGCTTTGCGATTTGAGAAATTGAGGCGAAAATTGGAAAATCATGAAAAATATAGGTCGAATTTGAGAGACCCTAGTTGTCTGAGGAATAAAATTTTTACAAGTTTTTTTCCTTCACACAATTTTTTACGGAGTTATCTTTCAGAAAAAAATAAATACTGTATATCATACTTAAGAAATTTTTTTTTATAACTAAAAAAGACTGTAACTACTTTTTTGACAAAAAAAAGGTGAAAAATCTACTTTTTTTTTCAAAGTTCAAATTCAATTGCATATAACTTTTGATTCTGTAAAGATTTTTACAATCTTTTTTTCTTTACATAATTTTGTTATTTGTTGTTAATAAAATAAAAAATATTTCCAGAAAATCTGGTGAAGTTTGGACCCGCTATAATGAAAAAACTTCACCAAAGTAGGTGAAAATGTAAAATTTTTAATCTTTGAAGCCGAATATCTCCTAAACTAAAAGAGATAAGCTATGCATACGGGGATGTTTTATGTAGATCTTTTCCAGTAGAATCTGCTCATGTAAAAATATTTGAAATAGATTTAGATATAACGAATCAGGATTGTTTTTAAAAATGTTCAGGTGTCCCACTTTGGAACCATGTGGACCCGCCCCCGGTAGGTCTATATGATGCAAACTCCAAACTTAAGCTCTCCCATACTTCAACTATGACTATGTGAAATTTCATTGAAATCCATTCGGAAACTCCAGATTTATTTAAAAAAAAAATAAAAAAAAAATAAAAATAAATAAAAAAAAAAAAATGGGGGCATATGGTGTTTGTCATTCTGTGTATAACATGTTGAAATATCCGTCTAGATCACTTTATAAGATGTATATTCTGGGTCCTTGTAAGATTCTAAGTCAATCTAACAATGCCTGTCCAACTTTCTGTCTGTTCGTCTATGTGTCTGCTGAAAGAATTTTACTCAAGGGTGAAATTTTAAAAAGTTGCCGATGGTGGGTATATTGATATAACGAATATAACATTCACACTTTTTTTTTTTTTTTTTTTTTTTGAAATTAAAAAATTGTTATTTATTATCTAGATTATGATACCCCAGATAGATTCGAAATTACTATTTTTTTTATTAATTTCATAAGAGTATTAAATTAAGAATATTAAAACATTCTAATTCTGGTATTAAAAAAATTCATAATTAAATAAAATTGTTATATGTATCTACAAATTTTCACTAATTATCCAAATCTGATTTGACAGCTTTAAACTGTTTACTTAAAATATTGCAATGAATATTTTTTTAAAATCCCAAAAATTTGTACTTAATTTCTTTAACAAAGCCCATTATTATACAACGTATTATTTGAATATCTAAATAAATTTGTACCTAAAAACAATAAAAAAAACTTACTGTTCTTAGCTGAATATAATTATGCTCTTTTAATGTTATAATTAAATATTCATTTTTTATTTTACTTGGACAACTAACCTTAATTTTGTGATATAAAACAGAACCCTAAAGCCTTAGCATAAAACATATAAACATAACCGGAAGTTACTTAATAATAAACCTACAAATTTAAGGAAAAATTAAAATACAATTTGTTTAAAAAATAAATTTAATAGCAGACCCCTAAAAGTAGACTACATAAATCTGATATAATTAAATTACAAATGTAATTTTGAAGTAAAGCAGAAGCGGAATTGGGTTAACTTTAGACAATAACTTAGTAAGTAAGAAAAATACTTGTGATAAAATTTCTTTTTAGAAATTACAGTAATTATAAAATTATAAAGTTGCTCTAAAGTAGGCTATAATAACAAATAAATTAAATAAAATTAGTAAGGAAATTATACATAAATAAAGTAAAACTTACATTTAGTTGTTGCAACAACTAAAATGTAAAATAAACTAGAGGAGGTTCTAATAATAAAAAAACAATAACAATAATAAATTTTGAATGACAGAAATAGGCTTAAAAAGAAATAGACATTTTAATAAATTCAAATTAAATATTATAGAAACCTTTTAAAAAATGCAAAATTAAAATATGTCAGCTAATTTTTAACAGAAAAATCTTGAATAGACAGTCATGCAATATTTTCTTATCAACTCTTAAGTCTGTCATAAATAGCATATTTTTAGGCATACAACTTTGGCAATTGAAATCTCATATTTCCTCCACTTTTCCCATAAATCTTCTAAACTCTTAAAATAATGCTAAAGTTAGCATTTAAGTGGAACACCAATCCAATATCAATTGATATTTAAAATACAATTATAATTTCATGTCACTAACAAAATTTTTATCGATGTCATCATCTTTATCATCAATATACAACATCTCTGACATTGTCATTATCATCATCAGCTTCACTTCCCAAACTTCATTATTATGTTTTATAGTCATTATTATTGCTACACATACATATTTTTTTTTTTTTTTGGCAAAATATTGATGATAAGTAATATTTTATTGTTATAAATCTAATATGTATAATTTATGGTTTTTACTGATGACATTTTCATTTTATTTATTTATTTTTCTTTACAATACATTTATGTATATACTTGTATCATATCATATCATTTCGTTATGTAGGAAATATACAAAAATATCTACTTTTAGATTTGTATTATTTTGATACATATTTTAAACATTTATCACCACTGACTTACGAAATTCATACATGTTCGAAAATTTGTCAATTATTTGTAAAGAATTTGTGTGTTGCTATGTTTGGCAGATGTGGAAGTGTAAATGTTAGAGATTTTGTAAGGTTTTTGATATTGATTTTGGGTCACAAAAAAAAAAAAAAAAACTGGTGATAAATTGTATTTAGGCTCAAATGTTTTTGAGTTTAAGTGTTACTAGGATTTTGAAATTTTTGAAATATAACAAATAGTTTACAAATGTGGAAAAATAAACTGATTGAATAAATATTAAGACCTTTACCTTTACAGCATGTTGCTAGTAAATTCAACACTTACCTAAAAAGCAAATAAAAAAAAAAAAAGAAGTAAATCATTAATAATTTTCCAAAAAAAAAAAAAAAAAAATGGAAATTATAATTCGATATGTTAATTTATAGCCCAGTTTGTTTTATACTAATCTATATACCCTAGCCTATAATCTACTTTATAAAACAGTTCATAGTCTAGACTATTACCTAGTTTATAGTCAACTATATAGTCCACTTTATAGTACTATAGACTATTTAATAGTCTATGCTATAGATTACTTGATAGCCTATACTACCAATAGTCTATACTATAGACTATTTATAGTCCATACAATAGACCATTTATAATCCATACAATAGACAATTTTATAGTCTATACTATAGACTATTTTATAGTCTATACTATAGACTATTTTATAGTCTATACTACAGACTATTTTATAGTCAATACTATAGACTATTTTATAGTCTATACTATAGACTATTTTATAGTCCATACTATAGACTATTTTATAGTCCATACTATAGACTATTTTACAGTCTATACTATAGACTATTTTATAGTCTATACTATAGACTATTTCATAGTCTATACTATAGACTATTTTATAGTCTATACTATAGACTATTTTATAGTCTATACTATAGACTATTTTTTAGTCTATTTTATAGACTATTTTATAATCTATACTATAGACTATTTTATAGTCTATACTATAGAATATTTTATAGTTTATACTATAGACTATTTTTTAGTATATTTTATAGACTATTTTACAATCTATACTATAGACTATTTTATAGTCTATACTATAGAATATTTTATAGTTTATACTATAGACTATTTTATAGTCTATACTATAGAATATATTATAATCTATACTATCAGCTATTTTATAGTCTATACTATAGACTATTTTATAGTCTATACTATAGACTATTTTATAGTCCATACTGTAGACTATTTTATAGTCTATACTATAAACTATTTTATAGTCTATACTATAAACTATTTTATAGTCTATTCTATAGACTATTTTATAGTCTATACTATAGACTATTTTATAGACTATACTATAGACAATTTTATAATCTATACTATAGACTATCTTATAGTCTATACTATAGAATATTTTATAGTTTATACTATAGACTATTTTATAGTCTATAGTATATACTATTTTATAATCTATACTATAGAATATTTTATAGTTTATATTATAGACTATTTTATAGTCTATACTATAGAATATTTTATATTCTATACTATAGACTAATTTATAGTCTATACTATAGAATATTTTATAGTCTATACTATAGAATATTTTATATTCTATACTATAGACTAATTTATAGTCTATACTATAGAATATTTTATATTCTATACTATAGACTATTTTTTAGTCTATACTATAGACTGTTTTATGGTCTATACTATAGACTATTTTATAGTCTATACTATAGACTATTTTATAGTCTATACTATAGACTATTTTATAGTCTATACTATAGACTATTTTATAGTCTATACTATAGACTATTTTATAGTCTATACTAAATACTATTTTATGGTCTAAACAATAGACTATTTTTTAGCTCATACTATATATTATGAACTATGGACGGCTATAGACTATTTTATAGTCTATACTATAGACTATTTTATGGTCTATACTATAGACTATTTTATGGTCTATACTATAGACTATTTTATAGTCTATACTATAGACTATTTTATGGTCTATACTATAGACTATTTTGTGGTCTATACTATAGACTATTTTATAGTCTATACTATAGACTATTTTATAGTCTATACTGTAGACTATTTTATAGTCTATACTGTAGACTATTTTATAGTCTATACTATAGACTATTTTATAGTCTATACTATAGACTATTTTATAGTCTATACTATAGACTATTTTATAGTCTATACTGTAGACTATTTTATAGTCTATATATTTTATAGTCTATACTAAATACTATTTTATGGTCTATACTATAGACCAATTTATGGTCTATACTATAGACTATTTTATAGTCTATACTATAGACTATTTTATAGTTTATACTATAGACTATTTTATAGTCTATACTAAATACTATTTTATGGTCTATACTGTAGACTATTTTATGCTCTATACTATAGACTATTTTATAGTCTATACTATAGACTATTTTATAGTTTATACTATAGACTATTTTATAGTCTATACTATAGAATATTTTGTATTCTATACTATGGACTATTTTATAGTCTATATTATAGACTATTTTATAGTCTATACTAAATACTATTTTATGGTCTGTACTATAGACTATTTTATAGTCTATACTATAGACTATTTTATAGTCTATACTAAATACTATTTTATGGTCTATACTGTAGAGTATTTAATGGTCTATACTATAGACTATTTTATAGTCTATACTATAGACTATTTTATAGTTTATACTATAGACTATTTTATAGTCTATACTATATAATATTTTGTATTCTATACTATGGACTATTTTATAGTCTATATTATAGACTATTTTATAGTCTATACTAAATACTATTTTATGGTCTAAACAATAGACTATTTTATAGTTCATACTATAGGCTATTTTATAGTCTGTACCATAGTCCATACCCTAGTCAGTAGCTTCTTCTTTAGTTTAGTCTGTAACTCATTCCATAGTCTGGTTAATAGCCCATTATATAGCCTAGTCTGTAGACGCTCTTGTAGTCTATTTTATAGGTTATTTTATGGCCTCTTGTATAGTCTGTTCCATAGCCTATTTAATAGTCTAATCTAAAACCTACTCTATATTTTATAATCAGTTCTATTTTAAAGCATTTTTTTATCTAGCTTGATTATCTTTTTGTCTTAAGACTTGTTTTGTTTTAATATTTAACTTAAATACTTACGATTACATATACTCATACCTATTTGATCTGATTATAAATATACGACAGTCATATTTAAACTCTCATTCATAAATATGAAGAAAATAAAGTAAAACTTAAGCTTAATATGACAACTATACTTTTATAGACTTACACATCTAAATTTATACTCCTAACATAGGTACACAGGTGTATTAAGAGAAAAAAATATACACGTACTCCTTCTCCCTCAAAGCACGTCGTTGTAGTTTATACATGTCTAAGTTAATAATAAGTGTGGAAACACTCACAGACTTTTATTTAATTTGTGTGTGTGTATTTTACTTATTTTTATGTTTTTATATTTTTTTTTTCTCTTCGACATACACAGATAATTTGAAGACATAATACGAATACCAGGAAATATTTTAGGAGATAATGTAAATTATTAGTTACTTCTTGGTAACTACATAAAGAAATTTGGATGCTAATACTTTAAAACAAATTTTTTAAACTACTTTGGAAAATGAGGAATCATATTTAGCATCTTTTTAAACAGTTGGTTTGTCTCGTTTGGTTTTAATAATATGGTTAGTAAATGTTCTCTGGGTTATTGTTAACTTTGTAGTGGTATATGTTTAAGTGTATGGTTTAGTTGGTATGTAGTATGCGTTTGTATAAAAATTCAATTTATGAAATTTCATTTAATTCTTTATGATAAATATAATTTATCTTACATATAAAAAATTTGTTATGGCACAAGAACAAAACACACACTCACACAAAATAAATATAAAAACCAAGAAAAAAAAAAAAGTTTTCTTCTTCTTTCTATATGAAAATGGGAATATAAAACAAAATATTATATGCAGCCCTAAAGTATGCCAAACTTTATATTAATGTACTTGCTATATAAACAAGTGTAATGTGTAAAAATTTTACAAGGTAAGACAAATATTAAAATTTTTACAAGAAAATAGAAAAATATATGAAATTTCATTAAGGGGAGATTTAAATTATTTTATTTTATTTTACATGTATGTTTAATAACAAATCATTTAATAAACCATTTATATTTACTGTTTAGGTGTAGTGTATACCACCATGAAAGAATTATTCCCTAAAATACAATGATAAATGAAAAGTCAATATAAATAATCATTAATAATACTTTTTTCTTTTGTTTTCGTTGAATATAAAGGGGAATACTTTTCAAGAGCTTGTTTTAGGAATAAAAGTAATTTTAATATAAAGACTGACAAATGACATCATTAGAATTTGAAGACAAAAAGTATTTTGCATTTTATTTTGCTTTATAAATTATAAGAAACTTCTTGAGATTTATTTGTTTCCAGAAATTCATAGAAGTGAAAATATTTTAAAAGAAATATTTTTTGTTAAATAATTTACAAAGAAATAGGAACGAAAAATTAAATAAATATTTTCTACAAAAAATTAAAATTTTTTTATTTAAATAATTAGAAAACATATTTTTAAGTATAGAAATCAGCAAATAAAATTTTTTTTAATCTTTCAAACTATTTGATATGAATTTGTTAATATTTAATATTAAGTATTTAATACTTAATATTTAAGATTTTATATTTTCTTTGTAGCAAACAGCAAAAATGAAAAATTTTTGTTTCAAGGAAGAGCCGGACAGAATGACGGACATCTTTATTTTCTAAATTTTAAAAGAAATTTTTTTTTTTTTATATTTTTTATATGTAAACATTCCTGGGAATTGCTTTAGAAATGTTTAAAATTTAATTAAAATTTTTTAGAGAGAAAATGTTATAAAAAATACGTAGCTGAATATTTTTAGGAATAATATAATAATTCAACAGACAGTCGGACGGACAGACAGACGAACATCATTTACATATATAAGAAACCGAAATATGTTTTTATTCGGAAAAAAAATTGCAGAGACTTTTGGAGAATAAAAAAATTAGGAACTGGTTGTAATAATTTTCTATAGCAAAATTCTGATGAATTTTTATTTCAACAAACAAGCAGACGGACTGACAGACATTATTATTTCTTTTGTAGATAAAAATTTAAAAAAGGGAATATGTTGCAAATATATTTTTTATGTGTCAAATGTGTAGGAACGTTTTTTAAGAATTTTTAGATTTCATTTTAATAATTTTTTAGGAAGTAATACTTTTTTTTTAAAAGCTTGTTTCCCATTTAATCATTAAATAAATGTCATTAATTTAATCTAATTTATTTAGTATTTTTTATGTAATTTTTTTATTTCGCAACTCTCAAAGAAACACCCTTTTATTTTTTTTTTTACTTTCATCTCCCCTATAATAATTGCCAAAATTAAATCGTTCTACAACCCAAAACAAAAAATATGTATAAAAAACATTTGTAGTATAGGTATTTAATACAAATATTTCTTTATAATATTGCATATTGTTAGGCATACAATAATAAAAATCGATTTTTTTTCCTTCTTATATTTTTCCTCTCTCATATTCCTCTTGTGATTGTTCAAGATTTATCTATTCTTTACAATCAATTATTTCTTTACAATATTCATTATTTTTTATTTTTTTCTTTCTGATATTCTTACCTTATTTGCAATCTTCAATATCCAATTATAATTTATTGCCTAACTTTTCTTTGCTCTAACATGCATAATCATGAGAAACGAGATGAAAAAAAAAAAAATTATAAAATGAAAACAAATTAAAGCAGACTTTTAGGCTATAGAGGGAGAGATATTTTACTTGAATTTTGTTTTAATGAGTGATTACTTTAAGAGGAAGATAAAGACATATAAAACATTAAGTTAGACACTTTTTTTAAATTAATTTCCTGTTAATTAGCATGATTTTTAAAAAATATGATTTATTTTATCTAACCAAAAGTATTTAAGGTTTTTATTTATTTTTTCTATTCAAATCATTAATTAAGATTCAAATTAAATCATAAAAGATCTTTAGAAAAGAGTAATGACACTTCTTTAATTTTTATAGCCTACATTTAGGATTTTCAGAACCCTATCATTTATTTTAATATTTTTATTATTTTAATTAAAAATAATTCAGTTTAAGTCTTTATTTATTAAAATGTTTACTAACTGGATTATTTATTAACCATATGCTCATTAAAAATTTAATACTTCATTTCATTAATACCCAATGTTAAATAAACTAAAGCATATTATCAGGCTGCTTTAAATCCTGAAAATATGTTTGTTTATATTTTATAACTCTCATAACTAAAAATATAATAGAGACGTTATAAAAAAGTAGTCATTAATTTGTTATTTAATACTCTAAACTGGTTATTAGAAAAATTATAATTATGCTACAGATAAAAAAAGAAAATTTCAATAAAATAAATCCAGACCAAGAGAAATGGTAAGAAGAAAGAAAAAGCTAAACTCTAACATTTAAAACTTTATTAAAACAGAAATCCTTTTAATAAATTTAAAGCTAAATTAATATTCTAACAAGAAATTGACACAGTTTAATAATGATTAAAAAGCTTAAAGGGATATTAATTCTTAAATAACTCCAAACAAATATTCCTAAGGGAAAATTTGCCTTAAAAATCCTTTGTTGTTAGTTGACTTTTTAAACATAAATTAAAACTTTACATTGAAATGAATATAATAATTAAATATAAGTTAAAATCAAAACCTCCTCCCTCTGTTTTCCTAAAGTCTCAAACAACAGCTAAGTGACAATACCATGATGTCTTACTTGACAACTTGTCAATCTGTTTTATTGTCCGCCTAAGTTCACCAAATAATTTCTCTTTTTCCCACGTTAAACACAAACCCCATTGTTTAGACCAAAAACCACCCAAGAATTTTTCCTAGATAACAAAAAACTTATTGTTAAGATACGAGTAGAAATAGCAAAAGAAGAATCAAACATCAAATTGTTTAGTGCTGAGAAAATATCCGCCTTAAAGCTAAATTGAAAAAATAAGCAAAGAATAAATAGAAAAAAAAAAAACACAAGATGAGCACAACTTAAGCATGTCTGTGTAATTATTTCAAGCTATTAAATCGATTAAATACGAATGGCAAGAGAATAGAAAAATAATGGTTTGAAATGATGTAAGAACATTTTCTAAGAGACTATTCTAAATATGTTAAAATGTACTTGTAGACAAGGCCAAGGATGTTTAAAAAAAATAAACAAATTAATGTTAAATGTAGAGAAAGAAATATTAAGGATTAAGAGATAAGAATAAGGAAAGAAATTTGGCAAGGGTGAAAGAAAATGAGGTACGACTCCGTCTAGGAAAAGAAGATAGTCTAGACTATAGTATTGTAAACAATCAGTGAATAGCCCAAACTATAGTCTATCGTCTAACTATAGTCTAAAGTTCTGACTGTCGAGACTATTGTCTTAACTATAGTCCTGACTATAGTCTATAGACCTGACTATAGTCTATAGACCTGACTATAGTCTATAGTCCCGACTATAGTCTATAGTCCTGACTATAGTCTATAGTCCTGACTATAGTCTATAGTCCTGACGATAGCCTATAGTCCTGACTATAGTCTATATTCCTGACTATAGTCCTGTCTATAGTAAGTAGCATTGACTATAGTCTATAATCTTAACTATAATCTATAGTTCTGACTATAGCCTATAGTCCTGAGTATAGTCTATAGACCTGACTATAATCTATAGTCCTGAATATAGTCTATAGTACTGACTATAGTCTATATTCCTGACTATAGTCCTGCCTATAGTATATAACCCTGACTATAGTCTATAGTCCTAACTGACTATAGTCCATAGTCCTGACAATAGCCAATAGTCCTGACTATAGTCTATAGTCCTGACTATAGTCTATAGTCCTGACGATAGCCTATAGTCCTGACTATAGTCTATATTCCTGACTATAGTCCCATAGTATATAGCCCTGACTATAGTCTATAATCCTAACTATAATCTATAGTTCTGACTATAGCCTATAGTCCTGAGTATAGTCTATAGACCTGACTATAATCTATAGTCCTGAATATAGTCTATATTCCCGACTATAGTCCTGCCTATAGTATATAACCCTGACTATAGTCTATAGTCCTAACTGACTATAGTCCATAGTCCTGACAATAGCCAATAGTCCTGACTATAGTCTATAGTCCTGACTATAGTCTATAGTCCTGACTATAGTCTATAGTCCTGACTATAGTCTATAGTCCTGACTATAGTCTATAGTCCTGACTATAGTCCATAGTTCTGACTATAGTCTATAGTCCTGACTATAGTCTATAGTCCTGACTATAGTCTATAGTCCTGACTATAGTCTATAGTACTGACTGTAGTCTATAGTACTGACTATAGTCTATAGTCCTGACTATAGTCTATAGTCCTGACTATAGTCTATAGTCCTGACTATAGTCTATAGCCCTGACTATAATCTATATTCCTGACTATAGTCATGTCTATAGTATATAGCACTGACTATAGTCTATCGTCCTGACTATAGTCTATCGTCCTGACTATAGTCTATAGTCCTGACTACAGTCTATAGTCCTGACTATAGTCTACAGTCCTGACTTTAGTCTATAGTACTGACTATAGTCTATAGTCATGGCTATAGTCTATAGTCCTGACTATAGTCTATATTCCTGACTATAGTCCTGTCTATAGTATGTAGCTCTGACTATAGTCTATAGTCCTAACTGACTATAGTCTGTAGTCCATATTCCTAACAATAGCCTATAGTCCTGACTATAGTCTATAGTTCTGACTATAGTCTATAGTCCTGACTATAGTCTATAGTCCTGACTATAGTCCCATAGTATATAGCTCTGACTATAGTCTATAGTCCTGACTATAGTCTATAGCACTGACTATAGTCTATAGTCCTGACTATACTCTATAGTCCTGACTATAGTCTATAGTTCTGACTATAGTCTCTAATCCTCACTATAGTGTATAGTCCTGGCTGTAGTATATAGCCCTGATTAAAATCTCGAGTGTCGAATATTGTCTATAGCAATGACTACAGTCTATAGTTTTAACTATAGTCTAGTCAATTGTCTTGATTATAGTCTGTAGTTTTAACTATAGTCTAGTCTAAAGTCTTGATTATAGTCTAGTTTATAGTCTTGACTATAGTCTATAGTCTGGACTATAGTCTAGTTTATTCTCTGGACAATAGTCTAGTCTGTTGTCTGGACTATAGTCTAATCTATAGTATATTCCAGTTTATTTTCTTGTTTGTAGTCAATTGTATAGTATATTTCATAATCTTCACTATAAACCAGTTTATTGTCTTGACTATAATCTGCTTCATAGTCTTGACTATAGTTTATGCTGTTCTTAGTTTTACTATAGTCTAGTCTATAATTTTAAGTTTTGCATTTTATAGATTTGACTGTAGTCTAGTCTATAGTCTTGTCAATGCTATAGTTTAATTGATAGTCATGACTGTCTAGTATAGTTTATAGTCTAAACTAAAGTCTAATTTACAGTTTAAGCTATAGTCTAGTTCATAATCTTCACTATTATCTAGTCTGGTTTATAATATAGTTCATAGTGTAATCTTTAGTCTGATATATAATCTAGTTTATAGTCTAGTCTTCAGTCTGGTTTCATCTATGGTTCAGTTTTAACTATAGTCTTCTTTATATTGTAGTCTTGATTCATTGACCAGGTTTAAATATTAAGTATCACCTGTAGCATATTTTTGGTAATAAAGTAACAATATTACAAAATTATAATAAATTTAAAAAAATTGCAAACACATAAACCTTAGCATACTCTAAGGATTCCATATAAAATGTTCAATACTTATAGGAATAAATTTATTTTAAAATAAAGATAAGGCACATTTTATTTTAGAAAGATTAAGAATTTAATATAAATAAATTTCGTTATAAATATTAGCAGATTTTTTTTTTTTTTAATTCAATCAAACGTAAAGATGCCTTTTAAAACAGAAATCTGTTTAGAAGGCACTAAAATCAAAGGAATAAATAATTCTAAACATATTTATGTACGTTTAAAGTTATTGCTATTAAATTTTGTACTAAAATAACATTAGCAAACATATTAAATTTATTGTAATATACTTTAAAATAAATTTATTTTTCCTTTTAGTTCATGGCAACAGTTTTTATTTTTTATTTATTTAATCACTTCTTTAATCTTCAGCAACTGAACGTCATCTGCTGTATAGAAACTACAAGAGCAATGATGTTGCAGCCATAATGGTTTATTGTTATCAAAACTAATTAGAAATATGGTATGTTGGTTTTTTTTTCCGGTACGTAAGTATATATTGTCATTTAAAGTTTTTCTTACAAAAAAAAAAAAAACATATGAGTCTTTTGCTTAAGTTTGAGAGTATAACAGAATATTGAAAATAAATATTGTAGAGTTAAGGCGAACAGGAAAATATACTTCATGGTAAGATGTATATTTTTTCATCAAAAATCTATATTTAATTTTCCGGAACTGGCTTAATAAATTCTTAAACTGATTTATGTTTTTAGGAAAATGTTGAAAAATATTTTCTACATTTGCTAACTAATATAAATTGACAGCCATATGTATTTATGTCTGAGGAAACAACATTTTGATTTTAATATTTACAAAGAGTTGAGTTGGTAATTAACACTTCAATATGTTTTATGTTGTTAGTTTCTTTATCCACAAATTTATAAATCATTGCACATGTTCCTATATACTTTAATTTATATATGAAAAAAAATTAAAAAGGGAAATTTAAAATAAATTATTTGAAACAAATTTTATCTAGGATTTACTTTTAAGGGATCCCCTTATAAGTGTGTTTGTTGGGAAGAACCCATTGCTGAGAAATTATTCATTTTCATTTGTTACGGAAGTTTATTCTGGCAAGCAAATGCCAATTTTAGTTTCAACAATCACTCTTCCATTGGAAAATTATACTTTAATAATGATTGAGTGGCAGTTCAGTTACTGCATATACCATCAAGAGGGAGTGACGTTAGAAACACAATAGAAAAATGCAAGTGGTTGAGAAAAAAAAAATAGAACATGGCTTGTCAGCAGCATAACTAATTCATTGTAAACAAAAAATATCCAACAAAATATGTACAAAAGAAGCATAATGTTAAAAATCTATTTTATCTTTTTTAAACAAGAAAAATAGTTACTAATTGGTTCATCATCATTTTGTGGTCAAAAGCAGTAGCTATGAGTGTGGCAGGAAAACAACAAGCGCTGCTAAATGAATGGTAAATTATAAGTGGTTCATCTCTCTTTATAGAAAAGTACAAAAAGAGATTATAGTTTAAAGCACTCCAAAGAAAAAAAAATTATTGATATTAATCAATAATAAATTAAAACATATAAATAAAAAACTAAAGCCTACTTTAAGGTCTGTGGGAAAAATATAAAATAAAGCATACTTTCAAGCTTTACAGATTAAATGTAAGACTAGACTGTATACTAGTCTATTAAATAGAATATTGACTTTAGATTATACTAATAATGTATTTTCAATATTTTATCAAATGGAAAATATTTCAGTTAAAATTTATAAATAAAAAAAATTCTTTTCTAAAATAAACTTCCATTTATTTTAATCGTATTACTGACTTCGAATTTTAAATTTTATATTCTATTTGTTTGTGCTGCAATACTTTAAATACTTTGGTTTTATTTTTTCCCAATTATTTTAAAAAGCTTAAATTTTTTAAAGCAAATAAAGACAAATGTAAGCAGGATTTGTTTATATTTCAGCTACCTAGAAATCATATTGAACAGCAGCCTTAAAGTATGAACAAAAATATAGAGATAAACATTTTTAGTACTAACAAATATTATAGATAAATTTTATTTAATACAACAAATCATATTTTTTAATTATTAACCAATTAATATGCAAAAATTTTTTTTTAAATTTTATCCCTAAAATACCTTTATTATTTATCTATTTTTTCTAATCCCTAAAATATGCTACATTTTCATAAAACCCGTAATTTTTTCTGCTGACCTCACCACCACTAAATATCTCAAAATTAGTCTACTTTATTCGTTAAATCAACTACATCTTAAATTATCCATCATTGTTGATTTAGAAAAGATTTTCAAACAAACAACAATAAACCACCAACAATCAAATGTCAATGGCGTGTATTTTCTATGTCTAAAAACTCTTAAACATAAATTGACATTTGGTTAGTGATTTTAAGCTTACGCACACTGGCACATAAAAAAAAACACTCAATACAAAACCACACAAAAAATTAGTTTTCAATACAAAATACAACATCTATTTTTATTTTGCTTCATTGCTGTTGTATGGTAATAAAATTTGATTATTTTCTTTTGAAAAATAAATTTTCTCTCATAAATTAAAATAGTAAATTGTGTCTCCTAAAAGTAGTCTATAAATTTTATTTATAAAACTTTTGGCTGGCATATTGTTGAGGCTTTTTATAAGTTGTAGTAGAAGCTAGTTGTGGAAAATAATTTGTAGTTTTAATTTTTTTTTTATTTTTGGTACGAGTTTAGGAGGAAAATGTTTTGTAAATGATAAAATTAAAATAGAGATTTTTTGAAGAGAAGAAGGATACCCAAGGCAATGGAATTTAATTTAAAATTTAGACAGCAATCTATTGTCTAGATTATTGAGTAATCTATAGTCCTTTTCACTATAGGTGAACATGTAGTTTATCTTTGTGTATAGTTCACAGTTTAGACTACAGTGTAGTCTATAGTCTTGATTATGGTCGAGGCTATAGTCGTGAATATAATCGATGCTATAGTCGTGACTATAGTCGAGTCTATAGTCGTGACTATATTACAGTCATGACTAAATTCGAGTCTATAGTCGTGACAATAGTCAAGTCTATAGTCGTGACTATATTCGAGTCTACAGTCATGACTATATTTGAGTCGTCAGTATAGTCGTGACTATATCCGAATATATAGTCGTGACTATATTCGAGCTTCTAGTCGTGGGTATAGTTGAATGTATAGCCGAGTTATAGTCGTCACTATAGTCGAGTCTACAGTTGTGATTATAGTCGAGTCTATAGTCGTCACTATAGTCGTGACTATAGTCGTCACTATAGTCGTGACTATAGTCGTCACTAAAGTCGTGACTATAGTAAGGGCTATAGTCGTGACTATAGTCGAGTCTATAGTCCAGTTGATAGTCGAGACTTTAGTCAAGTCTTTAGTCGCGACTATAGTCGAGTCTTTAAACTATATTAGAGTCTATAGTAGTGACTATAGTCGAGTCTACAGTCATGACTATATTCGAGTCTATAGTCGTGACTATATTAGAGTCTATTCGAGTCTATAGTCGCGACTATAGTCGAGTCTACAGTCGTGACTATATTAGAGTCTATAGTCGTGACTATAGTCGTGACTATAGTCGTGGGTATAGTTGAATTTATAGCCGAGTTATAATCGTCACTATAGGCGAGTCTTTAGTCGTGACTATAGTCGAGTTTATAGTCGAGTCTACAGTTGTGATTATAGTTGAGTCTATAGTCGTGACTATAGTCGAGTCTATAGTCGTGACTATAGTTGAGTCTATAGTCGTGACTATAGTCGAGTCTATAGTCGTGACTATAGTCGAGTCTATAGTCGTGACTATAGTCGAGTCTATAGTCGTGACTATAGTCGAGTCTATAGTCGTGACTATAGTCGAGTCTATAGTCGTCAGTATAGTAGTGACTATAGTCGAGTATATAGTCGTGACTATAGTCGAGTCTATAGTCGTCAGTATAGTCGTGACTATAGTCGAGTATATAGTCCAGTTGATAGTCGTGACTTTAGTCGAGTCTATATTTGTGACTATAGTAGAGTCTATACTATAGTCGTGTCTGTAGTTTTGAATGTAGTGGAGTCTATGGTCTTGATTATAGTCGAGTCTATAGTCGTGACTACAGTCGAGTCTATAGCCTTGACTACAGTCAAGCATATAGTCTTGACTATAGTCGTGGCTATAGTCGAGTATATAGTCGTGATTATAGTCGAGTCTATAGTCGTGACTATAGTCGAGAATATATTTGTGACTATAGTCGCGTCTATACTATAGTCGTGTCTATAGTTGTGAATGTGGTCGAGTCTATGGTCGTGATTATAGTCGAGACTATAGTCGTGGCTATATTCGAGTATATAGTCGTGGCTATAGTCTAGTAGTCTTGAATATAGTTTTGTCTATAGTCTTGGCTATAATCCAGCCATAGTCTTGACTATAATCCAGCCTATAGTCGACCCTATAGTCTTGACTGTAGTCGAATCTATAGTTTTAGCTATAGTCGAGTTTATAATCTTGACTATAGTTTTGTCTATGGGCTTGAATATAGTCAAGCTTATAGTCTTGGCTAAAGTCGTGTCTATGTAAACTATAAACGGCTTTTTGTCTGACTATAATCGAGTTTATAAAAAAGTATAGTCTATAGTCTATTTTTTTATTATTATTATTTTTTCATTAGTTTTGTATCACTTTGTTGCCTTACCTTCCTCTTTAGTTCTTTTTAGTTTATTTTTTTTAAAGCATACTTGTAGGCAGTTACCTTATAACTTTATATAACAGCATTTAAATAAAAACTAATTGGCCTTCATAAAATATATTTCATAGAGTTTTAAACATTTTACTTGAGTAGACAAATTGCATGTTTGTTTCTTATAATTTCATTAGAAATTTATTTTAATTTAGAAATATTAAACAAATTTTAAGTGTTTTTTAATACTTTTATTTTATCAGTATTTTTCATTTTCTTAAAAAAAAAGATTATTTATTACATAAATTTCCTTTAGTTACTTACAAAAAAAAAAAAAAAAAAAAAGAAAAAAAAAAAAAAAACAATTTCTGTAGAAAAAATTTGTAAAATATTTTTTAAAAGATTTTTGCTGTAAATAACATTCAACATAAGTTTTCACTTTATACTTATGGCCATTTTTCTCTAAAACTATTAGAGCATGCAATATTTTAAGGGATATTTTTGCTTTTGTTTATGTTTATTTTTATCCATAATATTTTTTATTTAAATGATATCATAATGCAATTTATTGTTTTTTGTAGTTTTCAGCAAAATTTAAAAGTTTACTTCAAGGTTTTTTTTTTTTTTTTTTTAGTAAACTATTTGTGCTGTTGTTGTTTAGTAAAGTTTCATATTTCCGGTTTTGTTTCTGCATAAACAACAAATTTTGTAGATAAATACTTTTTTCCTTTTTATTTCATTTATTTTGTAGTGTTTGGAGCGCCTGAAAATAGGCTCTAAGCTAGTGTAAGTTTATGCAATGTTAGGTTGTTTTACTCAAGCATTGCCATAGAGTTTTGTTAGGAAAAATTTATAGTTTCCTTTAAGCAGTTAATGTGCATGAAAGAAAGGAAGAAATTTTCAAGTTTTCTTAAGAAAATTATGAATAACTTTTTGCTGCAGGTTTTAAGGGGCTGGTAATATTATAAAAGGTGTTTTAGATTACAAACATTTAGTATTTAACACCTACAGGCTAAAGTTTTCCTTAACACTTAACTAAACTAATTTAAGTACAACAAGAAAATAAGCAAAAGCATTTGCCTGTAGTTTTATAACAGAAAAAAAAAATACTTTTTTGTATTTTAAACACATATAAAATAAATTTATTTTCTTTTAAGGTTAAAAATTAACATACATTCTCAAATTTCTTTTAACCCGAAAATCTAAATAAGCGTTCTCATATTTCCTTTTTACCCCTTTTTCTATTTTAAAATCGAAGAAAGAAAACATTAGCCTTTCAAACTGCCAAAATTAATCATCATAAAAAAATACTACCTAAAAGTAGGCTATTATAATAGAAAAAAATATATATATATATATTAAAATCAAATTACCATATATGTATATATATTTTGTATTGATATTAACATAAATGAAAAATAAAAAAAAAATGTAAAGCATTTAAAAATATATTTTCTTAAAAAAAAGCACTGAAATAAAAAACCAAAGTCTACTTTATGGATGATAGACCAATATGTTAAACATTAAAAAAAAATATAAGCCAACAAATAAATTTTTAAAATCTTTTGATAAAAAACCGACAGAAATAAATTGGGGTGTATAAAAAACAATAAACAACCAGGATATTGAAGCTACAATGGAGCATATTTAACACCCTTTTAGATTGTATTTTCTAGGAGAGTGAAATGCCGGGTAAGTTAAACAAAAAACAAATTTGTATGGTTTAAAATCAAATATCAAACATTTTGTTTGTGTTTGGCATTAAATATCCATCTCTACACAAAATAAAAACATATTCCTTTGTTTTCAAATATTTTTTGGCAGTTATATCAATCGCATGTTGTGCATAAAGAAGAGAAATATATTGTATGCCTTCAGCCATTGACCAAAGAGGTCATCATTTATATAAAAAACAGGGAAGAAAAGGAAACAAAAGCTTTAAAATATGCTATATTTTTTAAAGGGGTGAGGGAACAGATGTCTAAAAAGGAATTAGCAACAAAAGAAATATAAAAAAAGTAAAAACGGGCAAAATTTTAAAACGCAGACTACATCACAAAAAAAGAACTAAACTAAAGACAAAACTATAGCCACAGTAAGCGACCAGGCTATAGTTAAAATTAGACTATACTCATCAATACGGCCTAGAATATAGTGAAGCCTATTGACTAGATTATAGTAAAAACTATAGACTAAGCAATTAATAAAGCTACAATATTAACTAGAGTCATGATAGAAAACTAACACATAATTAAGATCTATAATATAGTCAAATTGTATACTACACCATAATGCGAATATCAAATAAACCATACCATAATCATACTATAGTTTAGATTTTCGTCAGATTATACCCGGTTATAGACTATACTATAGTAAGACTACAGACTATACTATAGTCAGACTGAAGAGTATACTATAGTCATACTAAAGAGTACACTACAGTCATACTAAAAAGTATACTATAGTCAGACTGAAGACTATACTATAGTCAGACTAAATACTATACTAATGTCAGACTATAGACTAAACTATAGTCAGACTACAAACTATACTATTGTCATACTATAGACTAGACTATAGTCAGACTATAAACTAGACAATAGTCTGACTATAGACTAGACTATAGTCAGACTTTATACTATAGTCAGACTATAGACTAGACAATAGACGATACTATAGTCAGATTATAGACTAGACTATAGTCAGACTTTAGACTATAGACTAGACTTTAGTCAGACTTTAGACTATACTATAGTCAGACTATAGACTATACTATAGTCAGACCACACACTATACTATTGTCACACAATATACTATACTAATGTCAGAATATAGACTTGACTATAGTCAGACTTTAGACTTTACTATAGTCAGACTATAGACTATATATAATCAGACTATATACTATACTATAATCAGACTACAGAGTATACTATTGTCAGATTAAGGACTATTCTATAGTCAAACTATAGACTATATTAAAGTCAGACTATAGATTTTACTATAGTCAGACTACAAACTATACTATAGTCAGACTACAGACTATGCTATAGTCAGACTAAAGACTATAATATAGTCAGACTATAAACTAAACTATAGTCAGACTATAGATTAAACTTTAGTCAGACTATAGACTAAACTATAGTCAGACTATAGACTAAACTATAGCCAGACTATGGAATATAGTATAGTTAGACTATGGAATATATTATAGTCAAACTATAGACTATACTATAGTCAAACTATAAACTATATTATAGTCGGACTATAGACTATACTATAGTCAGACTGTAGACCATATTATAGTAAGATTATAAATTAAACTATAGTCAGACTATAGACTAAACTATAGTCAGACTATGGAACATACCATAGTTAGACAATGGAATATATTATAGTCAAACTTTAGACTATACTATAGTCAAACTATAGACTATATTATAGTCAGAATATAGACTATACTATAGTCAGACTATATACTATTGATTATATTATAGTCAGACTATAGACTAAACTATAGTCAGACTATAGATTAAACAATAGTCAGACTATAGACTAAACTATAGTCAGACTATGGAATATACTATAGTTAGACTATGGAATATATTATAGTCAAACTTTAGACTATACTATAGTCAAACTATAGACTATATTATAGTCAGACTATAGACTATACTATAGTCGGACTATAGACTTTACTATAGTCAGACTATAGACTTTACTATAGTCAGACTATAGGCTATACTATGTGAGACTAAATACTTTACAATAGTCGGACTATAAACTATACTATTGACTATACCATAGTCAGACTAAAGACTATAATATAGCCAGACTAAAGACTACACTATAACCAGACTATAAATTATATTACAGTCAGACTGTAGACTTTGCTATAGTTAGAAATAAACTATAGTCACTATAAAATAAACTATAGTCACTATAAAATAAACTATATTAAAACTGTAGACTATACTATAGTAATACTACAGGCAAGAGCGTAGTCAATCAATACGACGGACTATAGTCGGTCTATATGCGAAAGCATTTTTATGCTATAGACCACACTATGGTCAGACTATAGGTAAGACTATTGTCGGACTATAGGCCAGATTATAGTAAGGCTATAGGCCAAACTATAGTCATTGCTATAGACTTCATATAAGGCTTTAGTCAAGACTATAGTGAAAAATATAATTTAGACTAAAGGTAATATTGTAGCTAATACGAATGATTTCTATTTAAAAAACTGCCTAAAAGTATGCTATATTTTTCGCTAGATTATTTATTGAGTTGTTTTTATTTGTCTATAAAACTTTTTGTTTATTTTTCTACTTTTTCTCCCCATTTCGTGTCTCATCTAAACTGCCCGCCACTAAAGTGGTAGATATTTATTAAGCAAAAAACCAAAAAGGGATACGATGTCAATGTTTAGCCAACAAAACCACAAGCATTTTTTTTAAATTCTTTCATTTGTGTTCATTTCTGTTGGACATCAACGAACAGGCAACAACAACAATTACAATTTATCCAAAAGTACAATGAGTTTTACTTTTATTTTCCTTTTTTGATTTGGGTTAAAAACAATAGAAGTTTGTAGAAAGAAAAAAAAGAAAAAAATAATTCAAATAAAGTTGCAAAAAATCAAACTTAAGACCAAATGGGAAAATTGTCTAAATGTCGAAAATAATTGTTTTGAGGGAAAAGGAAAGTTTTGCAAAATAAAATAATCAAGGGAATAAAATGATAGTTTGTTAAGAAAGAGAAGGAGACGGGGGGATTGATAGTGTGAATGTTATTATACGTTTAGAGGTTAAGGTAAGGGGTATTAAGAGAAATACATTGTTGGGGATAGAAACCATATTGAAGAAAAACCTAAAAGTAGGCTTTAATTTTTGATAAAAGAGTGTGATTTTAAGAGAAAAATATAAACATTTGAATTAAAATTAGATACTTTCAGTTTTATGTCTTTTCTTTAATATTGTGTGTTCTATGAACCCCCTTAATATTTAAGATTTTCATATGTTTAGTAGTAGTAATATTGTTTTTGTTTTATATTTTGCTTTTACATATTTTCTATTTTCTTTTAAAAAATAGTTTATCTAGAAATGTTTGTTATATTTGGAAAGGTTCGTGAATGCTTCACCTAAAACTGGCTGATCATTTTTGTGAAACAAAACAAAATTAATGTAGTGTTAAATTGACCTCAAGTGGTTGAAAACTGTTGTTTATTATGGGGTTTTTGTTTTACTTTTGTTTCTGTATTTTTTTTTTTTTATTTAGGAAAAACAAAAAACAAAAATAGAAAAGTAGCTAAATTTGGAGGAATAGTGTAGAATTTTTTGCGCAAGCTAATATAAGCCTTAATGTATGCTACTGATAGGATGTTTTAAAACTTTAAAGTATACCTTAAGGCTTTAAAAACTTAAACAAAACTAAATTAACAAATATTTATTTAAATACAACTTAATAAAAGGACTAAATTATTAATAACTAACAGTTATAAAAGGTAAAAAATAAATAAACAAAATTTTAATATTTGCTTTCTTTAAGCAGGCAAATGACTAAATTTTAAAATCTATTTTTAAGGGTTAAATAATAAATTTATAAATTACAAACTAAAGTCTATTTTTAGATCTTTATTGCTTTAATTAATTTATATTTTAAACATATTTGTTGCAAACTATTAATTAAATCATTTACTATATATTAAAGCAAATATTTAAACATTATTGAAGCCTTAATTAAAAGTCTCCATACAGTTTATTAAATAATATATATATGTTGGCAAACATGTGCTAAAATTTTTGAAATTAAAATGTAAATTGTTTTTTCCTAACCTCTCAAAACCATTTGGTTATATTAAGGTTTTTAAAATACAAAATTATTATATTCATAATATATTCATTTACACACTTGTATTTTTGATATATTTATTATACATTTGTATGTATTTAACATATGCTAACCTCAATTATTGACCCCTTTTTTTCTGGGGGCCAATTTTGTAACCGATGCTTTATGATAATTAAATTGTCTGACAACTATTCATGTTATTTACTTGAATTAAACATTTAAATTTAAATATATACATTATATCATACATTAAATCCCTTATATTATTTTTATGAACTCAAAGAATACAAAAAAAGAACTAAAATGGAAATCTGATGTTAAATTAAGTGTGTAATATTATTTATGTAAATACATATATAAAATAATATTTATTTACTTAAATTTATACAAATAACAAAAGGATATTTTAATAAAAATGTTTTTTATATTTGAAGACAAGAAAGTAAATTGTTTAAAGATTTGTTTTATAAACTAGGAAGTTCCCTTTAAAAAGTAAAGCCTACTTTTAGTCTTTAAAAAAGGTCAAAGGCAAAATAGCACCTTAATATTTTTATCAAAATTTCAAAAAAAATGATTTCAACCTAAATTACATTAATTCTTAATTGCCTGCTAAAACCATGGAAATTATTATATATTTGACACTTACCTGGAAGGAGAAAGAAAAAAATTAATATTAAAAAATACAAAAAAGACAATATATTTCAAACGTAAACCAGAGGTTTTAGAGCGAAAAGGAAAATGATTGGTGATCACTAAATATATGCGCCCAAAACTATATTATTTAATGAACATTTTTAAAAATATAAAATCCTTTATGTTTCGTAAACCAAATGGTTTAAAAATAAGTCTAACTATAGACTATTAGACTATATTATAATCAGACTATACACTATACTATAGTCAGACTATAGACTGTAATATAGACAGACTATATACTATAGACTAGAATATATACTATAGTCAGACGATGGACTATATAGCCAGATTATAGATAATTCTATAATCAGATTATAGACTATACTATAATCAGTTTATAGCCAATACTGTAGCAAGACTATAGACTATACTATAGTCAGACTATAGCCTATACTATAGTCAGACTATAGTTAGACTATAGACTATACTATAATCCGACTATAGACTATACTATAGTCCGACTATAGACTATACTATAGTCCGAATATAGACTATACTATAGTCCGACTATAGACTATACTATAGTCCGAATATAGACTATACTATAGTCCGACTATAGACTATACTATAGTCAGACTATAGACTATTCTATAGTCAGACTATAGACTATTCTATAGTCAGACTATAGACTATTCTATAGTCAGACTATAGACTATACTATAGTCAGACTATAGACTATTCTATAGTCAGACTATAGACTATTCTATAGTCAGACAATAGAGTATTCTATAGTCAGACTATCGACTATTCTATAGTCAGACTACGGACTAATCTATATTTACACTACAGACTATACTATAGTCAGACTATAGCCAATACTATAGACAGACTATAGCCAATGCTACAGTCAGACTATAGACTTTTCTATAGTCATACTATTCTGTAGTCAGACTATAGACTATTCTATAGTCAGACTATAGACTATTCTATAGTCACACTATAGACTATATAATAGTCAGATTATAGCCAATACTATAGTCAGACTATAGCCAATACTATAGTCAGACTATAGCCAATACTATAGTCAGACTATAGACTATTCTATAGTCACACTATAGACTATACTATAGTCAGACTATAGCCAATACTTTAGTCAGACTATAGCCAATACTATAGTCAGACTATAGCCAATACTATAGTCAGACTATAGACTATTCTATAGTCACACCATAGACTATACTATAGACAGACTATAGCCAATACTATAGTCAGACTACAGACTATTCTATAGTCAGACTACAGACTATTCTATAGTCAGACTACAGACTATTCTATAGTCAGACTATAGACTATTCTATAATCAGACTATAGACAATACTATAGTCAGACTATATACTATAGTCAGTTTATAGGCTATACTGTAGTCAGACTATAGCCTAGATTTATTTATTTATTTATTTATTTATTTATTTATTTATTTATTTATTTAT
Organism: Protophormia terraenovae; assembly: GCA_951394005.1. Classification (NCBI taxonomy): domain Eukaryota; kingdom Metazoa; phylum Arthropoda; class Insecta; order Diptera; family Calliphoridae; genus Protophormia; species Protophormia terraenovae. The sequence goes on along the minus strand of OX596075.1, from coordinate 9,738,359 downwards.
TTATGTGTTCATTTATTTCATTTTTGCTTTATTATTTTTTTCTTCTTTTGAAAATTTTTACTTTTTAAATTTTTATTACTTTTATTAAACACCCTTTAATATTAAATAAAATTTATGTAAATATTTATATGAAATATATACATTTTAATTATATGTTTGTTTTTTTTTAATGAAATAATTAAAAATTTTAAATGTTATTTCAAGAAAATGGGGTTAAATAGTAATTAAAAAACTAAAGCCTACTTTTAGGGTTAACAATGCAATACATAAAAAAATTGTCATTGCACTAATTAGCCAGGACGAATCATAAAAAATATTATATATATATATATATAAAAAAAAAACTCATACAAACTAAAGATTTTTAAAGGTTTAACCTTTAAAATAGTTTAATAATTAACAAATTTGTCCCCACTATTAAAAGCAGCTGTTTGTGACTTTTCTGTTTAAAATTTATCTTAATTAAATGTGAATTTGATAAAATTGTAATTTATCTGTTATTTTTATTATTTAAACAATATTAAGCTTATTTTAATACCAAGTCAAATATAAAAAATTAAATTTAAATTAAACTTTATTAATTGCTTTCTGTTTCATTTTTTGTTTTTTGCATGAGTACCTGTATTTTAAATAATTTATAACATTTGCGTGCTAGAATATTTTTTTCTTTTAACATTTCATATAATTTTTTTTTATGTCTTTTTGTTTCAATATATTCATTTTTTCAGCAATAATTGATATAAATAATTTTGCACGAGTATAAAGGTAACCAGAAAAAATATTGCATATTTTTAGGAGTGAGTGTATGAGGGTTCATAAAGTTATTGATTGAAAATCAAAATTTTTATAAAAGGAAAGAAACAAAAAAAGATATAAATGAAACGAAATCATCATCAACCTTCAATAGTAGTAATGTAACGAGTTGAATATCAATAACGTGGAAAAAAATAAATAAATGAAACTGGGAAAAATATTTGAAAGAAATAATAAATATGTGAAAAAAATGTTATATATTTAAATTTTGTTAACAGTGAGTGAAAGAATTTATATAGTTTTGGTTAAAAAAAAAGAAGGAAAATAATACTAATTGCCTTCTGAACACTTTAAAATATTATGACTGATTGAAATTTACCTTTTAAATCCCTGTCTGAGTCTAAGTGTTTTTTATTTTTAAACCGTGAATGAATCGCTTTTTAATAAATCATAAACGAGGGAATTCTTTTAAAGTATATGACTGTGGGACAATATTTAAAACCTTTAAAAGATTGACTAATTAAACCACTGTTTAGGAAGTTTCTTTTAAAGACAAAAACATCGCAAACACAGAATTGAAATAAGGTATTAAGTGGCCTTTTGGAAAACGTAATTCATAAAAATGGAGGATTTTTTTTGGCATAATTAATCAGGTTTATCGTCTATTAAAACCAAAACTGCAAAACAGAAAGGTAGACATTTTTCCGTTTAAACTCGAAAACATTTTCGGTTAAAAATAGAACAAACTATAAATATTAAAAGACAGCATTATATGTTAAAATCTATATTAAAAGGAAGCAATATTTTCTTATAAATGCCAGCACTAAATCCCATTCAAAGTCCAAATTGTTTCCTGAGAATATCCAGGACTATTGCCTACAGAAAGCAAAAACTGTATTCATTTAAAAGAAAAGATGTTCTTCAGCTAAAATTCAGAACTATTGTGATTAAAAATCTGGATTATTTTCTATTTAAAGCAAAGACTATCATCTATTTAAAGCCAGAAATTTTTCTATTGGGATACAGTAATATCTTCTTTTAAATCTAGGACAGTCGTTTGTTAAAGGACAGAATTTTTGTGTATTAAAATTAAAAGCAAAGATTAACTTGCTTTATGAGTCAGATCTTAAACTTAAACTGTCTTCTATTCAATGACAGCTTACCAGTTAAAAAGTAGGTCAAGAGTCTATTAAAAGTCAGGACTGTCTGATAGTAAAAATTAGTGATAGATATTTTCTGTTCAAAGGCGAGATTGTATTCTATTTAAATTTAGGTCCATGGGTCACAGAATGAACAGAATGAAAGGACTGTATTATAATGAAAATGAAAAAAAAAAAAAAAAGCTAAAATTATCTTCCGTTAAGACTATATCATTTTGCCTCCTTTATTTGTTAAAAATTAACCAAAGTCAACATTGTATTGTGTTCAAAATCAAGACTATTTTCTATTAAATGCCATAACAGCTTTCTATTCAAAGTCAGGACTGCCTTCAGTCAATAGTCAGAGCAAGATTACTTTGATAGTCAGGACTGTTTTATTATTTCAATGAAAGCCTGAACTGTCTGTTCTGTTCCTGTTAGAAACCTTGGCTGTATTCTACTGAAAGCCAAGACTATTTTTAATCAAAAGCAAGAGATGTTACATGTTCAAAATTAAGGATGTCCTCAGAGAAAAGTCAGCAAAGTATTACATTGAAATTCAAGTCTGTCTTCTATTAAAATTTAAGATTTTCTTTTACTGAATGTCAGGATTATAAAATTATTTTCAGTTAAATGTTAATACACTATTTAATATTAAAATATGAGGACAGTATTTATTTAAAACACTGTATTTTATTTAAAGCCAGAAGTGTCTTCTTTATATTAACCCAAAACTGTATATTATCCAAAGTCATTTATTTTATTATTCACATTGCATTTAAAACCTATACTGTTTTCTATTAAAGCTCAGGGCCGTTTTAAATTCAAAAACAGGATTGTTCTTTAAAGAAAGCCAGGACTTTACTCTGCTAAAAGCCAGTTCTATTAAAGATTTTTTTGAAAGCTATGGGCTATTGTAAGCCATGATTATATTTTGTTAAAAGCCAATAATTTTTACTATTTAAACTTGGTAAAAGCCAGGACTATTACCTTTGAAAGACCCTATTTCAAAAGCTTGGACGAACTTTCGTTTAAACCAGAGCTTTGATCTATTCAAAGTCGAACTAAAAGCAAAATTATCAATAATACTGTTGGCTAATAAAAAAAATGGGAGTATTGCATATAAAAATCCATAAATAGTCTGTAAACAGAGAGACGAAATTGTCTTCTATTAAAAGCAAAGATTGTATTCCAATGAAAGCCAGGATTTTATATTAAAAACTTGCTAGAAGCCCGGATTATTACCTTTGAAAGACCCTATTACAAAAGCTTGGACGGACCTCTGTTTAAATTCAAAACTCTGGTCTATTCAAAGTCAAATTAAAAGCAAAATTATTAATAATACTGTTGGCGAATAAAAAATAGGAATATTACATATAAAAAGCCCTAAATAGTCTGGAAACAGAGAGACGAAATAGTCTTCTATTAAAAGCAAAGATTGTATTCCAATGAAAGCCAGGATTATCTCTTGTTAAAAGCCAATAATGTTTACTAATAAAAGTGTGTCTTCTTTTCCACTAAAATACAGAACAATGGTCAGTCAAAAACCATAAATGTCCAATATTGAAACATACAAGATGCCAGGACTTTTCTCTTTGAAATACACTCTTTTAAAAGCTTGAACTGTTTTCCATTTAAAGCCAGGAGAAGAGTTTATTGAAAAACAAGTCTTCCATTGAATGCTCAAATTTTGTGCAATTGAAAGCCAAGAAGAAGACATAAGCTTTCTGAAAAATCATCCTGTTATCAGACAAGATAAGCTACAGTGTGTAAAATTTTAATGCTCCGAGTATGAACAAGTCTAAATAATTTTTAACTTCAACAAATCAACTTCTATTTCAAAGATTTAAAAAGATTTTTAAAGCCTTGACTTTGCTTGATTTTTCTCCAATAATTTCCCCAATGAACTTTTTTGGATCTTTTTAATAATTACTTCAAAAAAAGTGAAAATAAATGATTTTTTAGAGGGAAAAATTAAAAAAAAAAAAATATTTTATACAAATTTTAAAAGATTTTTATTATCAGAATTTTTATTAAAATTTTTTTTATAAACATAGTTTTAAGCGAAATACTTCTAAAGCAATGAACAAGAAGTATAAAATAGAATGACAACCATGGGTTAAAAAAAAAAAGAACTTCTGCAGCTCTTTTTTTACCGCTAAGTACTTTTTCCAATGACAACACAATGCACAGTGGGGCAGAATCGACATTTTTTGGAAATAAATCTGTAACATCTGAGCGGATGGTTGGATTTGCATGAAATTTGGTATAAGCGTAGCAGAGGAGTGTACTATGTTAAGTTTGGAAGGGGGACCGTACAAACCCCTCAGGGGCGGAGCTGAAGGGGCTCAAAGTTGGGTATCTCTGACATGAAAATTTTTTAATCGCTTGCCAAATTTTTGTTTCTCGTCCAATTTCAAATATATATATATATATATATATATATATATATATATATATATATATATATATATATATATATATATATATATATATATATATATATATATATATATATATATATATATATATATATATATATATATATATATATATATATATATATATATATATATATATATATATATATTATTGTAGGCACTGATAAGGCCTATAAAAAACATGCTTACATGTCTTATTTATCTCTTTATTTGCATTTGAATTTTTAAGTACCTCAATTTTGCATGTTCTTGGTCCAGCTTTTTTCATATATATCCTAGAGTTTTCGACCGATTTCATTTGTTTTTTCTTTAGCTAATTAAAGAACAAAATTATCTATTGAATAAAAAAAATTTAAGTCGTTATCTTTACCGAGTCTAAAAATAAACGATTTTGAATTTGAAAATTGCAAAAATTACTACTTTTTGTGTTTTTTTTTTTTTGCCGAAAAAGTATCTTCACTCTTTTTTCTCTAAACTAAAATTTTTTTTAATAACATATAATAATTTTATACTTTTCTGAAAGGTATCTTCACAGAGAAGACCTTGAAATAAAAAGCAAGTCCAATAACTCAAATGGTCAAGGTACACATCCTCCCGAATTCGATTCATTTTATATGAAAGTTTTGAGTTTATTCCATATTTTCTCAAATCCCAAAGCACAAATCGGCAAACGAAATACAGTTTAGGAATCTGTAACGTAATGTTAAAAGTTTTCAGTCAAAATCTACGGGACTTCGGAAAAATGTAGTTTTTATAGCCGAATATGTGAAAAAACCCATTTTTGGGATTTTTGATGTTTTTTTTTTGGGAATTGTGGGATTCCTTTTACAAAAATCTTAAAGTTTTTTTTACTTTATGATTTTATACGATAAAGTCTACATCCATCGAAAATTTCGCTAAGATATCTTTAATAACAAAGATTTTATTACAGATAAAATATTTATAGTTTCTCAAAAAACACTTTTTTACAAAAATTTAACTTTAATTTCAAAACTCAGAAAAAGTATAAATTCGATTTTGTTCATCTAAATTACATTAATTCTAATAACCTCATTAATGTAGATCAATTGAATACTTTATTGGTACCCGTACGCTCCAAAATATAGGCTGGAGAGCAAATTTTATGAAAATTTACAAAATTTTATAATCATATTTTTTAAACGTACAAAAAAGGTGTTGAAACAATTTTTTTCATTTTATTTTTAATGCAGTGTACTAGTATGAAAACAATATTTTTGTGTTTTTAAAATTATTAGCAAGTAAATTATTTCAATAGCTTTAGCAAGTAATTTTTAAAAAATAAACAAATTATAAATAAAAATTTATTCATTATTGCAACCAAACTGCTTTAATTTTTTAAGTAATAAACATAATATAAAAATAGGCATATTTGCCATTAATAATAGGCTACACTGTGGAACTTTGCCATTAATTGTTGTCCTTTAAAAATCAAAGCAATTTCCTATTAAAAATCATGTCCTATTTCAAGTTAAACATTTTTTGTATTTTTTTTTTTTTTTTTTTCTATAAATTATGTAAAACACATGTAAAATTTTGTTGTTAATTTTTTATATTAAAAATTATAAATAACTTTTCTCTTAATTAACATAAAATCACGTGTATTTTTTGATTTCCCCCTTAAAATATTAAAAAAAAAAAAAAAAAAAACAACAACTTTTGTTTTCCAGTCAAAATTGTTTTAACAAACTTTTTTTGATAAATTAACACAAGCAAAGTTTGAATTATACTTTAGGGATTTTATTTTTAAATAAAATAAAAATATACTTTTAATTAAGACCTCTTGACAAAACAAGTTGGAAATAATAATAAAGAAAAAAGACCCTCGTTTGTTAAAACCCACAAAATTTCCATACAAATTGTAAATTGTATGAATAATACTTGAATTTTTATAAAACATTGTCCGCAGATATAAAACAAGAAATGACAGCATACTTTACAGATACTGAAAAAATATATACTTTTGTATTAAAGTCATTTATTTTATAATAAACAAGTGAAAAATCAAAATGTAGATTAATCTTCATTAAATAAAAATCTTTAAAAAAGAAATAGCTTTATCCATTACGGTATTATTTCATTAATTGTATAACAAGCTTAACACCATTACACCCACATGAAAAAAGCAAAAAAGAAAAAAAGTTTTGTAAGCTTGTTGTAATTCCCAAGGTTGTATTGAGTGATGACCCCCAAAAAGTATACTATGAATATGCGTTTTTTTTCTCTCTGTAGTTTTTTTTTGATATTTGTGTTTATTATTCACAAGGATATTAAACAAATAATCAAATGAATAAATAAATGAGAAAATGTATATGAAAGCTAGAAAAAATATAAAAGGAAATTATAATGGATGTTTTTTAACACCTTTTCTTTCTCAATATAAAGAAACGCCAAAAAAAGGAAGAAACAAAAGATAAATTACAAAAAAAAAAAACTCATGTTCCTAGTAAGAGCCAAGATGAGTTGTTCTTTGTGCAATATTTTTTTTAAGGAGGAAAAATGATTTAATATCAGGATTATTTTTAGCTAAAAATATTTTAAGAATAATAAAAATATTACATAATATATTTTTAGAAGAAAAAGATTTAAACAAGTTTTTTGAAATCTATTTTTAGTATAACTATTTCTTGGAAGCCTAATTTTAGGCTAACAATATTTGTCTAACAAATTTTATATCTTCCAACCTAACACAACATTTTGTAAAGCCTAATTTTAGGCAATTTTTTATATATTTTGTTTCAAACCTTTATGCAACAGCTGTTTTAAATTTACTACCACATTAACTATACTAATACAAAGAAATATTGGGTTTATTAAATACTAAAACAAAAAATCCCTTATTTAACCTTTCAACATATGTTGTCCCAAACCAAGAAAAAAATGTTAAACAAATTTCCGAAAAAATCAAAGTCTTTAACATTTACATTATATTTAATTCAACAACATTACTCAGAAGCAAAAATTATTTCCCGGAAAAAAATTACAAAGATACACAATATATTATATACATAATAAATATAATTTTCCTTAGCATATGTTTCAGGTCAAAATGTTTGTCTACAAGCATAGCATACTTATGGTAATGTAGTCAACTTAACATAAGAAGAAAAAAAAAAAAAAAAATAAAATAAATTAATTTGTTTTCTAACAGGAAAAACGTTAATGATCAAAAATATGTTAGAAAAAAAAAAAATATGTCTACTGCATTTGATTGGATGTTGTTAAATAATGTAAATATTAGAAATTAACTTTTTGTATCTTATTTGATTTATTTCCTAAAAAATATTTTAATTAATGTAGCGACAAAATAAATGTAAATATGTCCGAGGAAAAAATTTATGAAAATTAAAAAAATTTGAAGAAGGAAAAAATGTGGCCTACTTTTAGGATTAAAGGAAGTAAAAAACTAAAATTTTTAAATAAATATTTAAAGGCTAAGTTTCTAATAAAAATTTTAAATTTATGAACGTTTTATTAAACAAATTCTTAAGGATTTCTTTTATAAAATTTTGCTAAATTTAAGGAGAAAAAAAGATATAGTCGGTCAAGGCCGACAATATAATACCCAACGCCATGGAGTGCATCAAAAATTCGGGGAGGGATATTTAATTAGACTTGGGGACAATTGTGGATTGATTCTCGTATTAAGTGTAAAATAAAACATACGAATACAGAATATTAAGTCGATACTAACATTTATAAGAATTAATTCTTTTTTGGATGATTCTCCAATGTGGGCCTTATATGGAAGCTATGGTAAGTTATGGACAGATCATAGTAAAATTTGGCACTATAAGTTATATTTAAATAAAATTTATTTGTGCCAAGTATAAACTTGATACTAAAATTCTAATGGGATTTAATGTGATTTTCTGAAAGGGAGTTTATATGGGAAATATAGTCAATTATGGACCGATCTTATTGAAATTCAGCACACAGATTTATATTACAATGGGACTAATATATGCCATGGAACTTATATCTTTCTATATTTAAGGGATTTATGATTGTTAATCCCTTGTCCGGGAGGATATTTGTATGAGTTCTAAGTGAAATAATAGACCGATTATAACCAATTTCAATAGGTTTTGTTTCTGGACAGGTTTACATGGACGGACAGACTGATGAACGGACATAGTTTTATTATAAAAAAGACAGTAAAAATTACCATGATATCAACCGATTTAACATAACAATAAATTCTACTACTCAATTCTTTAAACTTCAAAAATAAATTCTTGTGAAGCAATGACTAAAAACTTTTGTCAAAGCCATGAATAAGTTCTTTCAAAAACTATGAATAAAATCTTTTCAGAACAAAACTTATGATTTTGTAAGATTTTTTTATCGATAATAAATTCTCATAAAAGTCAAAATTAAAATACTTTAAACACCTGTACTGAATTAATTTTAAATTTAGAATTTAGTCCCTTGGAAATTTCTCACATAATTTTTGAAAATCTTAGCATAAATTTGTTTAAAAATCAATTGCAGAAATCTTTTAAAAATAAAAGTTTAATTTTTTTAAAAATAAGATCTTTATAAGCCAAAACTATATTTTGTTTAAAATGAAGACTAACTTCTTTAAAAATTTATAAAATTTAATTTACTCAAAAGTCAATTATAATTTTTTTATAAGCCTCGACAGAATTGAACAGTATAAAGTTCCTTCGAAATTTACTTTCGAAAGTAACAGACAAATTGTTTGTAAACGGCGAGAAAAAAAAAAAAATAACTTTGAAAACCTACACTAAAGTCTTCTTAAATCCAAGATTAGAACCCCTAAAAACTAATTATTTAAAAAGTTAATTATTTAAAAAGTTAATAAGTAAGTTTCAAAACTTTATTCTTTAAGTTCCTTTAAAAACAAGAACTAAGTACTTTTAAAACCAAGATTAAATTATTTCAAAGGCTAAGATTTCATTTCTTTTAAAGCCGATTAATTTTTAAACCAAACTAAATTCTAAGAAAGCCAAGATAGAATTCGTTTTTAAGCCGATTATAAATTGTATTTAAAACCACAATTAAACTTCTTTTAAAATCAAGTATAAATACTTTGTAAAGCCAAGATTAAATTCTTATAAAACTAAACCACGATTTAAAGCTAAAACTAAATTCCTTTAAAAACAAGAACTAAGTACTTTTAAAACCAAGATTAAATTATTTCAAAGGCTAAGATTTCATTTCTTTTAAAGCCGATTCTAAATTCCTCGCATTTTAGAATACCTAACTGATAGATAGACTCCGTTTCTGGAATAATTACGAATCAAAATCCACATCAATTGTTGTTCCATTGACAATTTACGATGTTGACTTTTCCACAATGTTCATTTACAATACAGCAAAATATATAATACAAAACGTTGTTTTATTTCATAATTTAACACTGAATTGGTGTCAAGTTGATACCAATACGGTAATTGATTTGAGCACATACGAGGTTGATACACTCTTAACACTCTCTTGTATAGCCAAACTGAATGGTATCGTTTTGTACACGTACTTTTTGGATATTTCTCTGGGTATGCCTGACTGGCTGCCTGTGAACCGCTACTATTTTCTTTTTAAACTGTTTTTTTTTACTCTAAGAACCCCTTTCTTTTAATTGAATTAATAATGGGCTGCTTTTAGAAAATATGAAAGGCAGATAGTATTTCGACAGGCTTCTTGTAAAATCGGAAGTCTCTAACTAACATACCGTCTTTTTAAATCCATAAACGATTCCTATATAATTTCCACTTTTATAATAAATCCATAAAATTTTCAAAACTCATATTAAAACGCATAACTGAAGTTGTCTTCGTAACTTCCTGCTAGATATATTCGTGACTGATTGTTTACTGGGATCTTTAAATATCTATGATTGACAAGGTTTTTTTTAAGAACCCTCTGCTGATATCGGGCTTCTTTTAATTTTAAAATATATGACTAAGTTACTTTGCCTTTCCATTAATGTGTTTGAAACCAACTCGTTTTAAATCTAAATTTATTTAAGAATTCTTTAAACCCCAAAAACATTTAATTGGCTACTTTTCTTGAAACTAAAGGCCATTTCTAAAAATCATGACTGATATGATTTAAATCTGATGACTGAAAGGCTGACCTTAGAAACCCTTGGCTCACAGAGTGGTTTTAAATATATTAACTGATCAGGTGTTTTTTAAGCCAGGCTTTTTAAGAGCCATAGCTGACTAGATAAATTGAGAAACCATTAAAAAATAATGAGAAAGATCTTATAGCGAGTAATAATTTATAAAGCCCTTTAATTTTAATATACATTCTTTTTTTTTAATTTCAAATTTTTAAATTTCACATTTGTTCACATTTGTCAAATCTTTGACCAAATTTGCGTGACCATTAGTTCTTTAATATAATTGTTTGCCGTTGTTTGATCTTGCAAATGTTTTGTAAGAGAAAACAGCGTCAGATATGATTAATGATATATAAAAAATATTTTCTCATTAAAATAGAAATCGGAAAATATTTTATATAATGGTTACGTCATTTTGGTCAAATATTTGACTAGTCTGAACATATCTTAAGTTTGTTCGATTTTTTCCTCAAATTTAATTACATTTGTAACATAGTTTTAAATGTCATTTTGTTTGGAATAAAATGATACATTTATTATAAATCATATAAACTTTATCAAGAAATTTTTTATATATTTTAAGCTAAAGTATCTACTTTCTTAATTGACTGATTTGCAGCATACTTTTTGGGGCAAAATGGATAATGTATGGAGAATTAGATAAATTATAATAAGTTTTACAGTTTTTAAATAATTTTTAAAAACTAAATCTTATTATGTTTACAACAAAAACTATTGTATTGTGGCATAGACTTTCATTGAAAATAATATAATAAATTGTAGTTAAACTTGTAAACATATTGTAGGATACTCCTTACTGTATAATTTACTTGTTATTTAAAATCTAGTTTGAGTTGAGTTGTTGAGTTTTCAGTTATAAAAATTTGAATGATTGTTTAGAAAATTGTATTCATTATAAAAAATTAATTTATTAAAACAAAATTTATAATGCAACCCAAAAATAAATAATTGTAAAAATATATTCACTATAATATCGATTTTTTTTAACTAATTCTTTATTAGATTCTATAATACTTAATCCTGATCTATGATTAGTAACTTTTGTATTCCTGAATGGTCACTTGTTTTAATTTACGACAAAATTATTTAAAATTAAATTAATAGTAAAATCATCTACAATACGCTTTTAAAAAAGACATTTGTTTTACAATATTCATTATACTTAATTATTTATTTTATTTATTTTTATTGAATATATAGTATATATTTAGATTTTTATTAAATAGCAAGAAACAATTGCATACTTAGAAGGTTATTGTTAAATATTTTAATTATTTTTCAAGTGTTAGATTCGATTTGTTTTAAGCTGGAAGCTTTTGCTAAAATCTTTATAAATTCCAGCTGATATTTTGCAATTTATACTATAGTTATTTTTATTTAGCATACTTAAAGGCTTTGACTGAATATACAAAAAAACTGTTGCATATTTAAGGGGCGCCTTTAGTTTATTTCAATTATCCTTTAACCTTCTGCATTAAATTTATGCAAAAATATACAATTTAAAGATTTTTTACCACATTTCTCTTGAGGCTGTGTTGTTTTTAATTATTCTTAAGATTTTAGCTTTACAGTAGATAATCTTTAAAATTTGTATAATTTAGAAAAAAACAAACAATATAAATATTATTTTAGAATTTTTGAAGAAAATATTTTAATTTCTCAAGAAGAACGGCATAACTCAGAAACTTAAATTTTTCGAAAAATAAAGGAAATAATTAATCAGAGACTAAAAAAATATTTTTTTCTTCAAATATTAATATTAAGAAATTGCAGTATATTTGAAGTGAACAGTTTTGGAATATTTGATAGTTTTTAATGAAGTACACTCTTAAAATTTACAATTCAAATTATAGTTATTTCTATTCATTGAAGAAGAAACAAAGGGGCCCTAAATTAATTTAAATTATTAAACATTATTAAAAAAGAACCTGTTGCCTATTTCAGACACTTTAAGAGTTTTATTGAAGAATAAACTGTAGTCTATTTGAAGGAGTAAACTGTTACCTATTGAAGAAGAAACTGTTGTAGTTTCTTCTTCAATAAAATATTATTATTTTTTTTTTTTTTAATAAAAGAAATAATAAATAAGAGAGATTCTGGAAAAAAATTAATTTTGATATATTTAAATGGATATTCAAAAACTGCAGCATATTTTAAAAGAACTTAAAATCTTCTTTGATTTTTTTTTACACTCTTAAAATTTTAATTTTAAATTATAGTTATATTCATTTATTGAAGTCTTTTGCCTATTCAAAGGGTCTCTAAATTTATTTCAATCATTTGAAAAAAAAAAAAAAAAAAAAGTAGAAGAAACTTTTGCCTATTTAATACACCTAAGGCTTTTATTGGAAAATAAAATGTAGCCTATCTGAAGGAGTAAACAGTTGCCTATTGAAGAAGAAACTGTTGTCAAAAGGGCCTTAAATTTATTTCAATTATTTAAAGAAATTGTAGATGAAGAAACTTTTGCCTATTTAACACACCTTAAGACTTTGAAAAAGAAAATATAGCCTATTTGTAGGAGTAAACTGTTGACTATTGGAGAAGAAACTGTTATCAAAGGGGGCCTAAATTTATTTCAATTATTTAAAAAATTATTGATGAAGAAACTGTTGCCTATTTATACACATTTAGGCTTTTATTGAAAAAGAAACCCTTGCATATCAGAAGGAGTACTACATTTAGTTCAATTATGCAAAAATTATATTAAAAAAACTGTAGCCTATTCGAAAGGATCTAAAATTTATTTTAATTTTTTTAGTTTTTAAAAATTTAACCAAATTTGAGTTATGTTATTCTTTAAAATAACTAAAAAAATATATAGCATATTTTTTGGAGGCCAAACAATTTGTTAAGCTTTATGTGTAAAATTTTTAAGCTTTTGTTCTGTATATTTTTCAACATAAATAAATACCACTTGACATTGTCTGCCTGAGAAAACATTACACAAACACATGCTTTTTTAAATAAAAAAAAAAGAAGAAGAAAACATGTGCGTGTCTGTGTATATTTGCGTGTGTGTGAATAAAACTGAAACAAAGACATGACATGACAAGACAAGTAAAAAATATATAAATCTTTATAAAGTTTGAGAAAAAAAAAAGGAAAAGAACCAACTTTATATATTTATCACTCACTATGAGTAGAAGGAAGAAATCTCCTTATTAGCCTTTTTCTTAAGAATTTAGCACAAATTAAGTAGCATTTGTTGTTGCTATTATTCTTGCTTTTTTTTCAGAGATAAGACTTTAAAAGCCACGTTTTTACAAAAAGAAGATGGTAAGACAAAACTCATAAAAAAATGTTGCTTTGTGTAAAGAGTGAAGGTTTGTAACATAAAACAAATAAAACTAAAGTTTTTTTTTATCTTTTTGCATGAAACATAAGATAAGCCATTAAAACCTGAATTTTTTTTATTTTTTTTTATTTTTTTAGTATAAAAGTAGACTTTTATTTGTGTTTAGTTTCTTTTTGAGGCCTAAAATTATACTTTAATAAATTTGATTTGCAAACAAAACATTAACTACATTTAGTTTTTATACATTATTTATGTGTCTGTAGTTGTTAGAGTTTACATATTTATTTAGATGAAGAAGAGTTTTAAAAGACAAAGGCTTTATGCTAAAAGAGGCCAAGAAAAAAATGGCTCATAAAAGTAGTCTTTATATTTGAGGTACTAATTAATTTAGAGCTAAAATGAACAAATGTATAAGGCTTAATGTAAGAGCTTTTATAATAAAAATAATGTTAAGAAAAGAATTTATTAAATCTGTAGGAAAAATATAAATGTTTTTATAAAAAAAAAAAATTAAATAAAATTTAAATTTTAATACTTTTTTTAATAAATATTTTGGCTAGTTGGTCTAAGGGTTAAATGAAATATCCATTATATTCTTTACAAGAAATATTTGAAAGAAAATCTCTAAAATTTCAATTAATTTCAATTTAAACCTCCTTTAAATATGCAACATTTTGTTAAAATTAATAGAATCCTTAAGGCATGCTAAACTATTTAAGTAAAACCAACAAAAAACTTAATACGTATATTCAGTAATTTATTTCCCAACTAAAATTAAATATCATTTAAATGTAATAAATGAAAATTAAACATATCTTCTTCCCACTTTAGCTTATAAAATATTTAACTACTAAAATTAGTCTTTATTTAATTTACTTAAATGTTTATTGCTACCAAGTACAAAGATAATTTATCAAATAATTATAAATAATAATAGTTTCAAAAGTAATAAATCTCTATCTGGCATAAAAGGTTTTACATACATATATAAACAAATATTCATTATAAACCAGTATAAATTTATACTCCTAAAGGTATGCAATAAGGTATTATAATTGCAAGTAATAGATTATATATGAAATATTAGATTGTACAACAATTAACAAAATTAATACAATCGATAATAAAATCAAGGTAATTTATGCCTAGCAAAAATGTCTGTTTAAGGGGATTTAATACAACAAGGGAATTGATATAACACTTCTCTATTTAAAGTAAAAAAAGGCTATAAATTTCATAGAAATAGAAAAGTTTTAAGAGAAAAAAAAAAAAGAAATACAAGAACTTAATATTATAAATTATAAATAAAGTTGAAAAAAAAAATACTCCCAAAACTAGGCAACACTTTCCTTGAATATAACCACAAAAATATATAAGAAAATATCACAGTAACATTTTTTACACTTCAAAATAATCAAAAATTTTATATTCTTTTAACATCTCTTTTTTTTTATTCAATTTAATCCTGAATTTTGCCAATAATTTCCAACAAAAAAAAAAAATTCTTTTAAAAAACTTGCTTCATTATCACTACAAATTCCATAAGGTTTCTAAAATCTATAACATATTTAGCAAAAATACTCATTTAAGCCTTTCAAAAAAAAAAAAAATAAATAATAATAATAATAATAATATAATAAAAACACTTCCAACTACCAAAAATAAAACAGCAATAAAAACTCCCCAAAGTATGCTTTATATAAAAACAACAGCCTAAAATTTGCTAAATATTCAAGGCCAACATTAAAAACTAAATCTTTTTATTTTGAAAATTTAAATTTCATCATAAAATTTTCTATAATTCCCTCTAATATGTAAATTGTTGAACAAAGTTTTTAATGTGGTCACTATTTTATGCAGCTCCTTATATAAAATTTAATATTTGTTAATGGCAAAGCAAATAAAAATAAACGGCAAATGAAATGGAAATTTGTTAGAGTAAAAATAAATATAATTGAAAAGTGCATCATACAAAGATGAATTGAGCTGTAAAATGACTTTAAATGGAAATAAAGGGAAACATTATGAAAAAAAGAAGAAAAATAATGGGGTTTATACCAAAAATAATATTTATAGAAAGAAAAGTAAAGCATTTGTTGGCAAAGAAGGGCAAAACATTCTACTGAAATATAAAATCGGATTATAAAACATTCTTCCATAGTCAAGACTATCTAGTCTAGCCAATGGCCTTGGCTATAGTCAAGTCTATAGCTTAAAAAAGAATTAGATATAGAGTCTTACAATAGTATATTCTCAAATCTTGTATATAGTCTAGTTTCTAGTCTATAGCCTTGACTATAGTTTATACCTTAGTCTATAGCTTATAGCCTAGCATATAGCCTAACCAAAAGCCTTGACAATAATCTAGTCTATAGCCTTGACTATAATCTAGCCTTAAATATATTCTAGTCTTTAGCCTTGAATATATATTCTGGTCTAGTCTATAGACTAAACTATAATCTAGACTATAGACTAAACTATAGTCTAGACTATAGACTTAACCATAGTTCAGACTACAGACTAAACTATAGTACAGCCTATAGACTAAACCAGCCTATAGACTAAACAATAGTCAAGACTATAGACTAAACTATAGTCTAAACTATAGTCCAAACTATAGTCTAGACTATAGACTAAACTACAGTCCAGTCTATATCCTTGAATAGAGTCTCGTCGATAGCCCTGACCATAGTTTATGTATAGTCTAGACTATAGTTTAGTCTATAGTTTGGACTATAGTATGGACTATAGTTTAGTCTAGACTATAGTTAAGTCTATAGTTTGGACTATAGTTTAGTCTAGACTATAGTTAAGTCTATAGTTTGGACTATAGTTTAGTCTATTGTCTAGACTATAGTTTAGTCTAGACTATAGTTTAGTCTAGACTATAGTTTAGTCTAGACTATAGTTTAGTCTATAATTTGGACTATAGTTTAGTCTATAGTTTGGACTATAGTTTAGTCTATAGTTTGGACTATAGTTTAGTCTATGGTCTAGACTATAGTTTAGTCTATAGTCTGTACTATAGTTTAGTCTATAATTTGGACTATAATTTAGTCTATAGTCTGGACTATAGTTTGGACTATAATTTGGACTATAATTTAGTCTATAGTCTGGACTATAGTTTGGACTATAGTTTGGACTATAGTTAAGTCTGTAGTTCAGTTTATAGTCTGGATTATAGTTTAGTCTATAGTCTGGACTATAGTCTATAACCTTGACTATAGTCTATGGTCTGGACCAAAGTCTAGTATATAGTCTGGACTATAGTTTGGACTATAGTTTGGACTATAGTTTGGACTATAGTTTAGTCTATAGTTTGGACTATAGTTTGGACTATAGTTTGGACTATAGTTTGGACTATAGTTTGGACTATAGTTAAGTCTGTAGTTCAGTTTATAGTCTGGATTATAGTTTAGTCTATAGTCTGGACTATAGTCTATAACCTTGACTATAGTCTATGGTCTGGACCAAAGTCTAGTATATAGTCTGGACTATAGTTTGGACTATAGTTTGGACTATAGTTTGGACTATAGTTTGGAGTATAGTTTGGACTATAGTTTAGTCTATAGTTTGGACTATAGTTTGGGCTATAGTTAAGTCTGTAGTTCAGTTTATAGTCTGGATTATAGTTTAGTCTATAGTCTGGACTATAGTCTATAACCTTGACTATAGTCTATGGTCTGGACCAAAGTCTAGTATATAGTCTGGACTATAGTTTGGACTATAGTTTGGACTATAGTTTGGACTATAGTTTGGACTATAGTTTGGACTATAGTTTGGACTATAGTTTGGACTATAGTTTGGACTATAGTTTAGTCTATAGTTTGGACTATAGTTTGGACTATAGTTAAGTCTGTAGTTCAGTTTATAGTCTGGATTATAGTTTAGTCTATAGTCTGGACTATAGTCTATAACCTTGACTATAGTCTATGGTCTGGACCAAAGTCTAGTATATAGTCTGGACTATAGTCTGGTCTATAGACTCGACTCGAGCTTAGTCTATAGTCTGGATTAAAGTTAATTCTATAGTCTGGACTATGTTTAACTGGATAGTCCGGATTACAGTATATAGCCTTGACTATAGCTTAGTCTAGAGTGTAGCCTAGAATTTTGACTATAGTCTAGTTTATAGCCATGCTTATAGTCTATTTTGAATATACTTTAGTCTATAGCCTAGACTACAGTTTAGTCTACAGCTTATATTTAATATCCTTAAATATAATCTGGTTTATAGTCTTGTTTATAGTTTAGTTTAATTTTGAACTTTTCTCTGACATATTTAAATAATCAACAACTTCTACTAACAAGTCATAGTTTTAAATCTTAATATTTCTTAATAAAATAATATTTATTTATTGAACTTTAAACCCTCTTATTTAGCTTTTTATTTATATAGTTAAGAGTCATACAAGATGTTTTCTTTACTTTTAATGTTAATTGTAAATAATGTGTTCTACTAAGCTGCGTTATTCCCTTACAGGTTATTACCTTTTCTTTAACACTCCACATGCATCATTGTTTAATGTTATTCGTTATAGTGAAAGAGGAGGGGTCAATAGTAGTTTAGGGGAGGTTTAATGCGTGTGAAAAAATTTAGTATATTTCTGCTGACCTTTTAGTAATAATAATTTCTTATATAAATATTACTATAAGACATATATTTACTTACTTTAGTTATATTTTTCATAACAAATACTAAAAGGGAATAAACTTTATTTGAGTCACAGTCACATACATAAAAGTAGTTAAGTTTGGGGGGTATAACTACATTTTCATATATAGAAAGTAAAGAGATTTGAGACCACCAACAGTGTTAAGCAAAATAATTTAAGCTTTAAATTTACTGTTAAATTCAGAGAACATTTATACTTTGTAGTTAAACGATAATATTTTTAACGCTCACTGTGCCAAAAATGTTGATATATTTATTTTACAAACTCATACCTCTACAGATATGTATAAAAGTATCAGCCTGGCATTATATATTATTTTATTACATTACTTGGGTTTTTTTTTTTTTTTTGTAAGTAAAATATCACTACCAATACCGCAGTTACAATGCTAAACAAATAACGTTACAATCAAAATAGTACGCCAGATAAAAACAGCAAAACCTGCCAAAATTGGCAAAAAATTTTAAGAGCTTTAAAGAAAAAAATATGAGAAGAAATATGAAAATCATATTATTTTAGATCTTAAGTGAATTAATTCCTTTTAAAGATGTTTCACTGTAAATTTCATAGCAAAATGTATGACTAAAAATCCTTTGCTCTTTTGTTTTTTGTTTGTTGCTTTAATATTTCTTAAAGCATTATAAAGCAAATATCTACAGACTTGAGGCTTTTGTAAATTAAATTGATGAACATTTGTGCCGTACAAAATGAAAGTAAACCCCTTTTAAATAAATTTATTAAATTTGTTAGCTTTACTTACACATACGAACATATGCAGATAGATTTCTTTGCTCTTTTTTTCACGACAAAATTTAATTTGAAATGTTCTTTAACAGATTTTTTGCTGGTAACTTAGATTTTATTACAAGAAATTTTTGTAGAGAACCTAAAAGTATGCCACGTCGTATTAATATTTATTTAAGAACAAATAGTGCTACTGACAAACATTATTGTAATGTGTATGATTTTACAAATTGATTTTTTATGGGTGGGTAGACTATAGACTAGACTATAGTCAGAACTAAATACTAGACTATAGTCAGGACTATAGACTAGACTATATTATGGACTATAGAATTGACTGTAGTGTGGATTATAGACTAGCCTATATTGTATACTATATACTAGACTACAGCATGCTCTAAAAACTAGAATATAGTATGGACTATAACCTAGACTATAGTATGGACTATAGACTAGACTATAGTAGGTACTATAGACTAGACTATAGTAGGTACTATAGACTAGACTACAGACTAGACTATAGACCATAGTATGGACTATAGTAGGATCTATAGACTAGACTATAATATGGTCTATAGGGTAGATTATAGAATGGCCTATAGAGTAGACTACAGTATGGTTTATAGACTAGACTATAGTGTGGACTATAGACAAGACTATAGTATGGACTATAGACTATAGTAGGGACCATAGACTAGACTGTAGTATAGACTAAAGACTAGACTATAATATGGATTATGGGCTAGACCAGACTATAGTATCGACTATAGACTAGACCATAATAGGGACTATAGACTACACTATAATATCGACTATAGATTAGACTGTAGTAGGGACTGTAGACTAGACTATAGTAGGGATTATAGACTAGATTATAGTATTGACTATAGACCAGGCTATAGTATCTACTATATACTAGACTATAGTATGGACTATAGACTAGACTATAGTAGCGACTATAGACTATAGTATGGACTATAGACTAGACTATAGTAGGGACTATAGACTGTAGTATGGACAATAGATTAGACTATAGTATGGACTATAGACTATGTAGACTATAAAATGGACTATACTATAGTGTGGATGATAGACTAGACTATATTGTGGACTACAGAACAGACTATAGTTTGGACTTCACTCCATGTTTTAGAGTGGATTATAGATTAGACTGTAGACTATAAAAATCCTTAATATATCGTTTTTGTGTTGGCCTGTCAATTTCTTAGTCCAAGTAATTCACGCCCCTAATATATTTGCCATTTCGATATTTCAATTTTCTAAAGTATATTTTCGGGCGAAATTCATTTGAAAATCATCTACTTTACCATACCCCTAATTTTGTTTGTACAAGCTTAAAATAAAAATCAACGAAGAAAAAAATAAAACTCAATGAAATTTGCATTTTACATGTTCTGTTCATACAGTCATTTATTCGATGAATAATAATTTTGTCTGATGGTATTTTCCTATATCTTTCTGTATGTGTGTGTCTGGGAAAGTTTATGTATCAGTGTATTAATGTTTGCGCGGGAAGGAGGTGTTTACTATGTGATAAAGAAAAAAATTATAGGTGAAATACCAAAAGGTCTACAGAATAAAAAGGAATAATCGAATCATGAAAATTATTAAAACAAAAACGAATTAAGAATACCCTAAGATGGCTAAGAATTTTAGGGTGATTGCCAGAATTTAGTAATAGAAAACTAATAATATGTATAATATTTTAACAAGAGCTTTAAATCTTCTAAAAGATATAAAATACTTTTTATTTTTTTCTAAAAATACTCACACTTTACTTGGTTTCATTTTACCCTGCCTAAAAGTATGTTACAGGCATTAAAAATAAACAAAAAAATATCTGCAGAGAAAAAAAAATAACAAAAACACGTTGGGTAAATATTCACCTACAAAATCAATAAAATGGTATGTGTTACATGGAATTTATTAAATATGACAATATCAACACATAGACACAGACACAAAATGGCAAAAAAAATGAAAGAAAATAAAAATATTGGAGGTGTCATATAAATGATGTTTTCAGTTCATTTTATTTCTTTCTTTTTTTTTCATTTAGTATGCAGTGCAAAAAAATAAACATAATGTTTAAAAATTGTAAAAAAATAAATAAAAAATAAAGTATACCCTAAGGCAATATTTAAAATATTAAATCGTAGTATACTTTAAGGCTGAATTAAAGATAATTTAAAGCTTTAAACTTATTTAAACAATAAATATTGTTAAAGTATAATTTTCTTGTAAAGAATTATTTATTTTAAAGTTACTTTAGCTTTTATAAAGAGATTTTTATTAAGCCTGAAAATAGGCAACAATAAAAATATTTAAACGTATATTATTAACAGGGGGTTGGTTGATTTATAGGATTTTATTTGTAAATACAAAACTGTCAATAAGTATTGGGGGATTGTATTTTAAGACACACAATATCATAAACGCTTAAAATAAAATCATAATAAAGGTGTTTGTAGTAGGATGAATGTATAGAATAATTTTAGGCTTTGTTTTGTTTTTTTATTTAGGGTAAAATAATTATTTAGCTTAGTGTAGGATCTTCTTGTATTTATTATTAAATTTTATTTTTAGCTTAAGGCTTATTTTAATGTACTGGATTTTTTATAGGTTGTAAAGGAATTCCTTAAAAGTCTAGATTTAGACTTTATTTCCAGCTATAATACGCTTGTCATTAAATTACCTTTTTGTATTTAAATTACATATTTATTTTAAGCACTTACCTAAAAAGAAAAGAAATAAAATTAACATGAGTAATTTGATATTAAAGGATATTATTGATAAATAAAATAAAGGACATAAAAAGTGTTTTTTCTTATTAATAAAATTTCGACTCTTTTAAATTTAAATTTTGCTTTAAATTAAAGGACTCCGAATCAGCAAAATTTTATTAAAAATACTTTTAATAGAAAATTTAAAAATTGTTTTTGGTTGTCAATTAAATTTTGTTAAATTTTCTATAGCATACTTTCAGGCATTAAATACATTGCTCTAACATTAAATACATTGACCTTTAATGTTCTCAAATATTTTTCAATATTTTTTTTTTTTTTTTTTTGTTATTTAAACAAAAATTGCTCTACATTTAAATCATCGCAAGTATTGTTTTACAATAAACCTATATGTTTCCAAAATAAAACTGTGGCCTATTTTTAGGCTGTTTTATTTTGGTTTTTATAACATTTATTTTAGATTTTCATAGGAATTTTTTGTCATCAAATGTTTGACATTTGTTTTGCTGCCAGCCAGGCCAACAACAATGTTTGTGTAGTAAATAATTTACAAACTATATACGTTTTAACAAAAATAAAAGCGCAAAAAACCAACAAATGAAAATCCAGTAAATATCTACGTCAAAGGCTATAATAAATCAACTCCGAAAAAAACAAGGATTTTTGGTTTTAAAGCCAAAATGAAAAATACAACAAAAAATTATGTATTATAAATTAAGTGACATTTGAATTGCAAATTCATTTTAACTTTTCAACAGAGAAAAACATAATTTTTTTCTTTAAATAAAATAAAAAACAAAAACTCAAATGAAATTTGATAAATTTATTTATAGATTAGCAAACAAACTTTGTTTAAAAAAAGCCAATATGTCAGTTAAAAAAAAAAAAAAAAAAAAAATAAATTTAAATTATAAATATTAAAAAATATTTTTCAAGAATTTTTGATTAAAATAAATTATTAAATTTAAAGATTTTTATAAAAGAAACTTTAATTAAAAGAAAATATGATTTTTTTTATTATTTTTATCATGTTCGATAAATTCTAATTTAAATTTGCATTTAATTTATAATTAAAAAAAAAAATATTAAATTAATACGAGATTTTTTAATAATTTTCATCATGTTCGAAAATTCGAAATTTCAAAAATATGGAAATTGGTCTAAAAAAGTATAAATTTTTTTTATTTTGAAAGTTCCCATAACTTTTACTCATGTTCGAAAAATTCGAAATTAAATTTAATTAAATTTTAATAATAATATTTTTTATTAAATGAATCATGTTCGAAAATTCGAACTCATTCAAAAATATTGAAAATTTTCGAAAAAACAAACAAAAATTTTTTTTTTAAATTCTGTAAAACGTAAATTAAAATTGTATTTTTTTATTAACATCATTATATTAAAATTTGCTCATTTTCGAACTTCACAAAAAAAATTGAATTTAATTAAATTTTAATAAAAATATTTTTTATTAAACGAATAAGTGATATTTTATAATTTTCAACATGTTCGAAAATTCGAACTTTTTCGAAATACATAAAATTGTCTAAAAAAGTAATGAATTTATTAGAAAATCGCTTAAAAGTCGATTAACATGTTTATTCTTTTATTTTCTAATTACAATTATAATTTTTCCTCATGTTTGAAAAATTCGAACTTAATTTTTTAATTTTCGAACTTCACAAAAGAGGTTTGAATTTCATTAAAATCCAATAAAAATATTCTTTATTAAATGAAAACATGATATTTTATGAATTTCGTCATGTTCGAAAATTCAAATCATTTCGAATATGTGGAAAATTGTCTAAAAAAGTCAATTATCTATTTGAAAATCACTAAAACGTTAATAAATAATTTTAATTCATCATTTACTAATTATTTTAATAATTTTTTTTCATGTTCGAAAAATTCGAAATTAATTTTGAATTTTCGAACTTCACAAATAGTTTAAATTTAATTAAATTTTAATAAAAATATTTTTTATTAAATGAACACAAGATTTTTTTTATAATTTTCATCATGTTCGAAAATTCGAACTCTTTCAAAAATATGGAAATTGGTCTAAAAAAAGTAAATCATTTATTTGAAAATTGATAATACTTCAATGAACTTTTTATTTCCTTATTTTCTAATTATAATTATAATATTTTCCCATGTTCGAAAAATTCGAACTTAATTTTAAATTTTCAAAATTCACAAATTTCATAAAAATGTAACAAAAGTAAAAAATTATATAAATTAGTGATTTTTGATTATTTTTATGTTCGAAAATTTTAAAATTTTCGAACTTAATTTAAATTTATGAAATTTAGGGAAAAAAAAATTAAATTTCCTCAAAACACGATCATAAATTTAATAATAAAAAACGGATTTATTCACACTTTTTAGAAACAGAAAAATTTTCCATATAAAGAATATTTGAGCTACTTTACTTTCCCCTTACATTGCATACTTTATGGCACTTAAAAATTTTTTAAATTTGCAACCATATTTCTTTAAAAATTTAATGAATTTTTTTTCGTTTTATTTCAAATTTATTTTAAGCCTTAAATTTTATCAATATTTTTGCGCCGATTATAAGATTATTTCTTATTTTCTTAGCACACTTTTAGGCTTTTTATAAAATTAGAAAAAATAAATCCTTCTTTAAAACTTAAAACTTTCTATAATTTTGCAACCATCTTTATTTACAAATTTAATCCATTTTATTTACCTTAATCCTTAAATTTCTTTAAATTTTTAGCTTATTATAACCTTCTAATAATTTCTTATTATCTTAGCCTACTTTAGGGCTCTTTATAAATTAAATAAATTAATTTTTCTTTAACAACTTAAACCATTTTAATGAATTTTTTTGCCACTTTATTAAATTCTTTTTACAACTTAAATTTCGTTAATTACTTAAGCATAATTTAAACGTTTAATAATTCCTTATTTCTAAAGCCTAATTTTAGGAGTTTTTTTAACATTGCCTTTGCTATATTTTTATTAATTCTTTGGTTTTTTTTAGAAATCTTTGAAACCTTAAACTTTCTTTAATATCTTTAGCATACTTTAAGCATTTTATAATACCTTTTATTGATAGCCTACTTTCAGGAGTTTTTTATGTTTTGTTATTATTAATCTTGTTTTTATTTTATTTATTTATTTATTTTTTTTTTTTTTTTTTTTTGTAAACCACTTTAAATCTAACCTTTATTCTCTTAATACTTTAATTTCTTTATTATTTTATTTTTTTCTACCCCCACATTAAAGGTGTTAACCTATTAAGCAAACACCAAACAATATAATCTATCTTTAGGCTATTGCCTTCAAAGGTCAAAATGTCTATAAAGCAATTATTTCAATTACAAATTATTGCCCTAAATCATTATTACTGTATCGTATACATGACATATACAATAAAAGAAAAAAATATATAGAAAATTCAATTAATTTTGTGAGACATTAATAATAAATTATGTAATCCTAGAATAATTGTGTTAAAATTCAACACATACGTTTTAATTTAATATTTAAGGGATTTAATAAGCAGCAAAGAAAGTTAAATAAACACGTAAAAGTTTAAGGAACTTTTTAAAGTTAATAAAGCATAAATTTTTAATGAAATTTTTATTTATTGACATTTTCTTAAACTCAATTGAAATAAATAATATAAAATAAATAACTTTTTCTTTATGAAATCCATAAGCTTTAGCCTGTAAACACATATGACAGCATATTATTTATAGAGCCCCTTCAGTTATACTACATAAAATTTTAGCTTCTTTACATTTTAACATTTTACAAAACTAACAATTTATATTCGTTAAAGATTTCTTAAGAAAAATCCTTTGTATAACTAAAATATCATGTTTTGTAAAAAATATATTTTTATAAAATTGATAGCAAGCACGAAAGCCTTAAAGTATGCTTAACATATCTTTATATTGTTCTATATACAAACATTTTGAAATTGCTTACAAAAGAACTAAAACCATAAACCACATGAAATGTTATAGATTTTTTTTATCTTTAAAGCCAGAAAAAAATATATATTTGTTACAATAACAAAACTATAAGGATTTGAAAATACATTTGCAAAATACGCAAGAGGCTGTAAGTAAGCCTTAAAATATGCAATTTTAAAAAAAATTTAGATGAATGCAATATTATTGTTTTGTGTGGTTTAAGCAATAATAAATTTTGCAATATTTTTGTGAAAGAAAACAATAGAATAAATAAAAGTAAAGGAAATAAATAACATCAGAGATAAGAAGGAAGTTTAAAAGTAACATAGAAATTGATACCAGAAAGAACAAAAACAATTATGGAAAAATATTAAATGATTTTAAACAATGGGTAGAAGAAAATTCTAAGAAACAAATTTAAGGGGGTTTTAATTTTAATATTTTCAAGAATTTTTAAAATATTCTATTGTTTTGTAATTTTATGTTTACTGAAATTTTGGTTTCTAGCCAAATAAATTTAAATTAAGCATTAAACATTTTATTTTAAAATTTATTTAATATTATCACAAATTAAATAATATTTATTTAAAACAATTATATATATAATTTACTATTTACTTAGAACTACTTTTTTTTTCCTACTAAAACAATGTAAAGCCTACTTTCAGGCTTATAATGAATATTAAAAAAAAAAAAATGCTATGAAAACAGGCATGAAACTAAAGAATTTTTTTCTTAATCCTTGAATTAGGATTTATTTAAAGCTTTAAACAATTTTGAAGCTTTTATAGTTTAAAATATTTTTATAAATTTCCATTTAATTAATTTTAGTAAATCTGCTACAGGAAATAAATAAAAAGAAAAGGGTTATTTTAAATACTTAATACTTAGCACTCAAATAATATTTATATACCTTTTAATAATTGTAATCCTCAACAATTTATAATCTGTTCCTTTTTTAATTCCATTCTCCTTTTTTAAATTTTGATGCTACAACACTTTTTAAAAAAAAATATAGCCTACTTTTAAGCTTTATATATATTAAAACCTTAATCCAAACCACAATTTTTTTATTATAAATTCTTTAACTCAATAAATTATATGACATTAAAAGAATTCTTAGAAAAATATGTATGTTTTAATACACATATGTACAAATTTTTGTTAAGTACAGCCTACCTTAAGGATTAAAATATTTCACCGAAAACCATAAAGTAAATATTTAACAAACAAAAAACAAATTTCTTTTAATACACATACATAGAAATATGTTAAACAAATTTTTGGTTACCTGGTTAAATTTAAAAACATTTTAAGGTTTAAGAAAAACAAAATTAAAAACTTAAAATAATTTTTTTATATTCTTAAATTAATATATTAAAAATCAATGACTTCATTTAGTTAAATTTAAATCTTTGATTTTATTTTTATTTATCTTTCATTTTTAATTTTCCCATTAAAAAGTCCCTAATCCAAATACATAATGTATTAGAATATTCTTAAATATCTACAAAATTTATTAACAAAAAAAATGCAAATAATAATTGTACATATTTGTTAAAGCATACTTTTGGTTGTGTAGAGTTTAGTTTTTATTTGCTTGCCTTGCATATTGGTTTATTTGTATTTGTCCTGTGTTTGGCTATTTGCTGCTAACAATAATTGTTGCATAACCTTAGGCTAACAAAAAAAAAAAAAAAAAACAACGGTGAAAAGTTTATTATTTTCTTTATAATGCTGGGAATACGACAACACAAATGGCTTTAGGTCTGGCCTGTTGTTTATATTAAGTATTTTTTTTTTTTTTTATTTGCTTCGAATAAAATAATGGAAACAAAACAATTGCATGTTTTTGGGAGAGCCCAAAAACAGACGTAATAATAATAAAAATTTTTTGTTAAAAAAAAAAAAAATAATAATAATAAACTAAAGCTATTTTTAGGTCATAATTAAAAGTTGTAGAGGATAATTTTGGTAATAGAGTTTTAAAGAGGAAAATTTTTAAGGTACGTGGAAAAGAAAGTAAAGTATTTAAAATTAGAAAGAAGACGTAGGAAAATAAAATATAATTGGAAAATTAAAACAACCATGAGCAGAATTTCTCTTAGTATAGCAAATAATCAATATTATCAGTTAAATACTAAATACCAATTAAATTCGTCAATATCTTTGTTTCATTTTTGGAAGAAATTTCATGATTCTTTCCAAATTTCTTCAAAAATATTTCCTGATAAAAATATTAACTTCAGTTTTCTTAAAATAAAGGCTAATGGCATTAGCTACCAAAAATAATATAAACTAATGAAATTATTTAAGATTTCTATTTTCAGTTATTTATTGAAATTAATTCACTTTTGAAATTTTAGTCTGAAAACCAACATTTTTTAAAAATTTCTAATTATGCAGATATATTAAAATTAATATTATCCCAGCAAAAACTTGGTAATGGCATGTAGTTACGGATGCAGTTACTTTTCAATGACAACAATATACCATTTACATTACATAGAAGTAGTTAAGTGACTACTTATTTTTAACCCGACATGTAATTACTTATTTGTGATCAGTGTTTTTGAAAATCAACTGGTTTACCAATTAATATATTTTAAGAAATTACGTAATGAGACAAAGTTTGACTTAATATTTAATCCAAAATAGTTTTTTAAATTTAAAATTTTTCCTTATCGTTAATTTGTTTAAATAAAAATTTATAAAATTTTTCTATTCCAGCTGAAAACTGCCAAAGACCAACTATTAACACAAACAAAAGTTGCGTTCGTGAAACTTTTATATTTTTTATTTTATTTTTATAAATGCACTTTTTAAAGCTTTCAATGGACACTTTAAACTTTGCTATCGGATAAATAATATACATACGAAATAGTTACGATTTAATGTGAGTTAGGAAATAAATGAGTACCATATGGTTCCACATACATATATAATGGAAATACTTTGCACTTTGGATATTAAAATACTACACAATTTTAAAGGAGTTAAATAATAATGATCCTATTTCAATAATCTTATACAAATATGGTATATTAATTAACTTTGTCTATTTTTACTATATTTCGTATAAAATGTTTGATAAATATATTTTTGGAATTTTGATAATTTTTTAAATGAATGAAATTAAATAAAATGTATTCTTATTTTATTTTTATTTTCAAAATTCTTTTAAAAATATTTTTTGTATAAAATGTTAAGTCTTTTTTCTAAAAAATAATAACAGAAGTTTATCCTATTCAGAAAAGTTTTATTTAGCGAAGCTGGGATTTGAAATACGTCAGATTTTAGGGAAAATATTTGGGCATCTTTTCACTATTTTTCGGAAAATTTTCCATTTTTCATATTTGTGCAACTTTTTATTTCTTTTTGGTGATTTTCCTATATTTTAATTGAGCGATTTTGCTTTGGGTCATTGGCCCTAAAAATATTTTTAATAATCTATTTTAAGTGTATTTTCCATAAAATAATAGCTAAAGATATTAGCTACTGAAAATGGTATAAAATAATTAATTATTCAAGATATATATATATATTTTTTTTTATTACACTATGCAACATTATTTTGTTGGCGGAATCATTCCGTTTGCAATTGATAGCTCTTGATATGTGTAATAAACCCTCCACACGATTCTTCACTAGTAGGTAAAATTTTTGATTTATGACCACTTAAACTTTTATATTTTTGCACCAAGATAATTACAGATAAATCGAAAAAAATAATATCAATATAGTTCGAAGCTAAAATAATTTTCCATAAATGTTTAGAGTATTTAACGGGGAATATTTCATTAAAACTTTCTACTCATCTATCTCTGATTATATGGGGTCATTTCTAGTCCGTTTTAACTTTTAGAAATTCGAACGTTTACAGGATAAAAATCGTACTTATTTTAGGTACTTTTTTCATAAAATATTTGTTTCTATTTATTGAAATAAACATATGCGTATATCGTACTATAATTTAGAGATTTATTGGAAAAAAAATCCTGTTACTTACATGGGTGAAAAAAAGTACCAGAAAGGGGATAATATCGAAAAATTACATTTTATTCAAATTCAATGATGAATTTTCTATTATAGTAAACCTAGAAACATAAACTTAAGTATTTTTGAAGTACTTTTTCGTTTGTCTTATGGCACTTTTAAAGTTAGATAATTCAGGAAATTTAAGAAAAAAAAATTTAATTAAAGAATAAATAACAATTATAACGTTCATTTCAATAAAAAAAAAAAAAAAAACTATTTTTCATTAAATAAGCGAAATATATAAATATAAAATACACAAATACTTCAGTTTTTTTTTTTTCTATCTATTGTTTAATAATATTTACACGCAAATTAATTTAATGTTTCATTTACGCTTAAAATTAGTATTAATTTAATATGACTTAATTTTTTTGTCTAGCAGCTTTTAGTACCAGCTTCTAAAAATGAGAAAAAATAATTAAATTACTTAATACCTTTATATTTAAAATGTTTCCTAAAATTAAACAGTTTATTTTTATTATTTTTCATATTAACTTTTTTTTTTCTCGCCCTAAAGTAGGCCATAGAAAATTTAATTTGACTACTAATAATAAAACTTTTTTAAATTAAAAATTCCTCCCATTTCCACAAATATAAATTCCTCTAATAAAAAACAAATAACCAACATCAAATTGTTATCAGTCAAAAACCAAAAACTCTAAGAAATATTTATGTAACTTTAAACCATAATTGTTACTTTTTAACACTTAAAGCTCTTAAGGGACCACCAATATTCAACACTTATGCTGACACTTCACAAAAAAATGCGCCCAAGAATTTTATTTTTATAACCTCATATTTTTATATATATATTACCTCCAGCTTAATATCTATTTTCAACTAATAATAACAAAATTTAATAATAAAAAAAGTTTTTAAAGGCAAAATGCTCTCCTCACATCTCCGCCCTTTAAATCAAGTATAAACAAAAATAAAGAAGGATTCCACAAGATGACACATTTCCTTCAAAGTTAAGACAACTTTCTTTCTTTAATGTTAGCACAACCTATACAGAGATTACTTTGTAATGCTTTTCAAACAGCAACCAAAAATGAAAAAAAAAACAATATTTGACATAAAGCATAAAGCAAAAGGAAAACAGAGAAAAAAAATCCCTTGAAATTGATACAAATGTCTGGCAAAACATAAAGCGAAAAAAGAAAGAAAACAACTTAAAGTTTATTTTAGCTTAAAGTTAAGCAAACGTGTTAAAATTTTGTTATTTTTGATAACCTAAAAGTATGCTATAGTTTTTGTGTTTTTAGTGAAAACAATATGCAAGACAATAGAAATCCCTTAAGAAAAGCGTCAAGCTAAGAGAAGGCCCAGAGAAAAAAATATAACAAAATTGAAGGATTGTAATAAAAAATTAAGAAAGAAAATCTCTTGAAAATTTTACGGTTATTTTATAGTTTTTTCGTTTGTTTTTTGTTTTTAAACGAAATATTAAAGGGATAGAATTTTTTGCAAAGATTTTTATTGAAGTTAAAAAAAAGGATTAAAGGATTTACTCTCATTTGTCAAGCTGGATATATTTCTCTCA
The DNA here is from genome assembly GCA_951394005.1 of Protophormia terraenovae. Taxonomy (NCBI): domain Eukaryota; kingdom Metazoa; phylum Arthropoda; class Insecta; order Diptera; family Calliphoridae; genus Protophormia; species Protophormia terraenovae. The sequence goes on along the minus strand of OX596075.1, from coordinate 9,706,882 downwards.
TGATATAAAGGTTTGGAGAAAACTATAGTCTAGCCAATATAGTCTAGTCAATAGAATAGATTATAGTCTAGTTAGTATAGTCAACTGAATAGACCATATTGTGACTACAGTCTAGCCAATAGTTTAGACTATGGTCAAGTCAATTGTTTAGACTATAGTCTAGTCAACAGTTTACACTATAGTGACTATAGTCTAGTCAATAGAAAAGATTATAGTGACTATAGTCTAGTCAATAGAAAAGACTATAGTGACTATAGTCTAGTCAATAGAACAGACTATAGCCTAGTCAATAGAATAGACTATAGTCTAGTCAATAGAATACTCTATAGTCTAGTCAATAGAATGGACTATAGTCTAGTCAATAGAATAGACTATAGTCTAGTCATTAGAATATACTACAGTCTAGTCAATAGAATAGACTATAGTCTAGTCAATAGAATAGACTATAGTCTAGTCAATAGAATAGACTATAGTCTAGTCAATAGAATGAACTATAGTCTAGTCATTAGAATGGACTATTGCCAAGTCAATAGAATAGACTATAGCCTAGTCAACAGAATATACCATATTGTGACTATAGTCTTAGACTATAGTGACTATAGTTTAGTCAATAGTGACTATAGTTTAGTCAATAGTGACTATAGTTTAGTCAATAGTATAAACTATAGTGACCATAGTATAGTCAATAGAATAGACTATATTGTGACTATAGTCTTAGAATAGACTAGAGTGACTATAGTTTAGTCAATAGAATAGACTATAGTGACTATAGTCTAACAATAGTAAAGGTTATAATCTAGTCAATAGAATAGATATTCTAGTCAACTGAATAGACTATAGTCTAGTCAATATAATATACTATAGTAACTATAGTGTAGTCAACAGAATAGATTATAGTCTAGTCAATAGAATAGACTATAGTCTAGTCAATAGAATAGACTATAGTCTAGTCAATAGAATAAACTATAGTCTAGTCAATAGAATAGACTATAGTCTAGTCAATAGAATAGACTACAGCCTACTCAATAGAATAGACCATATTGTGACTATAGTCTTAGAATATAGTGACTATAGTTTAGTCAATAGTATAAACTATGTTGACCATAGTATAGTCAATAAAATAGACTATATTTTGACTATAGTCTTAGAATAGACTAGAGTGACTATAGTTTAGTCAGTAGAGTAGACTATAGTGACTATAGTCTAACAATAGAAAAGGTTATAGTCTAGTCAACAGAATAGATATTCTAGTCAACAGAATAGACTATAGTCTATTCAATGTAATAGACTATAGTAACTATAGTCTAGTCAACAGAATAGATTATAGTCTAGTCAATAGAATAGACTATAGTCTAGTCAATAGAATAGACTATAGTAACTATAGTCTAGTCAATAGAATAGATTATAGCCTAGTCAATAGAATAGACTATATTGTGACTATAGTCTTAGAATAGACTAGAGTGACTATAGTTTAGTCAATAATATAAACTATAGTGACCATAGTATAGTCAATAGAATAGACTATAGTGACTATAGTCTAGTCAATAGTTTAGACTATAGTCTTATCAATAGTTTAGATTATAGTTAAGTCAATAGTTCAGACTATAGTATTGTCAATATTTTAAACTATCAAGTCTAGTCAATAGTTTAGACTATAGTCTAGTCTATAGTTCAGACTATAGTCTATTCAATAGTTTAGACTTTAGTCTAGTTAATATTTTAGACTATAGTCTTGTCAATAGTTTAGACTAAAGTCTAGTTAATAGAATAGACTATATTTGAGGCTATAGAATAGACTATATTTTAGTCTACAGAATACACTGCAGTCTAGTCTGTCAATTCCAAATTTTTATTTTTATTTGTGTTTTTCCTTTGCCTTATTTTTCCTTAAGAAACATATTTTGCTTCTTGTCCTTTATTCTTTAAGTTTTACATTACATTTTCCTTTTTAATTTCTTTGACATTCCTGTTGAGTTTGTTTAATTAAAAACTTTATTACCATAACATCACAATTACATGGATTTTAATTTAAATTTACCTTTCAGTGTTGTTTGATATTTAGTGTTGCCTATCAACCTATTTTCAGTTATCTTCAGTACACGGCTGTAGATTTTTCCTCTGCACCATAGAATAATTTTAATGTTTTAAACCAGTTGTGCCAATTTTCTCTACAACCACATTAATTAAAACATAACAACCATTATAAAACAATGTTTAAAATTTCCTTATAATCATTACTCTTGTACAACAATTTAGTTTAAAAGCTCCAACATACTTACGCAAGTGAATAAAGAGTATGTATAAAAGTGTATTGGTGTCTATATGAAATTCTATAAAAGTATAGCATACTTTTAGGTGGTTTCCTATAAGATACATATTTTGTTAAATAGAAATAATTTTATTAAAAATGAAAGGCAAATGAATATATGAAATAAAGACTTTTTTACTCTTTGACTTTAAGAGTTTGTTGGAACAAATTGTTAATTTAAAATGATAATAAACCAGAAAAAAAATCAAGGAAATAAAGAAAACATAAAATGAACTTATAGAATTTTTTATAAACGTCTATATTAAAAAATATTCTAACGCAACAATTTTTTTTTTTATTTTTCTTAACTTTAACAAATTAATTTTTTTTTAATATTTCTCTTTAATTTTTATTTAATCCAAAACAAATTTTTATGGGCTTTCCCTATTCATATAATAAAACTATAACTAAAATGTAAACTTTTTTATTAAAATTATAAAAAATGTAAAATTTCTAAAATGTTTTAAAATATACATGACATTTTTTAGTTCTTGAACACCTGAACAACTTTTAGGTATGCAACACCATGTTCATTTCATTATAGTTGCAGCAAGTGTACAAAATAAATATGAATGTGAAAAAAAATAAAAAAAACATTTCTACATACCACTTTAAGCTCAATTCATTATAAAAATTTTAATTTTTCTATTTAAAACTAGTAAGCGGTAAATAACTTTTCTAGTTAAAAAACCCTAAAAGTATGCTAACAATCTAGCGTGTATAGGATTTTAATTAAAAACAGTGTGATATTTATTTTTAGAAAATTAAACAAAAATATGAATGTATGAAGAGAAAATTTTAGCCACAAAATAATTTAACAAAAAGACAACAGATTTATGGGTAAATTAAAATACAGAAAAACAGAAAAATAAATTTTGATGAATAAAGAAAAATTAAAATAAAATTCAAAAAATATTTTTAAAAGGTAAAACTTTGTTTCATAGGGCTTTAGATAATAACATAAGCTGAAGCAAACAATTTAAACCATTTTAAGAGCTTTATACCAATCATTTATAATTTAGTTTAAAAATTAAAATTAATATTTTTTTTAAATTAACAAAATTATTTTGGGAAATTTAATAGACGATTTACTTACTTACTTACTTACTTACTTACTTACTTACTTACTTACTTACTTACTTACTTACTTACTTACTTACTTACTTACTTACTTACTTACTTACTTACTTACTTACTTACTTACTTACTTACTTACTTACTTACTTACTTACTTACTTACTTACTTACTTACTTACTTACTTACTTACTTACTTACTTACTTACTTACTTACTTACTTACTTACTTACTTACTTACTTACTTACTTACTTACTTACTTACTTACTTACTTACTTACTTACTTACTTACTTACTTACTTACTTACTTACTTACTTACTTACTTACTTACTTACTTACTTACTTACTTACTTACTTACTTACTTACTTACTTACTTACTTACTTACTTACTTACTTACTTACTTACTTACTTACTTACTTACTTACTTACTTACTTACTTACTTACTTACTTACTTACTTACTTACTTACTTACTTACTTACTTACTTACTTACTTACTTACTTACTTACTTACTTACTTACTTACTTACTTACTTACTTACTTACTTACTTACTTACTTACTTACTTACTTACTTACTTACTTACTTACTTACTTACTTACTTACTTACTTACTTACTTACTTACTTACTTACTTACTTACTTACTTACTTACTTACTTACTTACTTACTTACTTACTTACTTACTTACTTACTTACTTACTTACTTACTTACTTACTTACTTACTTACTTACTTACTTACTTACTTACTTACTTACTTACTTACTTACTTACTTACTTACTTACTTACTTACTTACTTACTTACTTACTTACTTACTTACTTACTTACTTACTTACTTACTTACTTACTTACTTACTTACTTACTTACTTACTTACTTACTTACTTACTTACTTACTTACTTACTTACTTACTTACTTACTTACTTACTTACTTACTTACTTACTTACTTACTTACTTACTTACTTACTTACTTACTTACTTACTTACTTACTTACTTACTTACTTACTTACTTACTTACTTACTTACTTACTTACTTACTTACTTACTTACTTACTTACTTACTTACTTACTTACTTACTTACTTACTTACTTACTTACTTACTTACTTACTTACTTACTTACTTACTTACTTACTTACTTACTTACTTACTTACTTACTTACTTACTTACTTACTTACTTACTTACTTACTTACTTACTTACTTACTTACTTACTTACTTACTTACTTACTTACTTACTTACTTACTTACTTACTTACTTACTTACTTACTTACTTACTTACTTACTTACTTACTTACTTACTTACTTACTTACTTACTTACTTACTTACTTACTTACTTACTTACTTACTTACTTACTTACTTACTTACTTACTTACTTACTTACTTACTTACTTACTTACTTACTTACTTACTTACTTACTTACTTACTTACTTACTTACTTACTTACTTACTTACTTACTTACTTACTTACTTACTTACTTACTTACTTACTTACTTACTTACTTACTTACTTACTTACTTACTTACTTACTTACTTACTTACTTACTTACTTACTTACTTACTTACTTACTTACTTACTTACTTACTTACTTACTTACTTACTTACTTACTTACTTACTTACTTACTTACTTACTTACTTACTTACTTACTTACTTACTTACTTACTTACTTACTTACTTACTTACTTACTTACTTACTTACTTACTTACTTACTTACTTACTTACTTACTTACTTACTTACTTACTTACTTACTTACTTACTTACTTACTTACTTACTTACTTACTTACTTACTTACTTACTTACTTACTTACTTACTTACTTACTTACTTACTTACTTACTTACTTACTTACTTACTTACTTACTTACTTACTTACTTACTTACTTACTTACTTACTTACTTACTTACTTACTTACTTACTTACTTACTTACTTACTTACTTACTTACTTACTTACTTACTTACTTACTTACTTACTTACTTACTTACTTACTTACTTACTTACTTACTTACTTACTTACTTACTTACTTACTTACTTACTTACTTACTTACTTACTTACTTACTTACTTACTTACTTACTTACTTACTTACTTACTTACTTACTTACTTACTTACTTACTTACTTACTTACTTACTTACTTACTTACTTACTTACTTACTTACTTACTTACTTACTTACTTACTTACTTACTTACTTACTTACTTACTTACTTACTTACTTACTTACTTACTTACTTACTTACTTACTTACTTACTTACTTACTTACTTACTTACTTACTTACTTACTTACTTACTTACTTACTTACTTACTTACTTACTTACTTACTTACTTACTTACTTACTTACTTACTTACTTACTTACTTACTTACTTACTTACTTACTTACTTACTTACTTACTTACTTACTTACTTACTTACTTACTTACTTACTTACTTACTTACTTACTTACTTACTTACTTACTTACTTACTTACTTACTTACTTACTTACTTACTTACTTACTTACTTACTTACTTACTTACTTACTTACTTACTTACTTACTTACTTACTTACTTACTTACTTACTTACTTACTTACTTACTTACTTACTTACTTACTTACTTACTTACTTACTTACTTACTTACTTACTTACTTACTTACTTACTTACTTACTTACTTACTTACTTACTTACTTACTTACTTACTTACTTACTTACTTACTTACTTACTTACTTACTTACTTACTTACTTACTTACTTACTTACTTACTTACTTACTTACTTACTTACTTACTTACTTACTTACTTACTTACTTACTTACTTACTTACTTACTTACTTACTTACTTACTTACTTACTTACTTACTTACTTACTTACTTACTTACTTACTTACTTACTTACTTACTTACTTACTTACTTACTTACTTACTTACTTACTTACTTACTTACTTACTTACTTACTTACTTACTTACTTACTTACTTACTTACTTACTTACTTACTTACTTACTTACTTACTTACTTACTTACTTACTTACTTACTTACTTACTTACTTACTTACTTACTTACTTACTTACTTACTTACTTACTTACTTACTTACTTACTTACTTACTTACTTATATATTTATTTAAAATTTCTCTCAGAAAAAGGTTTGCTTTAATAAACTAAAACGCACTTTATTTTCGTTAAGGCCCCTAAACGTATGCCTTTAAATAACTCTGCTTTAATCACTTTCATTTTTTTACATTCGTTTTTCTCTCCCTTTCCTTTGAATTGCTTTTCCTCAATTTTTTTTCCTCCAATTTTCTTATCATAAATCTTAATATCGACAAAATTATATTTTTTCTCGTTTACATGTTTTAATAGGCTTTTGTTTTCACTTTAATTTTATTATCTTAAGTCAAGAAATCGTCATTAAAAAAACGAACTACACACATATAGTATTTTAAGCATGCAAATTGTAAAAATTTTACCAACCTTTAATATTTAGCAAATTCTACCTAAAGCTTTATAAAAAACACATTTAAAGGCGTAGTCTGGATTTTTTTTTTTAATTTTGTTAACTTACCAAAACAAAATGTTATTTCGCAAAAGTTCACAAATCGATTTTTAAAAATCGACATATAAAGTTAAAACGTCACATTTGAGTTTTGTCTGTCGTTTACTTATTTTGCTAGCCTACTTTTTGGCTTTAAGTTTACATTTTATTTAACAGTTTTAAACTTGCTTGTTTACTTATACACATATAATTTTTCTGCTTGGCTGACTATGTGTAAATGTTTTTTTGTTTTGTTAAATATTTGACAAAAAAACGTGCTAGAAATTTTAATAAAAAACTGATCAATATTCCTAAAAGTATGCTATCAATATGGTTGGGTTTTTTTTTTTTTTTTCTTTCAAACAAATTTGTTAGGTTTTTGTAACCATTTTGTTGTAAAGTTTTGTTTTCTTTTTATGGAAAAAAATGGAATTATTACTAATTTTGCTGGCGGCCATATATGACCAAATACAATATATTTTCTAATATTTAATCTATTTAAAAATAAGCTGAAGAATTTTTTCCATAATTTTTTCCTAGGAAACGTGAGAGAAATATTAAATATTTAATTGGTTGCTGGGTTACCTTGTTAAGTGGAGAAGAAAGTGAACTGAATGTTAAATTAATAAAGTTACAAAAAATGCTATTAAAATCAACAATTTATGGGGTATATTTAAAAGATTTATTTAAATTAGATTGTAAGGCAAAAAGTAAAGGGAAAAGGAGGAAAAAATAAGGATTTCTTTTAAAGAAAAATCATAAAAAAATTAGTAGATAGATGAATCCTCAAAACTCTATCTTGAATTTAAAAAACAAAATAGTATTATGGAGCTTTCTTTCAGATTTTTTTTAAATCTAATTTTAAAATATTGTTTTTCTTTTATAAACAATGTAAGCCTAAAAGTATGCAGTACTTTTAGATTTACATTAATTTTTATTCAAATAAATGAAAAATACAACAAACAAAAATATCATTAAATAAAACTGAGACCAAGAGTTTAAAACAAATAAAAGTAATAATAAAACAATACTGCCTACTTTTAGGAGGATGTTTATAAACAATTTTGAGTTGAAAGTGAACGAAAATTTTCAGCCTTAAATTAAAAGATTTTCTAAACAAAATTTCCTACAGAAAATCGTTTACTTTTCAAGTTGCGAAATTTCTATAGAAAATCACTCGGTTTTCAAGCTGAAAATTTTCTATAGAATATCATTTCAAGCTGAACATTTTCTATAGAAAATTGTTCACTTTTCAAGCTGAACATTTTCTATAGAAAATTGTTCACTTTTCAAGCTGAACATTTTATAGAAAATTGTTCACTTTTCAAGCTGAACATTTTCTATAGAAAATTGTTCACTTTTCAACATTTTCTATAGAAAATTGTTCACTTTTCAAGCTGAACATATTCTATAGAAAATTGTTCACTTTTCAAGCTGAACATTTTCTATAGAAAATTGTTCACTTTTCAAGCTGAACATTTTCAATAGAAAATTGTTCACTTTTCAAGCTGAACATTTTCTATAGAAAATTGTTCACTTTTCAAGCTGAACATTTTCTATAGAAAATTGTTCACTTTTCAAGCTGAACATTTTCTATAGAAAATTGTTCACTTTTCAAGCTGAACATTTTCTATAGAAAATTGTTCACTTTTCAAGCTGAACATTTTCTATAGAAAATTGTTCACTTTTCAAGCTGAATATTTTCTATAGAAAATTGTTCACTTTTAGCTGAACATTTTCTGTACAAAATTGTTCACTTTTAGCTGAACATTTTCTGTACAAAATTGTTCACTTTTAGCTGAACATTTTCTGTAGAAAATCTTTCACTTTCAGCTGAACATTTTCTATAGAAAATCTTTCACTTTTAGCTCAACATTTTCTATAGAAAATCTTTCACTTTTTAAGCTCAACATTTTCTATTTCTATAGAAAATTGTTCACTTTTCAGGCTGAACATTTTCTATAGAAAATTTTTCACTTTTCTCTCTGAAAATTTTTCACTTTTCAAGCTCAAAATTTCCTACAGAAAATCTTTTGCTTTTTTGCTTACATTTTATTAATTAAATTCTGTTTGTACAATATCGTCCTAAAAGTAGTCTGTACTTTTTATTATTTCTTTCATTTTATTTTATTTCTTGGCCTCTGATTTCTTTTGATGACTTTTTATTTATTATCGTTTTTATTTGTTTAACAAAAATAATTTAAAGCCAAGGAAAAGTTAATTTATTATAGATAACTTAGTCTGCTTATTTAATAAAAAAAGTATGGCATACTTTTTGGCTTACAGTGTTTATAAACTGGGAATTTGTTTTAAAGAAATTTAACAAGCTTAAATATTTAACAAACTTTTTTGTAAAATCAGTGAGAGTTAAAATTTTTTGTGAAAACATAAATAAAAAATTTAAAGCATATTTTAAGGTGTTCTTATTTGGTATGTATAAAGCCTATGTAAAGGAGCTTAAACTAAACACATGATTTTTTTTTCAAATTGTTTAAGGTCATTTGGAAAACATTTGATTATGATGCAATTTTTTTTAATACACTAGGTGGTATATAAACCCAAGTCTATGTAAAGAGAGAGAGAGAAAGGTGAGGACAAATCAAAAGTAGAAGCTCTATAACAATAATATAATGATAACAAGGACATGGTGAGGAGCAAGTTAAGTTGCTGCTGATGATAATGATGATGTGATAATGACGTTCACCTATTAGATGTTGGCTAAAACGTGTGTCATCAAACTGTGTTAATATTACCATCACCTTGACAAAGGTGTGTCGCATACCTACCTACCTGCCTTTTGTTTTGTTATATCGTTTACAAACACACTCATAGCTTTAAGGTCTAAATATTGTTGGTTGTTGTTCAAATGTGAATGATAAGTTTGGGGGGTGTGTGGGGTATTTATGGTGCTGCTAAGGCTTTTGGTGTTATAAACAATTTTATATGGGTCTCTTAAATATCAAAATCGATTGTGTTTTTGTATTGTTTTCATTTTGAGCCTTTAAAAGGTTCTGGTTGTGTATGAAGGCTGCTTTAAAAGTAAGAATATAAAAACCATTAAACCAAAGTTTGACGCACGCACCTTTGGACGTTATTTTTATTTTTTTTGCTTTTGTTGCTTTACTATATTACTTTGATTCGCAAGTTTCTTGTGGCTTTCTTTATTTTTAATTTTTTCCTTTATATTCGTTTTAGCAAGAATGTTTTTTTATTACCGTGTTTGCTGTTTGATTTTATGATTATTTTTTACGTTTGAGATTTCTTTGTTGTTGCAATAACGATGTTGTAAAAATTTATATAAATTTTCTTGGTTCTTTATATTTTTTGTCATTGTTTTCGTTGTGGGTCAGTGTAGTTAGCACCTGGGGACTAATTAATGGTATCATTTACTGCCTTGGTTTTACTCTATATTTCTAAGGGTTTTATTTTTCTGTTTCTTTTTTTCTCCTCTGAATATTGTTAAGAAGTGTAGCATTAGATGAGTGACCACATTTTGCAGAAAGTAGCCAACTTAAACAGCCTTGTAATAGATGATGTCATTTAATAAAGAAAAAGGAAAACAAATACTTTATATCGATGTCTACATCTATTTAAACAAAGATTTATTTCTTATGATTTGTTTGAGGTTTTGTGGGGTTTAGGCCAGGCATGACATAATGGGTCATTCTTAATCACAAATCAAAGAAAGCAACAATGTTGTTTATAGCAAATGCACAGCTTGATATATTTCCTTCAAAAAGGATACCTAATACCTATTGTTACCATTACCTAGCAAAAAATAAATAAATAAATAAATAAATATGGTCTTATTAACTCCAATCGTAATAAAATGAGTATAAAGCCTAAAAACAGACTACACATTTTAATACTTAAAATTATAAGAAATTCATAACACCGTTTCAGGTAACATTCCATAACAAAACTATAAATAATAGAGCTGTAAAACCTGTTACAACCTAATTAATATAAAATTTAAAAAACCTAAAAGTAGGCAAAATTTTTTTCTTACTTTTTTTCAAATTCAAACATTTTTAGCTGAAAAGTGAAAAATTTTCTATAAAAAATTTTTACCCTGAAAAGTGAACAATTTTCTATAGAAAATTTTTAACCTTAAAAGTGAAAGATTTTCTATAAAAATTTTCAGGCATAAAAAGTGAACAATTTTCAGCCCGAATACTGAACAATTTTCTGTACAAAATGTTCAGCCTGAAAAGTGAACAATTGTGAAAGATTTTCTATAGAAAATGTTGAGCTAAAAGTGAAAGATTTTCTATACAAAATGTTGAGCTAAAAGTGAAAGATTTTCTATAGAAAATATTGAGCTAAAAGTGAACAGTTTTCTATAGAAAATGTTGAGCTAAAAGTAAACAGTTTTCTATAGAAAATGTTGAGCTAAAAGTGAACAGTTTTCTATAGAAAATGTTGAGCTAAAAGTGAACAGTTTTCTATAGAAAATGTTGAGCTAAAAGTGAAAGATTCTCTATAGAAAATGTTGAGCTAAATGTGAAAGATTTTCTATAGAAAATGTTGAGCTAAAAGTGAAAGATTTTCTATAGAAAATGTTGAGCTAAAAGTGAAAGATTTTCTATAGAAAATGTTGAGCTACAAGTGAAAGATTTTCTATAGAAAATGTTGAGCTAAAAGTGAAAGATTTTCTATAGAAAATGTTGAGCTAAAAGTGAACAGTTTTCTATAGAAAATTTTGAGCTAAAAGTGAACAGTTTTCTATAGAAAATGTTGAGCTAAAAGTGAAAGATTTTCTATAGAAAATGTTGAGCTAAAAGTGAAAGATTTTCTATAGAAAATGTTTAGCTAAAAGTGAAAGATTTTCTATAGAAAATGTTGATCTAAAAGTGAAAAATTTTGTATAGAAAATGTTGAGCTGAAAGTGAAAGATTTTCTATAGAAAATGTTGAGCTAAAAGTGAACAGTTTTCTGTAGAAAATGTTGAGCTTAATGTGAAAGATTTTCTTTGGAAAATGTTGAGCTAAAAGTGAAAGATTTTCTATAGAAAATGTTGAGCTAAATGTGAAAGATTTTCTATAGAAAATGTTGAGCTACAAGTGAAAGATTTTCTATAGAAAATGTTGAGCTAAAAGTGAACAGTTTTCTATAGAAAATGTTGAGCTAAAAGTGAACAGTTTTCTGTAGAAAATGTTGAGCTAAAAGTGAAAGATTTTCTATAGAAAATGTTGAGCTAAAAGTGAAAGATTTTCTATAGAAAATGTTGAGCTAAAAGTGAAAGATTTTCTATAGAAAATGTTGAGCTAAAAGTGAAAGATTTTCTATAGAAAATGTTGAGCTAAAAGTGAAAGATTTTCTATAGAAAATGTTGGGCTAAAAGTGAACAGTTTTCTATAGAAAATGTTGAGCTAAAAGTGAAAGATTTTCTATAGAAAATGTTGTGCTAAAAGTGAAAGATTTTCTATAGAAAATGTTGATCTAAAAGTGAAAGATTTTCTATAGAAAATGTTGAGCTAAAAGTGAAAAATTTTCTATAGAAAATGTTGAGCTGAAAGTGAAAGATTTTCTATAGAAAATGTTGAGCTAAAAGTGAAAAATTTTCTATAGAAAATGTTGAGCTGAAAGTGAAAGATTTTCTATAGAAAATGTTGATCTAAAAGTGAAAGATTTTCTATAGAAAATGTTGATCTAAAAGTGAAAGATTTTCTATAGAAAATGTTGATCTAAAAGTGAAAAATTTTCTATAGAAAATATTGACTTAAAAGTGAAAAATTTTCTATAGAAAATGTTGAGCTAAAAGTGAAAGATTTTTCTATAGAAAATATTAAGCTAAAAGTTAAAGATTTTCTATAGAAAATGTTGAGCTAAAAGTGAAAGATTTTGCTATAGAAAATATTGAGCTAAAAGTGAACAGTTTTCTATAGAAAATGTTGAGCTAAAAGTGAAAGATTCTCTATAGAAAATGTTGAGCTAAATGTGAAAGATTTTCTATAGAAAATGTTGAGCTAAAAGTGAAAGATTTTTCTATAGAAAATATTAAGCTAAAAGTTAAAGATTTTCTATAGAAAATGTTGAGCTAAAAGTGAAAGATTTTGCTATAGAAAATATTGAGCTAAAAGTGAACAGTTTTCTATAGAAAATGTTGAGCTAAATTTTCTATAGAAAATTTTCAGATTGAAAAGTGAAATATTTTCTTTAAGAATATATTTCATATATTTTTTTTTATTTTTTTAAATTCTTTATCTTTTGTTTTTGTCTTACTTAATTTTCCTTTTTGCAAATTTTTCATATTGCTGTTGTTGTCTTTTGGCCTGCCTCCTTTTTCAAAGTCCCTTAATAATAATAATTTGTTTGCATTTAAATAGATTGCGTGTTCAACAATAGATTGAAGAGTGAAAATATTATAGAATCGTAGCCAAATAGAATAGATTTTGTGTTTATTTTTGTGGCATATATTTTTGTTGTTTGCGTGTTTGCATAATCGATTTAAACCTCTAGAGTCTAATAGCACCAGCCTTTTTTTCTTTTTTTTTTTTTTTTTTCTTTTTCTTCTATTTTTTTTTTTTTTTATTTTTTTATATGAATTTGCTATTTTGTTTGTAATAATATTAAAACTCATACATAAACACATTTCCGTTTTGACTGAATCGAAAAAAGAAATATTACCATATTTAGCCTTTTCACCCACTTCATAAGAATTTCTTTAATATGGATAACTGGAAAAAATGCCTTGCATTTTTTTTTTTTCTATTTTGTTATTATATAGAAAATTGCACATTCATGTTATAGACAACAAGAAAAACATATTAAAGGTTATGAGGTTAACTCCTTCTCCAACACCCAAAAGCCCTATAAAGTTCATCACAGAAAAAAGTATAAAACAGTGGGTTTTTAAAGGATATTTTTTTTGGCAAGCGTGATTTTTTTTTTATTTTTTTTTTTTTTTTTTTTTTTTGTAAACGTTACTGTATTTTGTAGCATTTTAACATTTGAAGAACATGTGTAGTCTACCTTTAGGCGGTTATTTGCTGGTTATATAAACCCCAAGGATTAATATAATTGAAATTCTTAAAAATGTTTGAAACAAAAAAATAAAATAAAACAGAATATGGAAATAACAGTCTACAACTCAAAAAAATTAAGTGAGCTTGCTATCATTTAAACAAGATTTTTTTCTATTGTTTAAATTAGTTTAAACGCCTGAAAAACTACAATACAAATCCCTACAGATTTAAATTGTTAGTCTTTCAGTTTTTCTCTGGAATACTATAAAATATACTTTTATTTTTTTTTTTTTTTTTTAATGTAAACATTTCAAAGAATACCTTAAGGGTTACTATCTACATTTCTGTTTTATACATATATAAAAACTAAGTATTTTTCCTGTTTCTTTTTCATTTACTCTATAAAATGGTAAATTTCATTGTAAATATTATATTTGTTTACATAACAAACTACATACAAACAATTAATTAAATAACAATTAATTTACAAACTATTGCATGTAAAGGGGTATATATATACACACCTTTTTCTCTCTCTCCATATTAAATTCATTTTAAAATATAGCATACCTGAGGGCTTGAATTTTTTAATTAAAATTCTTTAAATTTTACTACTTTTAAATGGCTAATTCGGGTTTTAAATTAAATGTGTTCTAAGATTACTCAAATTTAGAAAAGAAAAAGATATAGAGTAAATTGAACATAAAAGTATAACTGGAATTTTAGAGTTCTATAACATCCCTAGAGTAAAGAGAACCGGTTCAAAACTAGTCACGTGACAGGTTCTCAGGGCTAGTGACCGGTCCCAGTTCCGGAACTTTATATGAGAAGAACCTGTCACTTTTACATGGGGTTGTCATTGGAAGTGGCTAATTAGCCCCTTGGGACAGGTCACAGGATAGGTTCTAGGACAGGTCCAAGAGGACAGGTTCAGTAACCATTATTGTAATAAAAATTTTATAAAAATTCGGTAATTGTTTACTTTTTAAACATTATTTTTATTATTATCTTTATCAAATTATGTTTATTTTAATTTTATAATTTTTCGTTAATGTCGATGGCGGCACCCCGGCTCGAACCCATGTTCATCTGACGTATGTTATGTTTTATAGTCTTCAACGCTTACTACTTAGCCACTGATTGTTATTGCGTGCCACAAATTTTCCGCAGGAATATTTTAAGCGCGGAGAAAATAATAAAAGGATAAATATAAACCATTGAACTCCACTTTTAATCAAATTTAGACTTAAAAAATTTTTCCCTTTTCAAGCTAAAAATTTTCCATAAAAAAGGTTTCACTTTTCAAGCTAAAAATTTTCAACAGAAAATTTTTTTCTATAGAAAATTTTTCACTTTGCCAGATTTAAAATTTTCTATAAAAATTTGAAGCTGAAAATTTTCTATAGAAAATATTTTAATTTTAGCACAAATTTGTCCAGAAAATCTTTAACTTCTTCTATAGAACAAAATTTTCAGCACAAAATTTTCTATAGAAAATCAATCACTTTGGCTCAAAAATTTCTATAGAAAATCAATCACTTTTGTCGCAACAATTTCTGTAGAAAATCCATCACTTTTAGTTCAAAATTTTCTATAGAAAACCATTACTTTTAGTTCAAAATTTTCTATAGAAAATCCATCACTTTTAGTTCAAAATTTTCTGTAGAAAATCCATCACTTTTAGTGCAAAATTTTCTATAGAAAATCCATCACTTTTAGTGCAAAATTTTCTATAGAAAACCAATCACCTTTAATTCAAAATTTTCTATAGAAAATCAATCACTTTTAGTTCAAAATTTTCTATAGAAAATCCATCACTTTTAGTTCAAAATTTTCTATAGAAAATAAATCACCTTTAGTTCAAAATTTTCTATAGAAATATATTCGAGAGTTTACTCTATAGTTTATTCCACAGTCTATTCTATAGCATGTTTCATAGCCTATTCTATAGTCTAATCCATAGTCTAATCCATAGTCTATTCTACAGCATATTTCATAGTCTATTCTATCGTCTATTCCATAGTCTTTTCTGTAGTCTATTCCATAGTATATTTCATAGCCTATTTTATAGTATATTTCATAGTTTATTCTGTCGTCAATTCCATAGCAGGCTCCATAGTCTATTCTATAGCAGGCTCTATAGCCTATTCCATAGTATATTTCTTAGCCTATTTTATAGTATATATTTCATAGTTTATTCTGTAATCTATTTCATAGCAGACTCCGTAGTCTATTCTATAGTCTATTCTGTAGTCTATTCTATAATCTATTCTATAGTATATTTCATAGTCTACTCTATAGTTTAGTCCATAGTCTATTCTAAAGTATATTTCATAACCTATTCTATAGTCTATAGTCGATTCTATAGTCCATTACATAGTCCATTCTATAGTATATTCTATAGTCTGTTCTATAGTCGAGTCTATGGTCTATTATATAGTCTATCCTATAGTATATTCTATGTTATATTCTATAGTGTATTCCATAGTCTTTTTTAAAGTCTAGTTCATAGCCTAATCCGTAGTCTATTATATAGCCTATTCCATAGTCTATCATATAGCCTATTACATAGTCTATTCTACAGTATATCTAATAGTCTATTCAATAGTCTTTTCTGTAGTTTATTCTATGGACTATTCCATAGTTTATTCTATAGTATATTTCATAGGCTATTCTATAGTCTAGTCTATAGTCCATTCCATAGTCTATTCTATAGTATATTCTATTCTCTATTCTGTAGTAAATTTCATAGCCTTTTTTTATAGTATATTTCGTAGTTTACCCTGTAGTCTATTCTATAGCAGACTCTATAGTCTATCCCATAGTCTATTCTATATAGTCTAGTCTATAGTTATTCTACAGTCTCTTCTATACACTATTCCATAGTATATTCTATTGTATACTATACCATAGTTTATTCTATAGTATATTCTATAGTATGTTCCATAGTCGAGTCTATGGTCCATTATATAGTCTAGTCTATAGTCTATTCTGTAGTCTGCTCTATAGTTCAGTCTATATTTTAGACAGTATTCTAATATATATTCTCACCTGCACTCAAGTTTATCGTCTAGCCTGTATTCCATTCAATAGTTTAGTCTATAGCGTAACCAATAGTTCAGTCTATAGTCTACTTAATAGTCTAGCCCGTATTTTAGTCTATAGTCTAGTCTATACTCTAGTTTGTAGACCATTTTATACTTCAGTCTATAGTCCAGTACATAGTCTTGTCTATTTTCTAGTCAATAGTCTCATCTATAGTTTAGTCTTTATATTTATAATATGTGGTCTACAGTGGAGCAAACATGTTTAAAATAATAATTTTAAAATAACATTTTGTTTGATTTAAGACGAATCAATAATTTTTCACAAGGATTTCGTATTTGAAGGCGTAGCCAAACAAATGCCAAACTCAAAAATAATGTTCATGTAATAGTATTAATGTGTTGCTAATACACTTCAATAGCCCTGCAGTTTTTCCGGTAGTAAAATATTATAGTAAATAGCTCCTTATAGTAAATAGCTCCTTAACAGTTTCCTAGGTTTTAGTTTCGATGTTTCTCAGTTTTCTTGTATATTTTTATAGTCTATTTGCTCTAAGTTCTTAAACAAAATGCCTCAGAACTGTAGGGTAGTTAAGTTACGCTCTTTTTTTTTACCTACAAAATGAAATAAACTTGACTAAAACATGCAATCAATTCAAAGTAAAACAAAGTTTACTTCAATACTCTTTACTCCTACATACAACTCATCTGCTCTGTTTTAAATTAAAAGTAAAAAATCATAGTTCTTGTTTTACTTTTCTTACTTTAGCCTAGTCCTTGTGTTTATATTTTCTTTTTCCTTTAATAACAATATCCTGCTTCTGACATATGCAACGTTTGTGTTGTTAATTACAAAAATTAACTTTTTTCTTTTGCTCTCTATTTAGCTTAGTTGTTGCTTTTGTTTTTCTTGTTGTTGTTGTTGTTGTTCGTGGTAATTAATTGCAAAATCATAATTTACAGACATTTCCTATTCCGCTATATAACATTAATACCAAGTGCTTAACCCATCTGTTTCTTTTTTATACCAACTGTTAGTGTAAGTGTCTGTGTGCACTTTATGGTTTTTTAATTTTTGTTACAACCAAATAGAAAAAAAGAACCGTTACCTCGTTTTATGGTGTTATAAAGTTTGTATTTACTTGCCTTTTTTTTCCTGTTTTCCTTTTCAACCACAAGGTAAATCTGTCTGTATTTGATACCTTCTACTAGAAATAAAAAGCAACCAAGCGAGTCATTTAAATTTTATAAACCCCAACCATCTACTACTATTTTTTTTCTCTCTCGAATTTATAGTTCTTTTGCTGTTTTGCATATTTTTTATTTTCTTGCTACTTCCTTTATTTGCTGATTACTAGCACTTTTAAGCAAATGAATAGCAGAATGAAAAAAATGCAAGGCAAATAAAAAGTAAATGTGAAGATGACTTATATACTCCTAGGTGGGCTGCCACACACTCTATGTGTGGTGCACGAGTCAAGTCAATGAATCATATTAGTAGTTGGAAAATATTTCAGTCAAAAGGATGAAGTAAAAGCAAGAGATGATGAGTTGAACTTAAATTATTGTATTAATAATGCTTGCATGCTTGGAATGATTACAGGGAAATTATGGTAAAGTCAAGATGAAAAAAAAAAAAAGATAAAATAAGAATGAAATATACAGAGCATAAGAAAATTTACACTTTTAACGTAAATTGAGAAAAAACTTGCAGAAAATGTAAATAAATTTCTTAGTTGCAACAAATAGCAGAATTATATTTTGTATTTAAATTTTTAGCTGAAAAGTGAAAGCATTTCTATACAAAATTTTCAGCTGAAAAGTGAAAAGATTTTCTATAAAAAATGTTCAGCTGGAAAGTGAAACGTTTTTCTATAGAAAATGTTCAGCTGAAAAGTGAAACTTTTTTTTCTATTTTAAATTTTGTATTCAATATTTTAATAAACCTGATCGTTTCATACAACATGTTCTTTAAATGATTGACAGGTTTAATAAGGTAAAGCAATATTTTTAATAACATTTCCACATATTTAACGAAATAAAAATCTCCCTAACAAACCTCGCTCTCTCTTTATCAAATATTCATATTTATCTCTTTATTATAATATTCTTAATACAACATCGTATTGCTTAACATAATATTGCATACTTCTAGGTAATAAATATTTTTATGGCATAACTTTAGGTTATCAATATTTCTTTTCATAAGCTAAATTTAAAAAAAAAAATATATTAAATGTAAATATTTTTCTAACAAAATGTCATGTAGCTTAAGATTTCTCTTAAAATTTAAAACTCTTTCCTTTCGAAAAGCTTTTTCATAATATAAATATCATAATATTAATATTAAAAAATTATTTCATAACTGTCATTAAACTATTTCCTTATGAAGGTAGGCAGGCTATATGAGAAAACATATTAACTGAAGTTGTAAAAATTGCATGTTACATGAAATTTTTTGCCTTTTAGCACCATTAAGTTGTTGTTAGTTTAATTTTTTTTAAATAGTTAAACAATTAAAAAAATTTAAATAAAACACAACACAACACGACAAGATGTTGGCAACTACAAGAAAAAAAGGTCATTAAAACCGCAAATTAAAGTCATGAGTATGGTAACGTATTACAATTATTTAAATTTTGTATTAAGGAGAAAGGTTAAGATAATTTTAAATGCTAACATGTTCTAGAGAGTAGACAAAAAATAGGACTATAAAATAAACTATACACTAGACAATATGCCAGACTTCGTACTATATTAAGACAAAAATATAAACTAAACTATAGACTAGACTATTGACTTGATTATAGTCCAGATTATAAGCTGGACTATAGTCAAGACTATAAACTAGAATACAGTCAAGACAATAAATTAGGCTTTAGTCTAGACTATAAACTAAACTGTAGTCTGGACTATAAACTAGACTAAACACTAGACTATAAACTAGACTTTAAACTGAACTATAGTCTAGACTATAAACAAAACCATAAACTAAACTAAAGTCTATACTACAAACCATACTAAAGTCTAGACTATAACCTAGACTATAGTCTAAACTATAGTCTAAACTATAAAATAGACTACCGTCTAGACTATAAACCAGACTATAGTCAAGACTATAACTTAGACTATAGTCTAGACTATAAAGAAGACTATAGTCTATACTATAAAATAAACTATGAAACAAACTATAAACTAGACTATAAACTGAATTATAGTCTAGTCCATAAACTGAACTATAGTCTAGACTATCAAATGAACCATGAACTAGACTATAGTCTAGAATATAAACTAGAATATAGTCTAGACTATAAACTAGACTATAATCTAGACTATAAACTAGACCATAGTCTAGACTACAAACTAGAATATAGTCTCGACTATAAACTAGACTATAGTCTAGACTATAAACTAGAATATAGTCTAAACTATAAACTAGACTATAATCTAGACTATAAACTAGACCATAGTCTAGACTATAAACTAGAATATAGGCTCAACTATAAACTATAGTCTAGACTATGAATTAGACTATAAACTAGACTATAAAATGAATTATAGTCTAGACTATAAACTGAAATATAGTCTATACTATAAACAAAACCATAAACTAGCTATAGTCTAGACTAAAAACCAGACTATAGTCTAGACTATAATCTAGACTATAGTCTAAACTATAAACTAAACTATAATCTAGACTATAAACTAGACCATAGTCTAGACTATAAACTAGAATATAGTCTAGACTACAAACTAGACTATAGTCTAGACTATAAAATAGACCATAAACTAGACTATGAATTAGACTATAAACTAGACTATAAACTGAAACAAAGTCTAGACTATAAACAAAACCATAAACTAGACCATAGTCTAGACTATAAAGTAGACTATAGTCTATACTATAAAATAGAACATAAACTAAACTATGAAACAAACTATAGTCTAGTCTATACACTGAACTATAGTCTAGACTATCAAATGAACTATGAACCAGACTATAGTCTAGACTATAACCTAGACTATAGTCTAAACTATAAACCACATTATAATCTAGACTATAAACTATAGTCAAGGCTATAAACTAGACTATTGTCAAGACTTAAATCAAGACTATAAGACCGTAAACTAGACTATGAATTAGACTATAAACTAGACTATGAATTAGACTATAAACTGAACTATAGTCTAGACTATAAACTGAAACAAAGTCTAGACTATAAACAAAACCATAAACTAAACTATAGTCTAGACTATAAACTGAAACAAAGTCTAGACTATAAACAAAACCATAAACTAGACCATAGTCTAGACTATAAAGTAGACTATAGTCTATACTATAAAATAGAACATAAACTAAACTATGAAACAAACTATAGTCTAGTCTATACACTGAACTATAGTCTAGACTATCAAAGGAACTATAACCTAGACTATAGTCTAAACTATAAACTACACTATAATCTAGACTACAAACTATAGTCAAGGCTATAAACTAGACTATAAACTAGACTATTGTCAAGACTTAAATCAAGACTATAAGCTGGATTATACTTAAGTCCATAATATATATTATGAACAGTGAACTAGTCTATAAACTAGTCTATGATCACTATATGCTGGACTTCAGCCAAAATTATAAACTAGACTACATTAAAATTACTACATACTAGTTTATAGACCGACCAGAAGTCTAGACTATATAATATAGTATTTTCTTACTTTAAATTTAATACATTAGTTGATATAAAAATAATCTAAAGAAATATAACTATTTTCTGCGACTTAAATTGACAGTGATGTTGTCATTTAAGATTATAAAATTCTATGAAAAAAATTTCCTAAGAATTGCATGAAAACACCTGCAGATGTATGTGTATGAATAAGGATTTTTTCCCCCTTTTCGTTAAATTATTGTGAAGCTATAAAAATATTATAAAAAAAGCAGCCAAGTAAATATTAACTTTTCACACTATTGTAATGTTTTTTTTTTTTTTTTTTCAATTTGTTTTCTATAGAAGTAAAAGTTTCCAGAATATATACATATATAAGAAATGAAACAAATTCTTTCTCACGTTCTGGGTTAACTCGAGACACACTTGCATAAATAAAAACAAACAATTTCAATATAAACAAAGCACATACACAATTATACAAATATTCCACACTATTCCCTTAATAAAGGAGAGAGAGAGAGAGTGAGACCAACGTTTCTTTTATATTTTTGTTACGTTAATAAAAACAAGTGCAATTTTTGCCTTTAAGCTATTGTTTACTTTTTAAGTTCAATTGAGGTTAAAAAAAATATCAAAATAAAATTACAACAAATATATGAAGGATGTAGAAAGAAAATAAGTTTTTTCTTTTTTATTATTTTTCATCAATTTGAAGGAAAGTTTTCTTTGGAAAAAGTCTGTAATATTTGATTTTGTACTTTTATTTAATTTTTTTTGTGATTTGTTTTGAAAAGAAAAAAAAAAGTAATAAAAACAAGAATATTTTATTGTTACAACAATTAACACCTGGGTTTTGAGGGAGGAGAAAGAAATAAGCAAGAGGAAAGTTTTTGTTTTGGGAAAATATGAGAGAAAAGATATTATTTTTTTAAAGCAAATAAATGCTTGTTTTGCTTGTTCTTTTTTAAAGAAATTGCAGTTTTGTTTAAGATTTGATATTTTATTTTTATTAAAAATTTAATTTCCTAAAAGTATGCCACATTTTTTATATTTATTTGCTCCTTATATGTCTAGCTAAAAGTAAAAAAAAATTTTGTTTTTCAAAATTTAAAAAAAAAAATTAAAAAAAGAAATGTTTGCCTAAAAGTATGCTTTATTTTTAAAAGTTAATTTCTTCTTATAATAAGCTTGTCTTCTAGAAAAAAAATATTAGTCTTCTCATGATTAAAGTTGTATATTCATTAAAAAAAGTTTTGCCTAAAACTATACCACATTTTTTATTTTATTTTTTCTTCTTCTTGTAATAATTGAATGTCATAAACTTGTCTTATTTTAATATATTTTACTTATTTTTATTCCCTTTTAATACCAACATTTTCATCATTTAAGCCTTAAACTTCTATCTAATCATGTGTGTCATCATTTTACACACACACACACACATCTAATATTATTTTACACTTTTGTGTGAGAGAAAGAGTATATCCGGTTATTTCTTTTCCATATACCACTTAATGATTGCTGTTGTGTTAATATTGTCAGGTACATTGTTTTTAATGTTAAGGCATAAGTTTGTTTGTATGTTTATTGGCATATAAAGAGAGGCAGAGTAAAAGTGATAATATAACGGTGCTTAATGTTCGTAAACAACCACAACTACAACTATGGTAAAGTAACATCAATGCTTTATGATTATTGCAATTTCAGCTTCATTGAGTACAATCAATGTCTCAAACATATAAACTAACACACATACATACATTTATTTACTTATTTATACTCATGTTCTCTATTGATATTTGGTATAACTTGGTCACACACACTCATACAAACAATATACATATTACATATAAAATAATATAATAAATGTATTATAATAAAAACTACACGCATGCTTTCATTTTCATTTTTGTTACACAGAAAAAATTATTACCGTCTTTTTTACAATTAACTCAGTTGTTTAATTTTGCATCGAAATTTAATAAATATGTTCAAGAAAAAATAAATTTTGGTATGATTTTTTTTTCCTATACACATTTTTAATTCATTCAATCATCTACTTGATTGATTTCATTAATTTATTAATTGGGAATTTTTTTCTGTTTTGTATTTTTTATAGTTTTTAGTAATTGATATAATCATTTTGGTGAGAGGTGCAAATTTAAACAAGTTTATAATTGAATGAATTATTTTCATATATATTTGTTAATTGGTGACTTTTTTCTGTGTAAGGTATTTTTATATTTTTTATATATATTTGTCAATATTGTGATTGTTGTTGGTGACAAACACATATAAATACCTTTATTCCCCTATAACATAAAAACTGCTAAAATTTATGATTTTCCATCATTTATTGATATTTTTTTCTTCTACTACATACCTCACTTCTTACTATATTTTGTTTATTTTACTTATATTATTTCGTTTATCTTTTATATCATGATTTTTTTTTTCTGTTTTTAGCTTATTTCCCTCTATATAAGGCATTATTGCGTAAGCGTTAAACAACACTAAAAAATTTATTTATTTATAGAGATTTTTATGACGAATTAGAACTTAGAAAATACCTATCACAGATAAAATTTAATTTTACTAAAATTTATACAAATAAAATAAATAACAGAAATGTTACACAAGTAACACCAAAAAACGCTCATAAGCATAACAACAGTAAATAATTTTAATGATCGAAATAATGACCTATAGGGAGATATCAATCAATTGTAACGGAACTAAAGATGTTGACTGTTGAGCAAATTTTATGAGCTCATAAGTAATAGCAACAGAATTGGTTATGTTTAATGTGTTAAACATATAACACATGATTAGAGCGAAGAAGATTTAAATTGATTATGTTAAACATAAAAAGCAGCAATAAATAAAAATATATAAAAAGAAATTTAATGCTTAATGAAAAAAAAGTAATAAAAAAAGAAGAACAGTCAATATAAAAAACAGACGATTATAACTATAATTCAGTTTATAGTTCAGACTATAGTCAAGTTTATAGTTCAGAATATAGTCAAGTTTATAGTTCAGACTATAGTCAAGTTTATAGTCTAGTTAATAGTCTAGACTATAGTCTTGACTATAATCAAGTTTATAGTCTAGTTTCTAGTCCAGCTTATAGTTCAGTTTATAGTCTTGACTATAGTCAAGTTTATAGCCTAGACTATTGTCAAATTTATAGTCTAGTTTC
The DNA here is from genome assembly GCA_951394005.1 of Protophormia terraenovae. Taxonomy (NCBI): domain Eukaryota; kingdom Metazoa; phylum Arthropoda; class Insecta; order Diptera; family Calliphoridae; genus Protophormia; species Protophormia terraenovae. Next base: position 9,682,073 of record OX596075.1, on the reverse strand, counting down.
TGGTCTAGACTATAGTCCAGCTTATAGTGTTAACTATAGTCTAGTTTATAGTGTAGATTATAGTCTAGTTTATAGCCTAGATTATAGCCTAGTTTAAAGCATAGACTACAGTCTATTTTATACTAGCGTCTAGTTTATAATCTAGACTATAGTCTAGTTTATGGTCCAGTTTATAGTCTAATTTATAGTTTAGACTATAGTTAAGTTTATAGTGTAGACTATAGTCAAATTTATAGTCTAGTTTATGGTATAGACTATAGTCCAGCTTATAGTGTTAACTATAGTCTACTTTATAGTTTAGACTATAGTCTAATTAACAGTCGAAACTATAGTCAAGTTTGTAGCCTAGACTATAGTTTATTTTATAGTCCAGACTATAGTCAATTTTAAAGTCTACTTTATAGACTAGTTTATAGTCTGTACTATAGTCTAGTTTATAGTCCAGACTATAGCCTAGTTTATTGTTCAGACTATAGTCAAGTTTATAGTCTAGACTATGGTCAAATTTATAGTCTAGTTTATGTTCTAGACTATAGTTCAGCTTATAGTCTAGTTTATAGCCTAGACTATAGCCCAGTTTAAAGACTAGAGTACAGTCTAGTTTATAGTATATACTAGGACCTAGTTTATAGTCCGTAGTCTAGTTTATAGTCTAGACTATAATCTAGTTTATAGTCTTGTTTCTAGTCCAGCTTATAGTCTAGACTATAGTTTAGTTTATAGTCTAGTTTATAGTCTAGAATATAGATTTTAGTCTAGACTATAGTTTAGTTCATAGTCTAGTTTATAGTCTAGACTATAGTGAAGTTCATAGTCTAGACTATAGTATGGTCTATTTTATAGTCTACTTTATATTTTAGACTATAGTTTATAGTAAAGATTATAGTATATTTTATAATATAGTTTATATTCTAGTTTATAGTCTATTCTAAAGTCTAATTTATATTTCTGACTATAGTCTAGTTTATTGTCCAGACTATAGTCTAGTTTATAGTAAATTTTATAGTCCAGTTTATGGTATAGACTATAGTCCAGCTTATAGTGTTAACTATAGTCTAGTTTAAAGTGTAGATCATAGTCTAGTTTATAGCCTATACTATAGCCTAGTTTAAAGTCTAGGCTACAGTCTAGTTTAAAGTCTATACTAGAGTCTACTTTATAGTCCAGACTATAGTATAGTTTATAATTCAGACTATAGTGCAGTTTATAGTCTATACTATAGTCTAATTGATAGTCCAGACTATAGTTTAGTTTAAAGTCCAGTTTATAGTCTAATTCATAGTCTATTTTATATTCTAGTTTATAGTCTAGTCTAAAATATAGTTTAGTTTATAGTTTAGCTTATAGTCTTGACTATAGTCAGGTTTATAGCCTAGACTATAGTAAAATTTATAGTCTAGTTTATGGTCTAGACTATAGTCCAGCTTATAGTGTTAACTATAGTCTAGTTTATAGTGTAGATTATAGTCTAGTTTATAGCCTAGATTATAGCCTAGTTTAAAGCATAGACTACAGTCTATTTTATTTAGTTTATTTAGTTTATAATCTAGACTGTAGTCCAGTTTATGGTCCAGTTTATAGTCTAATTTATAGTTTAGACTATAGTTAAGTTTATAGTGTAGACTAAAGTCAAATAGTCCAGACTATAGTCTAATTTATAGTCTAGACTATAGTCTAATTTGTAGTCTATTTTATGGCCTAGTTTATAGTCTAGTTAATAGTCTAGACTATAGTGAAGTTTATAGTCTAGTTTATAATGTAGACTACAGTCTATAGTACGGTCTAGTTAATAGTCCAGTTTATAGACTATAATCTTGTTTGTAATCTAGACTATAGTCTAGTTTATGGTTTATTTTATAGTCTAATTTATAGTCTAAACTACTATGAAACTACTTTAAAATCCAGACTAAAATTTCTTCCATAGTATAGACTTTAGTCCAAACTATGCTTTAGTCAACAATATAGTCTATGCTGGGTGTTGTCTTTCATCTACTCTGCAATGTAATCTATAATCCACTTTACAGTCTGCTCTATAGTCTAATAAATAATTGTTTATATTTCTTTGAAATTCCCTTTCATTTTCATCTTTCTATACTCTTTTCTTTATCCTTATCTCTACTCTCTTCTATTTTTAAGACATTTTTCTTTGAAAAGCCTTAAAAACACAAAAACTTTTGCCATTATATTTATTTAAGTAATTAATAAACTCCCATTAGCTGTAAAACAACATTTATTTAGCAATTAATTCATTAACTTAAAGCTAAAGAAAAGAACAACTTAACATCTTAAGAGGCTGAAAAAGTTAAGAAACGAATTTTAAAACCACAAATAACGAAACAAAGTAAACATCTTTACAAAAACATCAACAACTCAACACTTCTTAACTTAAAATTTAATAGATTATTAGCAAAAATAAAACTGTTTCGAAAAGTTAAAAGTTTTTTATTAAATACTTATAAACAAATTATAAACCAAAAACAAAATTTGAATTTCAAAATATTTCTATCAAATATATAAAAACAATGAAAACTAAAAAGAGCAACAGAAATCATTACCGGAAATTGGCTTGCAAATGTCAATGTTACATAATAATATTTTTTTTTTTTTTTTTTTTCTGGTTTCAAAAACAACCAGGACAAGGGGTAAATAGAACAGAAGCAGTTTCCAATTGTTTTTTTAGACGTTGCGCCATAATAAAAAAGTTAAAAAAAAAATAAAAACAAGTGTTTATATTAAACTGTTTGCTGTACTCAGGCTTATCATGGAAAAATTTTCTAAGTTATTTTGTATTGTTTGGATTTTTTGGTAATTTCCGCTTTATAATGTAAAATTTTTGCCAAAAAATTGCTTTTTTTTTGGCAATTTGCCGCCTTGATTTTCTATGCAAAATAGTCTTAAATATGGAACTTAGACTACAGAAAGAACAAAAACAACAATAATAATAATTTAACATGAGGCTATAACACTTACATTTTATGAAAAGCTAGAGAGCCCAGGATAGACTTAGACAAGAGGATGAAAAAAGAATGACAGTGCAGTAAAAAGAGTAAACGTAATTTCACTTTCAAATGTAAATAGTTGCTGTTATTGGTGTAAACAATAAATTACCTGGAATGAAAAAAAGAGAGAAGAGAATATTATAAATTAAAATATGTTAAACAAAGAAAAAATCAATCAAGATAGATGTTAAATATGCAAAGGATTTATATGCTGATAAAGTGTTTAGCATATTTATAGGCTTAAGATAAAAACAAAATTAAGTTTAAGAATAAAATTAAATAAAAATTATAAGATAAAAAAAATATATATATATAGTCAACAAGTTCTAGCCTAACAACAGACTATAGTCAGCTTATAAACAAAAGGCTATTTTACAGTTCAGACTATAGACTATTTTATAGTCTATACTATAAACTATCTTAGAGGCTCGATTATGAGCTATTTCACAGTTCAGATTATAGAATATTTCATAGTCCAGAGTATAGATTATTTTATAGTAAAAACTATAGACTATTTATATCGTAAACTACGAAAATTCTAGACCATAGAGCATTTTATAGTCTAGACTATAGTCTACTTTATAGTCTAGACTATAGACTATTTTATAGTCTAGACTATAGACTATTTTATAGTCTAGACTATAGACTATTTTACAGTCTAAACTATAGACTATTTTATAGACTATTTTACAGACTATTTTATAGTCTACAATAAACACTATTTAATAGTCTAGAATGTAGACTATTTTATAGTCTAGAATATATAATATTTTATAGTCTAGAATATAGACTATTTTATAGTCAGGAGTATAGACTATTTTATAGTCTAGGCCATAGACTATTTTGCAGTCTAGACTAAAAACTATTTTATAGTCAAGACTATAGAATATTTTATAGTCTAGAATACAGACTATTTTATAGTCTAGAATATAGACTATTTTATAGTCTAGGCTATAGACTATTTTGTAGTCTAGATTAAAAACTAATTTATAGTCTACACTATAGACTATCTTATAGTCTAGACTATAGACTATTTTATAGTCTAGAACATAGACTATTTTATAGTCTAGAATATAGACTATTTTATAGTCTAGAATATAGACTATTTTATAGTCTAGGCCATAGACTATTTTGTAGTCTAGACTAAAAACTATTTTATAGTCTAGACTATAGAATATTTTATAGTCTAGAATATAGACTATTTTATAGTCTAGAATATAGACTATTTTATAGTCTAGGCTATAGACTATTTTGTAGTCTAGATTAAAAACTAATTTATAGTCTAGACTATAGAATATTTTATAGTCTAGAATATAGACTATTTTATAGTCTAGAATATAGACTATTTTATAGTCTAGACTATAGACTATTTTATAGTCCAGAATATAGACTATTTTATAGTCTAGAAAATAGACTATTTTATAGTCTAGAATATAGACTATTTTATAGTCTAGAATATAGACTATTTTGTAGTCTAGATTATAGACTATTTTATAGTCTAGAACATAGACTATTTTATAGTCTAGAATATAGACTATTTTATAGTCTAAAACATAGACTATTTTATAGTCAAGAATATAGACTATTTTATAGTCTAGGCTATAGACTATTTTGTAGTCTAGATTAAAAACTAATTTATAGTCTAGACTTTAGACTATTTTATAGTCTAGACTATAGACTATTTTATAGTCCAGAATATAGACTATTTTATAGTCTAGAATATAGACTATAAAATAGTCTAGAATATAGACTATTTTTTAGTCTAGAATATAGACTATTTTATAGTCTAGTTTAAAGACTATTTTATAGTCTAGATTATAGACTATTTTAGAGACTATTTTATAGTCTAGAACATTGACTATTTTATAGTCTAGAACATAGACCATTTTATAGTCTAGAATATAGACTATTTTATAGTCTATGCTATAGACCATTTTATAGTCTAGGCTATAGACTATTTTGTAGCCTAGGCTATGAACTATTTTATAGTCTAGACTATAGACTATTTTATAGTCTAGAATATAGACTATTTTTTAGTCTAGAACATAGACTATTTTGTAGTCTAGACTAAAAACTAATTTATAGTCTAGACTATAGACTATTTTATAGTCTAGACTATAGACTATTTTATAGTCCAGAATATAGACTATTTTATAGTCTAGAATATAGACTATTTTATAGTCTAGAATATAGACTATTTTATAGTCTAGATTATAGACTATTTTATAGTCTAGAACATAGACTATTTTATAGTCTAGAATAAAGACTATTTTATAGTCTAGAATAAAGACTATTTTATAGTCTAGGCTATAGACTATTTGATAGTCTAGATTAAAAACTAATTTATGGTCTAGACTATAGACTATTTTATAGTCTAGACTAAAGACTATTTTATAGTCTAGAATATAGACTATTTTATAGTCTAGGCTATAGACTATTTGATAGTCTAGATTAAAGACTATTTTATAGTCTAGAATATAGACTATTTTATAGTCTAGACTAAAGACTATTTTATAGTTTACACTATAGACTATTTTATAGTCTAGATTATAGACTATTTTATAGTCTAGAACATAGACTATTTTATAGTCTAGAATAAAGACTATTTTATAGTCTAGGCTATAGACTATTTGATAGTCTAGATTAAAAACTAATTTATGGTCTAGACTATAGACTATTTTATAGTATAGACTAAAGACTATTTTATAGTCTAGAATATAGACTATTTTATAGTCTAGGCTATAGACTATTTGATAGTCTAGGCTATAGACTATTTGATAGTCTAGATTAAAGACTATTTTATAGTCTAGACTAAAAACTATTTTATACTCTGGACTACAGGCTGTTTTTGCCATAACACAAAAATAATGTTCATAATTTTGCACTTGTTCTTACTAATTTATGACTTTCAAGTAGTAAAATACTACCAGTATATGTTTACAAATCCGTTTATATTAAGGTGAATCATAACATAAAAAAATATACTAAAGTCGCACAAAATTTTAAAACAATTTCATATATGGAGAAATAAATTTTCATTTTTCACTGAATACCCTTAATGACTCAGTTGGTAACAATTATATTTGCCTTAGTACTCAGCAAGTAGTTGAAGTGTTCCCTTAAGATGTATTGAGCACAAATTAGTGGTTGTTAGAAAATTTTTAATTAAAAGCTTTTACAATGTCTTTGTTATTTTTTCCAATATTTTATTTTTTATTTCTTTAATTCTCCCTAAATGTCTTCGTGGTTTATAGGAATTTTAAGAAGAAAAAAAATATAATTTAAAAGAAATATTTTGAATTTTTAATTAAAATATTTTATGGCAGTAGAATACACATTTAAAAAAATCTTTAGTAATAAAAGAAAATAAAGGACAATATAAGAATCAATAGCAAGGAATGTTATGAAATTTTATTATTTTACGAGTATTAAAAACAATGAATCATAATAAAATGACAATAAACAACAAAATAACAACAGTAAAATGATAAAGGAATATAAACGATGACATAGAGAATAATTGAAATTCCATTTTTTTTGTTATTTTTGTATTTCTATGGAAGGACCTGCAGGGAGAAATTGCAAAAGAAGATAACATAGGCAATATTTATGAGAATTATTAGTTAGAAAGTTAGTGGCATTAGCAAGGACATTAAGGACATTAAATAAAAACAATACATCTTAGGAAGGTAAGTATATTTTTAGCCAGTATTCAGTTATTACTTTTGCTATTTTATAATGGAAAGTAGTCTTAATCTTAGCTCCAAATAATTGGTCCTTATCCTTAATATAACTAAATGTCTTTGCTAAATTTTTAACAATCACTGCAAGTCACTTTAGCATTGTAATGTTTATAAAAAATTTCCAAAGAATATAAGCCATAAGAAAAGCAATCATAAAGAAATAAAAACCAACAAGAATATATGGATTTTTAACAGCCAAAAAGTATGCTAGAATATATAGAAACAAAACGCATTTTGATTTACGATCTTAATATAAGGACATTTCTTTCTTTTTTTTTTTTTTCTCTCTTTCTGTGTACCCCACAAGGCTTTCAAGAAAAAGAAATAAACATAACAATAACAAATAATATCAACACTCTCCAAATTGTTTGTTGTATTTCCTTTAAAAAGAAGCCCAGAAAAAACAACAAACAACAATGAAAAATTTAAAGCTGTATTTGTTAGTATTAGTATAATGTTTATTGTTATGTATTTATTTGTATGTATGAGAGTCCATTATTTAAATAAATAATTGTGTGAATATTCGCAGTCCTAAATATATAATGCCATATAACAAGCTGTGTTTCTTTTTTTTTTATAATATTTATAAAATATTGTTATTAGTAATTATACCCTTCACCACAGGTGTAAAGGGTATATATAAGTTTGTCATTCCGTTTGTAATTTCCACAATTTTCGTCGGAGAGCAAAAAAGTTTATATTTTCGGAATCCTTGTAAGAAGCGATGACGATTGGACCATGTCCGTCCGTCCGTCCGTCCGTCCGTGTGTCGGTTGAAATGGCGTTTATGAAGCCCACCGATAACTGACATATATAATATGTATGTCAAACGATCGGAAATGCTTTCGAGAATTTTGCTATTGGAATTCAGCAAGATAGGTTCATACAATGCGGAGATATGTTCAAAAAACCGGTTTTTTGAACCGGTTTTCCAGTTTCTGAAGCCTCTGTATACACTACGTTTCTCGTTTTTACAAAGAATTCTTGGACATTTTTTTCTGAATTTTTGTTCTGAAAAAATGAAATAAATCGGTTCAGTAATAACTGAGATATCGGACAAAACGCATTTTTTATTTTTTGAAGCCTTGGTTTAAGCTATAGATTTTTATTTTTATACAGATCGGTCACAAATATTTTTATAAAATTTCAGTTTTTTGAATCAGCAGGATCGGTTTATAAATGGCGGAGATATGCTTTAAAAACCGGTTTTTAGAACCGGTTTTTTAGTTTCTGAAGCCTCTGCATATACCAGGGACTTCGAATTTTTAAAGGGGGCTCGAAAATTATTTTCTGAATTTTTGTTCTGAAAAAATTAAATAAATCGGTTCAGTAATAACTGAGATATCGGGGAAAACGAATTTTTTATTTTTGAAGCCCTTGTTCAAGCTATAGATTTTTATTTTTATATAGATCAGTCATAAATATTTTTATAAAATTTCGGTTTTTTTAATAAACTAAATTCGTTCATAATCAACAGAGTTATGGCCCAAAAACAAATCTGTTAAGAATATAAATACACCAACAAACATGTATATTAAGCATTGTAATGACTATTAGTGACGTTTTTTGTTTTTTGTATAGACAAGTAGTTTAGTTAGCAACAGCAGTAATATAATGAATAACAGTGTTGTTGTTGTTCTTTGTGTATTCAGTCAGTTTGTACATACAAAAATAAATATATATGGAATTGATGTTGTTTCTTTTTTAAAAGCAAAGCCTGTTATGATTGTTTTTTTTTTTCATATTCAAATTTTCGTAGTTTGAAAAAAATTTAGATTTAGAAAATATGCAAGCATACGTTAAGGCGAAAATTTTATTAATTGTCGGTAATATGGTAATATGATGTCGATAAGAGGGTAAGATGGTAATATGGTGAAGGGTATCAAAGATTCGGCACAGCCGAATCTTTTTTCAATTTCATTTTTTTTACTACACAGTGTTATCCTTGAGTGTATTAAATTTAAACAAAAAAAAAAAAAAAATATTTATAATGTCTATATGTATGATGATGGCTTGCTTTTATATTGTTGTAATTTGATTATGTTCTTGTCTTATGTTTATTTCCTTTAATGTTTGTTAGCTAAAAGTTACATTTATTTTAGTCTTGTTAGGAAATATTATTAAGCATATGGTTTTAATGATCACTTTTATTTGTATTAAGGTAAAGATGGTTCCATTCGCATATAACAAATATCTCAGCAATAAAAGCAGATAAAATACTAAAGTATATACTGGTGGCTAAACTATAGACTACTGTCGGTACAGAACAGCTTACAGTCTACAAAATAAAATAAAATAGTCTAGAACAGAACATAAAATAGTTTAGAGGGTAAACAATAAAAAAAAAAAAAAAAATAGCCCAGACTATAAAATAGAATATAGTCCAGAATATAAAATAGTCTAGAGTGTAGACTATAAAATATTCTCTAGTATAAACTACAAAGTAGTCTATAGTCAAAACTATAAAGTAGTCTATAGTATAGACTATAAAATAGCCAATAGTTAAGACAACAACATAGGCAATAGTCTAGACCATAAAAATAGTCTATAGTCTAGACTATAATCTAGACTATAATATATAATATTGTGTAGACTATAAAACTGTCTATAGTCCAGACTATAAATAGTCTAAAGTCTAGTTTATAAAATAGTATATAATTTAGTCTTTAAAATAACATATACTCTAGTTCATAAATCAGTCTAGACTATAAAATAGTCTATAGTCTAGACTATAAATAGTCTACAGTTTAGACTATAAAATAGTCTATAGCCTAATCTATAAAATTGTCTATAGTTTAAGCTATAAAAGAGTCTATAGTTTAGACAATAAAATAGTCTATAGTTTAAGCCATAAAACAGTCTACAGTTTAGACTATAAAACAGTCTATAGCTTAGATTATAAAACAATCTAAAGTTTAGACAAAATAGGCAATAGTCTAGACCATAAAAATAGTCTATAGTCTAGACTACAATCTAGACTATAAAATATAATATAGTGTAGACTATAAAATAGTCTATAGCATAGACTATGAGTAGTCTACAGCTTAGACTATAAATAAGTCTATAGTCTAGACTATAAAACATTCTATAATCTAGACTATAAAAGTCTATAGTCTTCACTATAGAAAAATAGTCTACAGTCTAGATTATAAAATAGTCCAAAGTCTAGACTATAAAATAGTCTATTATCTAGCCTATAAAATAGTCTATAGTCTAGACTGTAAAATAGTCTATAGATTAAATTATAAAATAGTATATAGTTCAAACTATAAAACAGTCTCTAGTTTAGACTATAAAACAATCTATTGTTTAGAATATAAAATAGTCTATAGTTTAGACTATAGAATAGTCCATACTCTAGGCTATAGAATAGTCTATAATCTAGGCTATGAAATAGTCTGTAGTATGAACTATAAAATAGTCTATAGTCTAGTCTATAAAATAGTATATAGTTTAGACTATATATAGTCCGTAGTCAAAGCTATAAATTAGTATATAATCTAGACTATGAACTATAAAATAGACTATAAAATATTCTATAGTTTAGACTATAAAATAGTCTTAGTTTAAACTATCAAATAGTTTATAGTTTATACTATAAAATAGTCTGTAGTTAAGACTATAAAATAGTGTATAGTTTAGATTATAAAACAGTCCATAGTCAAAGCTATAAAATAGTCTATAATTTAGACTATGAAATAGTCTATAATTTAGACTATGAAATAGTCTATAATTTAGACTATGAAATAGTCTATAATTTAGACTATGAAATAGTCTATAGTACGAACTATAAAATAGTCTATAGTATAGACTATAAAATAGTCTATAGTATAGACTATAAAATAGTCTATAGTTTAGACTATAAAATAGTCTATAGTTTAGACTATAAAATAGAATATAGTTTAGACTATAAAATAGTCTGTAGTTTAGAGCTATAATATAGTCTATAGTCTAGACTATAAAGTTATAAAATAGTCTATAATCTAGACTATGAAATAGTCTATAGTATGAACTATAAAATAATCTATAGTATAGACTATAAAATAGTCTATAGTTTGACTATAAAATAGTCTATAGTTTAGACTATAAAATAGTCTACAGTCTAGTTTATAGTCTAGACTATAAAACAGTTTATAATCTAGACTATAAAATACTCTATAGTCTAGTTTGTAAAATAGTATATAATTTACTTTTTAAAGTAGCATATACTCTAGTTTATAAAATAGTCTAAGCTATAAAATTGTTTATAGTCTAGACTATAAAATAGTCCATGGCCTAGACTAGCAATATAATGCATAAAATGGTCTGTAGTTTAGTTTATTAAAAAATAGTCTTTAATCTAGTTTATAAAATAGTATTTGTCTAGTTTATAAAATAGACCATAAGATAGCATATAGTCTAGACTATAATATAGTTCATAGTTTTGGCTTGCCCGGTGTCTTTTTTTCTTTTTTCGCTGTTTCAAATTTTATTTTAATTTAAATTTCGTTTAATACTTCTTTCTTTCTCTATTGCTTCATTTTGATACTCCATCCATCAAAAAATTATTTAATACCTTTGAGCATCACAGACATTTATGAAATACTTCTTTTAATTTCTTGTTACTTTTGTTGTCATAAAATTTGTTAGTTTTTTATGTTTTTTTTTTTATTATTAAAATTCTTTTTATTTAAGGCTTCTAAAAATGTCTTTTATATTCTTTTTCTTTCAAAGAGAAACGTGAAAGCATTTTATGTTCTAAGTGATGTTGATGTTTTTGTTATTGTATTATTATTTATTACACGTATTTGTGAAGCCCACAAAAAACAACACAAGACAACATTTAAATTATTTTCACTGTTAAACTCACGTTTAGAGGACCAAGGGACTAAAGAAATATATTATTGGAGAGGGGGGGGATGGCAAAAACCATTTAATAAAAGTATCAGTTAGAAATAATAAATTTGTGATTTATTTATGTTTAAATGGTTTTTGATGTCATTCTCTTGATGTTGCTCTCTTAGAGCATAGAATATTTAGAAATATCCCTAAAGCATATGATATTACATTAAAAAAGCCTTAACATATGCTAAGGAAAATAATTTGTTAAAATTATAGAATTAGAATAAGGGAAAGAGAAAGTGAATGAGTGAAAGTATAAGTAAGAGAGAGAGAGAGAGTATGATTACAAATGAGTAATAAAATTATATTATAAGGAGTAGTTGTATATGTGTTGATGTTTGCGTGCCTAAGTTCTTAAGTGTAGGTGTAAATATTACATGTGTTGTTGGTTAGAGTTATAATATAATAGGAGTAAGAAAATATGAAATTTTCATTAGACTCTGGAGAATGTTTATGTTGTTTTTCTATTTGTTGTTTTTTTCGTTGCCTTTATTATATTAAATGTCATTCAAAATACGACCATTAAATGCTTGTTATGAAATGTCATTTTAATGCTTAGAGAACATTGTCACAGCCTGCTGTTTATGCTGGGAATTTAATATAAATTATTAATGTTGGGGTTTTTTAATATTTTTCTTAAAAAAAGATGTTGTTAAAAATTAATTATAATAAAAGAAAAGGGAATATGTTTGAGAGATAATCAGCTAAAATGTAGTGAAAATATTAGAAATGATAACGAAAAATTTTATAGGATTTTTTTTTTAAAAATATAAATATTAAAATAACTCTAAACGGTTATAAAGTCAAGATTGAGAAGAATTTGCTTTAGAAAAAGAAAAGTTGATAATTTGGCTTTTATTTTTTTGTGAATTCTATATTTGTTTTCAAACTTATTGAAGCGTGTAATTTTTTTTTTTTTTTAATTTCAAAGAATTTTACAATTGAGTCCCTTTTTAATTTTGTTCAGATTTTGGTAAAAGGGCGTAAATTTTTTCAATATAATTTACTAAAATAAAAAAATTTCTCAAGAAAAATTATTTACAGAAATCATTAATCATTTGAAAAAAATTAAAAAAAAAAAAATCTTTCTAGGAAGAAAAATCACTTGCTGGAAATTTACTCATAGGAATTTTTTTTAGCTTAAAATTATTTTTTGCTGCTAAACAATTATATCTGTCTAAAACCATAAAATGTTGTTCATGATTTTATTGAGAAACTTTTTTTTTTTTTTTTTTTGTAAAATTCTAGATTTTTAAGTTTTATCTAAAGCAATGGAGAGTTTATGTGTCTGTTTAGCTTATAACCCTTTATTTTATTGTTATGGTTTTTTATTGACTTCAATGTCATTGTTGCCTCTACAGGAGCAGCTGCTATAAAAGAAATAAATTTGGAAAAAATTCATACTGGAAATCCATATAAAAAGATTTATGGTTTAATGGTCACGAATTAAAGAATATTATGGAAAAAATATGTACATAAAACAGAGACTAAAATAAAGATAAGATACTAGAAAGGATATAAAAAATATATAAAACTAAAGACATCATAATATCAAACAAATTACAATTAAATTTAAATTTATAACAAATATTAGTTCAAACAAATGTTTATATATTTCCTAAACACCCCTTTTAATTTTAATATAAAATTAAACACTTTAATTTCCTTTTATCTTAAATAATTTACTCACTCACTTCCTCTGTCTTTTTCTCTCACACACACACCCCTACAAAAACAAAAATTTCAATATTTCCGTTTGTACTCTGCTGTGTATATAAATAATTAAATTAAAATCATACTGTTTATGATTAGTGATCAATTACATATAATTTACTACAACAACAAACTATAAATATAACCCATACTCCTTAGAGAGTGTCAGCACTATTAGGTAGAATAAATAATTGAAACTCACCTAAACACCCACACATGCAAGAAAATGTGAACAACACAAATATTTTAACATGTAGGAGTAATTTTCAATATATTTAATAAAGTGAGAGTATATTTCTCTAAGGATAAAATATTTTTTCAAGAACTTCATATGGTAAAATGATAGTGAGCATTTAAGTGTTTATATATTTTTAGTTTTTAATAAAATATTTATAGTTTAAGCAATTGATATAATTAATTATTTATTTATATAGAAGCTTTAAGATTAAAGCGTGTTTCTTTTTCAGAAAATATTTATTCATAAAAAAAGGAAAAAGTAATAATTTAAAAAAAATAAAACAAATAATTAAAAATATTCAGTTTTAGTTTCAATTAATTATTAATTATTCATTATCTATCTATCTATCTATCTATCTATCTATCTATCTATCTATCTATCTATCTATCTATCTATCTATCTATCTATCTATCTATCTATCTATCTATCTATCTATCTATCTATCTATCTATCTATCTATCTGTCTATCTATCTATCTATCTATCTATCTATCTATCTATCTAATTTTAATTTAATAATTTTAATCCTAACTATCTATCTATCTACATATCTATCTATCTATCTATCTATCTATCTATCTATCTATCTATCTATCTATCTATCTATCTATCTATCTATCTATCTATCTATCTATCTATCTATCTATCTATGTATCTATCTATCTATCTATCTATCTATCTATCTATCTATCTATCTATCTATCTATCTATCTATCTATCTATCTATCTATCTATCTATCTATCTATCTATCTATCTATCTATCTATCTATCTATCTATCTATCTATCTATCTATTTATCTATCTATCTATCTATCTATCTATCTATCTATCTATCTATCTATCTATCTATCTATCTATCTATCTATCTATCTATCTATATATCTATCTATTTATCTGTCTATCTATCTATCTATCTATCTATCTATCTATCTATCTATCTATCTATCTATCTATCTATCTATCTATCTATCTATCTATCTATCTATCTATCTATCTATCTATCTATTTATTGACAAATGAAAAAATCGCAAAAAAAAATACAAAACAGAAAAAACACAAAATGAAAAGAATTCGTCCAATCAAAAAAAAACTATAGCGAAATCACCCAACTAAAAAAAAAAAAAAAAAAAAAAAAAACATAAAAGGAAATGAAAAAAAAAAAAAATCTTAAACATAAAAAACACTAAAACGAAAAAAAAAGTCGTGAAAACTAAACTAATGATCACCAAAATGAGAAAAGTCGAGTAAATCGCTATATTGGAAAAAACGCCATAACCGAATAAATCAACAAAAACTGAAAAATCATTAAAAACAAAAATTGTTTAAGCTTAAGATATAAATTGTTAGAGCTTTAGAATGCGCACGAAAAAATTAGTGCACACTAGATTAATATTAATTAAACTTTTTAAAAACATTTAAAGTGGACATTAACTAATATAGATTTTCACTAAATTCCAAAAAAAGTTTTAATTATAATTTTTGAAAGAAAATGATTTTTTTTTTTAATTTTATCTTTGAAACAAAATAAACAAAAAATTATTTTCTATAAATTGCTAAAATTAAATGTATCTGTCCTGGAGCTTTTGTTGTTGCCAGTTTTCAAAATAACTTTTAGTTAAATCTAATATTGATAATATAATATTGATTTAGTTAAAATAGTAATCAAAGCATATATTAAACATTAATTTTGACTTTAAAATAAACAATAAAAACTACAAATAAAGTTTTAATATTTAAATGATTTTAATTGAGAATTTGCTTTTCATATTTGATTAATAGTAGCTTAGCATGGGTTTTAAGGGAAGAATTTTAGAGTTAATATTTCAAAAGCTTAATTTATGGTCTCCAATTAAGACAAATTTTATTTAAATCCGATAACTGATATAAAAATTATATTAAAAATAATCTCTGAGTTAAAGCGGTCACCAAAACGTATGATTTATATTAATTAGAATTAAATATAAGAAAAATTTTTTAATAATTTGCTTATAATAAATAATTAAATTTACTTGATTGATGTTAAAGTTTTAGTGTAACAAATATAGAAAATAACTAGAACTCCAACTTGTTCTCAAAAAACCTAACTCAGCTGTCAAAAAAGCTTAACTCTTTGTATGTATTAGTAGAATTTTCTACAGAACTAATTTATACGTATAGGCACGAAAGCGTATGATTATTATTAATTAAAATATTTTAAATAAATCGTTTATTAAGGAATTAAAAAACCTTTAAAAATATGTCCTTTTTACAAAATTTAAAATAGAAAACGTGATAAATTTATTCATCCAATAAATATTAAAATTTTCTTAATCAATTTTTTTTAAAAATTTTGTTATATTTAGTATTTAATCATGGAAATTCTCTTATATTTTTTAGTGTCTGCTAAGCATTTTTTTTTTTATTATTTTGTCTGTTCGTCAAGCTTTGCTGATTGCTGTTTTTTAAACTTTTAATTTTATTTCATTTAGCTCCTGTTTGCAATTACGTTGACATTGCAATTTAAAAATTTTTCTAACATAAATATGTGTGAAAAAAAAAAAAAAAAAAAAAAAAAAAAACATTATTTGCAAAAGCATGAAATTAAACTAATTTTTAGGTGACAAGTGATATGAATTAAAAAAATTTTGATTTTAGCCTTAAAGGGCGAAGGAATAATTTAAAATGTGGTACAGGAAAAAATGTTTTTAAATAAAATAAAATAAAATAAAATAAAATAAAATAAAATAAAATAAAATAAAATAAAATAAAATAAAATAAAATAAAATAAAATAAAATAAAATAAAATAAAATAAAATAAAATAAAATAAAATAAAATAAAATAAAATAAATAAAATAAAATAAAAGTTAAAAATACTTTTTTATTTATAAATTAGAATAAAATATTTCAGTTTTATTGAAGATTATTTAAAATTTTGTCACTTTAATGCCCAGAACATAGCTCTTAAAAATAATTCAGTAAAACTTCAGGAAATTAAATACATTTTTGACAACTGTAAATATGATATAATTGGAGTAACAGAGACGTGGTTAAAAAGCTATATAACGAATACAGGCATAACTATAAACGGGTTTCATGTTGTAAGAAATGACAGAAACTGGATGAGAGGTGGTGGTGTATGCCTTTATGTTTCTAGAAAATTTAACGTTAAATTAATTAGTGACTTTATGGATGAGAGGAATATTAAAACATTATTCCAGGAAATCTCTAATAATAGATATAACAAGCTTTTGGTGTTGGTGTTATATATTTACCACATGGACATTTTTCTGGTTGTGAAGATAAAATTTCGGATTTGATGGATAGATATAATAATTGCATTATAATGGGTGATTTCAACACTGATTTATACACCAACTCGCATATTGTAAGAGACTTCAGCTCTCGATATAATCTGGCTGTAGTTCATAACAGTATACCTACTCATATTAATGAGATTCATAATACCTCTACTTTAATTGATTATTTTTTTGTCTGAAATATTAACTTAGTATACCAAAAAAATTAATATCAGTTTCCTCCATTAAACTCTGGCCATGCAATTATATTTTTATGTTACAAACTGGAAAAAGAAGCTATAGATCTACAATACCGGTATTATAGGGACTATAAATCTATTAATATTGACCTTTGTAGTAATCTTTTAAATGATTTTGATTCTTCCAGCTTTTTTAATAACCATATTGTTGATGATCAGGTTCTTTAATAGTATTGTTAAAAATTGTTTTGTAGAGAGCGTTCCACTTAAAAATTATGAACTTCGAAGGATGGAAAAGTGGATGGTATCAAGAGAGTTATAGCAAGAATAAATATAAATTTATCGAGGAGAGTTTACTGTGAAAATAATTCAGTTACCAATAGAATGATTTATTGTAAATAGCGCAATAAAGTTAAATCTATTATAAGATTTCGGAAGTATTTAATGCGATGACTTCAATCAAAAATAATGCAATGCGACCCGATGGTATACCATTCAAATTCTTAATAATTATATAACCTTTTATTTCAACACATTTCAGTTTTTTGTTAAATACTATTATTACTTCTTCCACTTTTCCACTTTCTTGGAAAATCGGTAGAATTATACCCATACCCAAGATAAAATCACCTAGCTCTTGTTTAGACTATAGACCAATAAGTATGTTAAATGCTAGTTCTAAAGTCTTAGAAGTGTTGTTGAGAAGGCAAATGGAAGATTACATCAGTGCAAGGATTATGATAAACCCTTTGCATTCAGCATTTAGGAAAAATTACAATACTACTGGCTTGGTTTTGGATATTACTGAAAAACTTAGAAAAAACCTGGAAAAGTCATACAGCTCCTTACTTGTGATTCTAGATTTAAGTAAAGCATGTTACCTTTTATGTCTTGGAATTTTATGTCATAAACTCCAAAGGGAATTCAAAATTGATTCTTCTAATGTATATAAATGATTTATACCGTGAGATTAAGTTTTGTCGATATTACACGTATGCTGATGACATTCAACTGTATATGTTTACGTCATTTGTTATAAGATTAGCTTGAATTTGTAATAATTACATCCCATATGAAGAGAGAAATTTTAATAAATCAATCGCAGCTTTTAAGAATATGTCAAAGGAGTTTTTTATAAAACATTGTAAATGCTTTCACATAAAAAATGTACTTTGTATACATGGCATAATTAAATCATATTCAATATAATATCTTTGCAAAAGTTGGGGGAGTTTTTTACGTATTATCTCATGAATTACTTTATTTGATAAGATAATTTTAAATATATGTATATGGCCATATGATTTCTAGATTAATTTGGCCTACAGGATTGTTATTGAATAAATAAATGAATAAAATAAAATGAAATAAAATGAAGCGTATGATTAATATTAATTCGTTCTTAATTTAGAAAAACGCTCATAAAATAATAGCTATAAAAATAAATTTAAAAAATTCAGCATTAAGTAAAGCTAATAAAATACTTTAACAAATAAATAAATTTTCTTACAAAATTTTTTATTAATTTTAAATTAAAATTGAAAAATTTTCAAAAAATACTAATTTTTTATTTTTTTTATTTTAATTTCTTATGAAATTTTCAAATATTCTTTGATTTCTTCTTGTTTTTTTTTTTTTTTCTATTTTATTTTGCCTTAATTATTTATTTTCTTATCCCTGCTGTATTTTCTACTCTTATCTTTAACCACATTTTAATATTTGATTATTCCTTAAGGCTAGAAAGACTCTTTATTTTATTTTCTTAGAAACAATTATTTGTTTATTGTTATTGAGCATTTGTGAGAAAAACACTAGGAATATTTTTCTCAACAATAGTATTTAGTTTTCTATTGTTAAAACTACAAACTACAAATTAAATATGTACATATGTATATATAAACATATAAATAAATTAACAAAACAAATATGAGTAAATGTTGATACTAACAAGAGCAGATTAAAAGCAAATAAATGTTAAATATTTAAGAAATATTTATGACAAATAAATATATAATCGTACTAGAAAATAATTATAATAGATTATTAAAAATAAGAAAACAATTAGAAGCAAATGAAGACAAAAAGATAAAAGCCGCAAATTAAAATATTTAAAATTCAAATTCTCAAGCATTTTTACAAATTTTTTATTAAATTGAAAGCAGTTTTAAATATTTTATATAATAAATATTAATTTTAAAATTATTAAGACCTTTAAAGCAGATTTATTTCAAAATATTCGAATTAATAATAATCATACGCACTGTTGGTTGAAAAAGCATTAAACAGTTTATTTTAAATATAACTCTTAAACGGGAAAACAAATCTAAACAAAATTTGGTCCATTTAAAGATTAGGAAATAGGCTTTCAAACAAATTTCAAAAAAAAACAAACTTAAAAGAACTAAAGCAGCTATAGTTAGTTAAAAATGACTATCAAATTAATATTAATCATAACAAAGTCTTTAAATTATTAAAAACATTTAAACCATAATTTCTTAATACAATTACATCAATATTAAATAAAAAACAACTTGCCACAAATCTGAAATTAATATACCAATACAAATCCCTCTTGTTTCTTTACTAACTCCTTTCACTTTTATTATTCCTGTTAACCCTCAAAATTTCCATATTTAATATTCCATTTGACATTCTCCCCTAGTTAACAGTCTTTGACCTGTCATTAAATCTCTTCCAGTACTTTCGACTGTATGTTTGTCTTCCTTAAAAAAAAAAAAAAAAAAAAAAAAAAAAAACTTTTTTAGCTTTCAGTCATTTGTCATTTCATTTCAACAAAAACAAGTTTGTCATCTATTCATGAAGTGTAAAAAAACATTTTTCAAAAATTTTATTCTTCATTTTAACTTTGGCAAAACACTTTATTTTCCTTTTTTTTTACTAAATATATTCATGTTATGTGAACTCATTTGGTGTTTTGTTGGCTTCTGCAACAATTTATTTGGTTTTAATTTAATTCTAGTTATTTTTGAATTTTATTTTATGAATTTTATTGCAATTTGTTTTCACTTTAATATTTCTTTAATAATAACTATGGCACGTGTTTAAATGTAATATTGTGGTTTGAAATTAAAGGGAAATCCCCTTTTTAAATAGGGAGAAATGATTTTTTGTTTTTCTTTACTTTTAATAAAGTTTCTCTGTATGTGTTAAAGTAGTGCTTGTAAATCAGTTTAAGAGTGCTTGATATATAAGTGTTATTTAATTTTTTAAATAAGGGGAAAATTAATACAAATATATAAATATTAATCAGAGGAAAATAAGGCGTTATATAGGGATATAAAAGGAAGTTTTATAAACAAAAAAATCTCTAAGAGCTCTTAAAACAATTGTAAGTATTAAATATAAGTTTTCCTTTAATTTAAAATAGATAAAAAATAAATATTTCGTTTTTAATTTAGGCTTAAATCAATTTTCTATTATTGAAATTATCTCCTGAGACAATTTTTTTAAAACTTATAAGTACTGCTTTAGGTTTGAATCCTTAAAACCCAAGAAAATTTAATTTTAAGTTTGAAAACTAAGGTTAAAAAATATATTCCCTATGGCGTATGATTAATATTAATTCAAAAAGAATTTAGAAAAATGCCTATAAAAAATTACCCATAAGAAAATAGTTAAAAAATGCTGCTGCAATGTAAAGCTTATGAAATACCGTTGCAAATAAAAATTTCTCTTCAACAATTTTTATATGTTTTAATACAAAATTAAAAAGTTTTAAAACAAATCAAAAAAATTAGAAAAATTTTAAATTTTTATATAAAAGAGCTTCCCAACAAACCAAATGATATCGTAATGATATCATTACGATATCATTACGGTGATATAGAAGCCCGAGAATGATATCATTTATAATTCTAAAATGATATAGGTTGCTTTCTAAAAGGTACACTCGAGAATGATATCATAATTTTTGAAAATAACGATATTAGTAATGATATCATTAAATTTAAGCAGCGCGATAGTTTAGCAATATATTGCAAAATATATACACAAATATATGCTAAGATTGGATCAATATATAATATTATAAATATGTTTTCAAAAATTAATAAAATAGCCATAATAAACCAATGTTCATACAGCTCCAAATCATTTTGCATGTAATACGAAACTTTTGCAATCCGAATACAAGTCCCCCTTTAAATCCGGGCTGATATTGGTTTCTTCATCTTATACGCGTTAATTTTTTGCAATTACACTAATTTTAGCTGTAAAAATTCAATTCGCATATAAAACATAACATAAAATATTTTTTTGATACAAAAATTTTCAATTTAATTTAATTTTCCTGAAAATGTTTGAAGTTTTTTTCTAAGGAAAATATAATTTCGATATTTTATCATATAATTTTAAAATTATGATATCATAAATGATACTGTATCGTTTCTTGGTTTGTTGGGTTAAAGTAGAATTCATTAATATACTTCAACATTGTGTACAAAACAATTTTCTATAACTTTTATTTATTAAATAATAAAAAGTTCAATTTTTATTAAGATTTAAATTAATTTAAGTGACCGGGTGGTTAATAAGTGGATTTTAAATGTTTTTACCCATCGAGAGATTTAAACTGAACTAGGTGTAACATTTCAAAATGCCATAGCCAACAGTGGCAAATTATGAAAATTTATTAACAGATTACATAATAACTGAAACTCGATGGAATAAGGAGATTACAGCGATGATACTGACGAGAGAAGACTGAGAAACAAATAAATGTAACATAGAAGGTATTGAGGTGTACACTGATTGTTCTAGGAAATAAAATGGAACGGGAAATAAAGTTTTCTGTGAAAAATTAGGTATCAAACACAGCTCAAGACTGAACAATGCTTGCAGTATTTTCCAAGCTGAAACCTTTGCAGTATTTGAAGCAGCAAGAATCTAATATATTGATGCTGATATTCAGGGGCGATATCACAATATACATAGATATTCAGGCTACCATAAAGGCACTTTGTAGTAGGAATAATAGATCAAAGGTTGTCAACCGTTGTCGCAAAGATCTATGAGTTCTCAACGAATAATACTTTTTAAAACTGTGCTGGGTACCGGATCACAATAATAGGAACAGGAGCAGATATGGAATCGACTAGTGCATGTGAAGATATTTATACTGGACTAGATTAAATATATCGAAAAATAAGAGATAAATTCAAAGTGGAAGCCGATGCATTCTGGGATAACTCATCGAGATATAAGCAGAAAAAGACATTATGGGAACCAAAGGATAACAATACATTGAGGAAAGTTCTAGATATGAAAAAGAATGAACTGAGCATGTTTGTTGGTATTATTACGAGTCATAACGACTTAAAATATTTTCTTAAAAAAAATTGGTTTATGCGATAATAACAACTGCAAATGGTGCAGCGAGGAGGAAGAGAATTTCCTCTGCGAGTGCGCTGCACTATCGCGCTATAGATTTAAATGTTTTGATTACTATATTTTTCAGAACCTGGAAACTAAAACTAGATATCTACCATGTATAGGTTAGAAGTTATTAGCAATTAAAGAAGTACATCTATGTAAAATGATTACCTTTTTTTTTTCGTTTTTCAGACCGTCTTATTTTTTGACCGGAAAGGGACAAGAATCTATAATTTTATGATTTAAGTAATACTTCCAATTGTCAAAAACTGTAGTGGATGTCATAAGCAGAGATGCATTTTATGAAAAACAATTGCTTCAATTTGTAAAAATAATTAAAAAATGTCTAAGACTTTAAAGAAAAATTTTTCCATGATTTGAAATTTTAAGAAGGAGGAGCTCATACACAATAACTCTGCATACTCAGTTTTTCTCCTGGACGTAAAATTTTTTTTCTCAAAATGAAAATACGAAATTTTAAAATAATACAAGAAAATATTTATTAAAACTATATCAACCCAAAATGTATGTCAAATGAAATCTATGAATACCTGCAATGCACGTTGGGGTAAAAGGAGTCAAAAATGGCGCTTAATTCAGGGGGAGGTGATATCAATATTTTAATGATGAGGATCTATTTTTATATTTATTATTTATTTATTTTTATTTATAGAATTTTAGGATTTTTTTTTTTTTTTGGCAAAATGGTAATGTCTGTCCGTCCGTCTATACCAAAAAATGGGTCTAAAATGGCCGCATATTTCAAGAAAAGGTGATATCAATATTTTAATAATCACAACATGTTTTGTTTTTTATTAGTTAGTAAAAAATATCAATTTTAAAAATACTCTGATTTTTTTGGCAGAATGGTAATGTCCGTCCGTCTGTCTATACTTTGAGATTAAATGGCTAGAAAAAGGCAGCATAATTCGAGGAAGGGCGATATAAATATTTTAATGACTACAACTTGTTTTGTTCTTTATTAGTTAGTAAAAAAAAATGCACTATTAGATCTCTACGATTTTTTTTTTTTTTTTTTGCTGAATGGCAACATCCGTCCGTCTGTCTGTACATTGTGAAAAAATGGGTCTAAAATGGCCGCTTACTTCGAGGAAAAATGAAATCAATATTTTAATAATCACAACTTGTTTTGACTTTTATTAGTTAGTAAAAAAAATCACAAAAATCTAACAATTTTTTTTTTTTTTTTTTTTGCTGTCTATACATAGGGGTTAAACATGTCAAAAACTAAGCATACTTCAGGAAAAAGTGATATCAGTACTGTAGTGATCAGTTTTGACGTTTTTATTATTTATTAGTAAGTAAACAAATTCATTTTTAGAATTCTAAGGCTTTCTTTGCAGAATGGTAATGTTTTCATATAAAAAAAAACACCCTAAATTCAACAAAAATTCTGAAACCCTCTTTACGAAATGTTAGTACTTCCTTTAAAAATGAAAATATAAGAATTAAATTTCTTAAATTAACTTTAATATGCAATTAAAACAGTATTAAACATTTTTAACCACTATAACTTTCTTCACTGCTTTCGACAAAATCTGAGCCATCAATATTACTATTATTGTGTTCTGAAATTTTATACTCGTCTTCATAATTAAGAAAATTAAGCATTTTTTTAAAGAAATTTAAACATTTTCCGTTGCATTCTTTTTACTGCAAATCTCAACATTAAGATTAAGTTAAGATATTTTATTTAAAACAAGTATCAACATGTTTTAAAACTACAATTAAGTATAAAATATTTATATTTTTTGGAGCGTATGATTAATATTAATTAGACAAATATTAATAAATCCTTTGTAAAGTTTTCTAGAGACATTTCATTTATAACTAATGAATTATTATTTAATTAATATAACAATAAGCTTAACATGTTTAGAACTGTTTAGGAATTGGAAAAAAAATTATTAATTTATTTATAAATTTCAATAATTCTTTAACTGAAACTTAACCTATAAAGGAAATTCTATTATGTTTTAATCTTTTTAGAAATATAAAAAATACCTAATTATAGTAATAATAATTAATATTTCCGCTTTTAATTTTTCCGCCAATGGGGCGTATGATTAATACTAATTTGAAAGAATTTTTAAAGAAATTTAAAGTAAAATTATTGTAAAAAATATATCAAAAACTAAAAAGAATTCTAGAACTGTTTGCAAATTTTAAACAATATATAAATTTAATATTTAAAATTTTTCTTAAGGACAATTTAATACTTAAGCATTTTAAAAGAAATGCTGAGAGTCTTAAATTTAAAAAAAAAAAAAAAAAATCAAAAAGGTTTTTTATATAAATTTTAAAATTTTGGCGCCAAGAACGTATGATTAATATTAATTCCAGAAAGTTATAATAAATCATTGGTAAAGTTGAAGAAAAATTTGAGAAAAATTTGAATTATAACTTCAGAAAGATTGGACGATTAAAGTAAAATTTATATTTAAAAATATTAAAACCAGCTAATAAGAAAATCCTGAAAATTGTTTTGGAGAATTATTTAAAGAATTATTTCTCAAGTAGAACTACTTTAGAATCTAGTAAACATATTTCATTAAGAGTTTCAAACTTTTTTATTATAAAAAAAATAGTTGTCATTATTTCCATTTCTTTTAATTTTGGCAACAAGGAGAGTATGATTAATATTAATTCAAAAATTTATAATAAATCCTTGGAAAATGTTTTTCAAGGAAAATATATAAAATTTTAATTGTAAATTTAGAAAAATAATATTAGAAAAATAATATAAATCAAAAATATTTATAGAACTGTTTAAGAATTAAAATAAAAATATTAATTAATTTACTGTTTTTGAATTCTTTTTCTAAGAGAAACTTAAAACTTTATAATCTAGAAAATTAACTTTATAAAGCAAAAGTTTTATAATCATTTTCTCAGAATTATAGAACAAAAAATAGGAATTGTTTTAATTTTTAAATTTGGCACAATGGATCGTATGATTAATATTAATTCAAAAGAATTGTAATAAATCTCCATTTTAAAATAAATTGGAAAAGTTTAAAACGAAATTTGAACAAATTGGAATTCAAACTAATTTAAGCTAAAATTTTTATTAAAATATAAAAAATATCAAACGAAATAATCCTAATATATATTATAAAAATGAGGTGTAAGTTTGTTTGTTTGTTTGTTTGTTTGTGCGTCAATCACGTCTAAACGACTGAACCGATTTTCACGAAATTTGACACACAGATAATACCAGTGCCAGAGGTGGTTATAGGCTATATAAGATTTCGATTGGATGACACGCCCTTATTTTACGCCCACTTTTTATAACTTCCAAACGGTTGGATCGATTTTCACGAAATTTGACACACAGATAGTATTAGTGCCGCTCATCATTATAGGCTATGTACGAACTGGATTGGATGCCACGCCCACATTTTACGCCCACTTTTTATAACTTCCAAACGGTTGCACCGATTTTCACGAAATTTGACACACAGATAGTATCAGGGCCACTGATCATTATAGGCTATGTATGAACTGTGTTGGATGCCACGCCCACATTTTACGCCCACTTTTTATAACTCTTAAATGGTTGTACCGATTTTCACGAAATTTGACACACAGATAGTATCATTTCCGGTGGTCATTATAGGCTATGTATAAACTTGGTTGGATGCCACGCCCACATTTTACGCCCACTTTTTAAAACTCTTAAACTGTTACACCTATGTTCACCAAATTTGACACACAGATAGTACCATTACCGCTGGACATTATAGGCTATGTATGAACTGGGTTGTATGCCACGCCCACTTTTTATAACTCTCAAACGCCTGTACCGATTTTTAAGAAATTTAACACACAGATAGCACCAGTAACGGTGGTCGTTTAAGGCTATGTAAGAACTGGGTTCACGCCCATATTTTACGCCCACTTTTTAAAACCCCTAAACAGTAGCAATTGTTTTATATTCCCTATTAGGGGGTAGCGAAGCGCACCGGGTTACGCTCGTACATTAATAAAATAAAATGCTGGATTTTAAATAATTTAAACTTTAGACTTTATTTATTTCAATTTCTTATAAAACTAACAACAAATTCAACAGAGTCTTAATATTTTTATTACTGTGAAACCTCACAAATAATCTTGTAAATAGTTTCCTTTTTAAAAATTTCAATATAAATTCAAATTTTCTGGAAAAGCCTTTAGGTTTTCTTTATTATCCTTAAATTGATTTTTCTTTTAATTTTACAAATATGTATGTAAAATAAACCTTAAAATTTCCCAAAAACTTTATTTTAATTAAATTTTCATATATAACACATAATATTCTTTTTGTTATCCTTTTTTATTTTGCCCAAAGCTGTTAGTGGTCTTTGTGTGGGTATGTGTAGGTTTTATTTTTAAGCTAACAACTTTTTTAGTTTTTATAAGGATATTTTTATTTTCATTTTATTGTTAAAAACTTAGAAAAAAATAACAAAGCAATAGAACTAATCTTACTTTATTTTACTGGTAGTTGAATGTCAGTTGGGCATAGTCTGCCCCAGTTGCTATCAAAGTCCTGCCAGCTGTGTTAAATACAGCTGTTAATCCTTTTTGCCAACAAATGGATAAACAAACATAGAAAAAAACTTTTTGCACACAGATTTTATTTTCAAATGATCATGATTTTATTTATTTTTTCTTTTTTTCGCTCTTTTTAAATCATGGATTTTTTATTTTTATTAAGAAGCACGTGTTGTTTAAATTTTGTATATACTATTTTTAAAGCACTTATTAAATACACTTAAATAAATTAATATTTACACAATATTTTTTTTTTATAATTCAAAACACATATTTTTTTAATTTATGAAACTTTTCAAAGTTTTCTTTATATTTAATTATTTGTATAATTTTTTTTCTTTCTTGTAAACTTTTTTTGATTTTTCTTTTTTTAATTTCTTAAAATTTATTTTACATTTCTATACAAAAAAAAATTATTCCTTTTTTTATTAAATGAGTGATTTGTGTGTACTGTGAGTATATATGTGTGTGTTAACGGAAATTATTGCTCTAACCACCGCCAAGTAAAACGGTTCGTAACGAACTAAATGCGAATTTGCCAAATGCTCATCTTTTTAAAAAACAAACAAAATAATACAAACAAACAGGATACTACAACAACACACTAGAACTCACAATGTTAAAAGGACAAACCATCAGACAAATTATTGAAATTATAACAAAAAGGATATAAGAAAGTTAAATATATAAGAGAAAGTATTTACAAAAGAAAGCTTTTACTCTTAAGGAGGAAAAAGCTTTTATTGCTAAGCTAAATAAACTAGAAACTATTTACTAAACTATAGATTAGATAATAGACTAGACTATAGTCTAAACTATAGACTAGACTATAGTCTAAACTATAGACTAGACTATAGTCTAAACTATAGTCTAAACTATAGACTAGACTATAGTCTAAACTATAGTCTAAACTATAGACTAGACTATAGTCTAAACTATAGACTAGACTATAGTCTAAACTATAGACTAGACTATAGTCTAAACTATGGTCTAAAATATAGACTAGACTATAGTCTAAACTATAGTCTAAACTATAGACTAGACTACTGTCTAAACTATAGACTAGACTATAGTCTAAACTATAGATTAGACTATAGTCTAAACTATAGATTAGACTATAGTCTAAACTATAGACTAGACTATAGTCTAAACTATAGTCTAAACTATAGACTAGACTATAGTCTAAACTATAGTCTAAACTATAGACTAGACTATAGTCTAAACTATAGTCTAAACTATAGTCCAAACTACAGACTAGACTATAGTCCAACTATAGGCTGGACTATAGTCTAAACTATAGACTAGACTATAGTCTAAGCTATAGACTATACTATAGTCTAAACTATAGACTAGACTATAGTCTAAACTATAGACTAGACTATAGTCTAAACTATAGACTAGACTATAGTCTAAACTATAGTCTAAACTATAGTCTAAACTATAGTCTAAACTAAAATCTAAACTATAGACTAGACTATAGTCTAAACTATAGGCTGGACTATAGTCTAAACTATAAACTAAATTATAGTCTAATCTGTAGACTATAGTCTAAACTATAGACTAGACTATAGTCTAAACTATAGACCAGACTAGACTATAGTCTAAACTATACACTAGACTATAGTCTAAACTATAGACTAGACTATAGTCCAAACTATAGACTAGACTATAGTCTAAAATAAAATCTAAGCTATAGACTAGACTATAGTCTAAACTATAGACTGGACTATAGTCTAAACTATAAACTAAATTATAGTCTAATCTGTAGACTATAGTCGAAACTATAGACTAAACCATAGTATAAACTAAAGACTAGACTATAGTCTAAACTATAGACTAGACTATAGTCTAAACTATAGACTAGACTATAGTCTAAACTATAGACTAGACTATAGTCTAAACTATAGACTAGACAATAGTATAAACTATATACTAAACTATAGTCTAAATTATAGACTAGACTATAGCCTAAACTATAGACTAGGCTAGACTACAGTCTAAACTATAGACTAGACTATAGTCTAAACAATAGACCGGACTATAGTCTATACTATAGACTAAACTATAGTCTGAACTATAGGCTGCACTATAGTCTAAACTATATACTAGACAATAGTCAAAACTATGGACTAGACTACAGTCTTAACTATAGACCAGACTGTAGTCTAAACAATAGACCAGACTATAAACTTAACTACAAACTAAACTATAAACTAAACTAAATCCATTTCTTGTTTTACTTAAATCTATTTTTTTATTTTAATGCTAATAAAAGTTATTTTCAAAAACTCTCTTATTTAATATCTCTTAATGCAATTTCCTTTTACCCTCTTTATTCAAACTAAAAAAAAACTCTCAATCTCTCTCATTCGCCTTTTACATCTTTGTATGATTTTATTGTTTTTCTTTTTTCTACTTTAGTTTTGTTTGTAAACAAATGAAACTTTTCATTCATAAAAGCTTTATATAATAAAACTGTTGTTGTTTTGTAAGGAGCTTTTGTGTTGTTATTGTAAAAAGAAGCAGAAAATACCGGCAGGCGTTGTAATTTAGTGCCAAAAAATTAAAGCAGACATTTACATACACATGTAATTTTTATAGACCTACTAACACTTAAAAAAAATAAAGAAAAACAATAACAATAACAAAAACAAACAAAAATGACATGATGTAATATGTTGGCACAGGAATAATAAATATAAATGTCATAAATATTATAGATTTTTAAAAGAAATAAAAGATTTTTATGGGTATTGAAAAAAAAAATTAATTTAAAAATTAGCTTAATTTAAAAAAATGGAAATTTTTTTAAAAATAATATGAATCATACTTTATTAGAGGTGTTTTGTCAACTCTTCGTATTACCTTCTTATATGTTAAGGCAACTGTTATAGTAATAATCCGAAAATTAAAAAAAACGAGCATATTCAAACACTCAGTTAAAAATGCCTTCGTCCCGTCCATACTATAAGAAGGCGCACAGTGGGAATTTATTTAATTTTCTATACATAAGTGTGTAATGATGAAGGAACATACTTTTTCTCCTACTTCCATACTATTAGCTAATAATAAGCTAAATTTATTTGCAAATTGTTGTTAAATTATATTTTAAATTTATGAAATTTAGAGGAATTAAGGCAGGAAAACTAAAACCCTTGTCTTAAAGAATTAACATAAATACTTTTATTGATTGAAACTATGAAAATGGAAGAATAGTTGTTAAACCCAACCAGGTTTAATTTACTGTGGCCACCATTTAATTTTATAATGATATGTGGTAAATCGAATTTATTTACTATTATCTCCTGCAGCTCCATACAAATTTCAATTGTAATTGATTAATTGGATTCTGGGATATTAATGAAACATTGTGATAAGTAACACATTTTAATGTAAAAAAGGTTTTTTTTTATCATACCAAGTGATTATTAACTTAATTCAGTAGTCATGATGAACATTTACAAAGCAATTAACGAGAGAAAAAGATACAGTCGGTCAAGCCCGACCATATGATACCCTACACCATTGTGTACATTATAATTCGGGGTCTTTAATTAGACTTGGAGCCAAATGTGGATCGATACTCATAAGTGTAAAATAAAACATACGAATACAGAATATTACATCGATGCTGACATTTATATGAATTTATTCACTTTTGGGTGATTCCCGAAATGGGGCCTTATATGGGAGCTATGGTAAATAGGCTTCGTTCCTGGACTGTAAGAAACCTGTATGCCAAATTTCATTAATTTTGGTTCAAAATTGCGACCTGTAGTTTGATTACAAGGTTTACATGGACGGACAGACGGACAGACGGTCATACGGACAGACGGACAGACGGACGGACATCGTTAAATCGACTCAGAAAGTGATTCTAAGCCGAGTGGTATAAATTAAGGTGGATCTTAGACCAATATTTTTGGGTGTTACAAACATCATGACAAATGCATAATACCCTCCCCACCTATGGTGGTGTAGGGTATAAAAATCCAATACACAAGTAATAAATATTTCTTTTTATATTGATTTGAGTAAAGGAAAGGAAGCAATAAAGACACATGTCATTACAAATTATTGTTTACACCAAATAATTGAGTGGAATTTTTATAGCGATTTTAAAAAATGGTACTATTGTCCTTCGAATTTTTTAACCAAAAATAAAATCTACACGAAGTTTTCTATCTTAAATGGTATTAATAATATTTTACAATGTTTAAAAGCAACCTTTTTATGTCTGGTAAATACAAAGAGAATCATGAACTCTTTACCTGGATTCGATGACAAACCCGTTGTTCGTTATCTGATAATGATATTTAGAGCAAATTTTTAATTCCAAATGTCGTGATATGATATTTAAGACATGGTTGTGTTTATTTATACAGATTTGAATATGACTTTTTCCTATAAAATAAATATAATCAAAATAGATTATTCCCTGAAAGCACTGTCGTATGCAAATTGGGTTATAAGGGGGTCGAAAATGGCGCTTAATTCTAGGAAAATTAATATAAATATTTTAATCACGTTTTATTTTTAATTTGTTACAAGGTAAAAAAAATTTTATTTTTTTTTAATTTAAAGTCTTTTTGCAGAATATCAAAGTCCGTCCCTCCGTCCGTCCGTTTATACATTGGAGTAAAATGGTTCGAAAATTTTGCTGAATTGAGGGAAAGTTGATATCAACACTTTGAATAAAGACCACGTTTAATTTTTGTATTTATTTGTAAGTCAAAAAAAAAATATTTTTAGAATTATAAGGTGTTTTTGACAGAATTGTAATGTCTGTCCGTCTGTCTCTACAGAGTTGAATGTATCGAAAATTTTGCATAATTCAGGGAAAGGTGATATCTGAATTTTGAATATCACGTTTAATTTTCCAACACTTTAAAGATCACGTTTTATTTGTCTATTTATTGGTAAGTAAAAAAATGAATTTTTATATTAAAAGATGTTTTTTTGCCAGAATGGTAATGTCCGTCCTTCTGTCTTTACAGAGTTGAATGTATCGAAAATTTTGCATAATTCAGGGAAAGGTGATATCTGAATTTTGATGATGACGTTTAATTAACCTATTTATTAGTAATTTAAAAAATGCATTTTTAGAATTCTAAAATATATTTTGGAGGATTGGTAATGTCTGTCCGTCTGTCTATACATTTGGGTTAAATGAGTAGAAAATGACACTTAATTCAGGGAGAAGTGATATCAATACTTTAAAATTTAAATTTAGTTTTAATATTCGTCAAGAATTTATAAAATAATATTCTTTTGGAATGTTAAGACTTTTTTTAAATGTTCTAATTACAATGTCAGTCCTTCTGTCCGTCCTAAACACAACATTTTTTATTACATTAGTACCCTTTTTTAAATCCCCATAACTCCGCTCCTGAAGCATAAATGGGATCTGGCTTCTAAACTCAAAATGTTATTATGCTGTTATTATGAATTTCATATAAACCCAACAAGCCGATTAATAGTTGCAGATTTATTTATTTTCTGCCCAGTATTAGCAAAGAAAATGTCTGCACTTAAGCTGTTGTGTGAAATCTAAAAAAAAAAAAAAAAAAAAAATTTTATTTCTAAAATCGGGCTAGCTATGCTCATGATTTATTTCATAATATTAAAGTGGACAATATAAACTAATTTTTGGAACAAACAGCCTGTAACATATTAAGTTGTACTACATGCAAATTAAAAATTTTGTGTATTTAAGAACAATTTTAAGAAAAATATTAAAACAAAATATAATTTAAAAAAATTTGCAGAAAAGTGCACTTAAAAACCTGAAGTTGATGGTTTCATTTTAAAATTTTACTTAAGAAGACTTTTTATTTAAAATAATAGAGTGAAAATTTATGAAAATTTCATTCTTAACTATTTTGCAAAAATTAAAAAAAAAAAATATATATATTTAAACAACATAACCTAGCTTGAAAATTTAAATTGATATTGTTACATAATTTTGTCTCTTTTTATTTGGTGTCCAACTTTATCACAAAAAATTTAAATTTCAAAATTCATTAATCACACACATTTTGACACATTTTACCCCACTTATAACAACAGATAATAGAATTTAATGAAAAACGTAAAATTTTTTAAATAAGTTTTTTACGAATAGAGATTTTGGATATTATTGTAAAAAAAATAGGAGTGTTTTTAATTATCTAATTTTACGACAAGTCGATTTATATTATGTTAAAAATTCAATAGGATAGTTTTGCTCGTTTAATTTTTATTTCAATTTAAAAATGAATATTATTTCTAAAAAAAAAAGAGATTTAAATTTCAATTTTCTAATTTTTAAGATTTTTTAATGATTTTATTAAATTATTTTGTGATATTCCTAAAGGTTCACCAGTTACAGAATTATTTGCGAAAATAAAAAACTTTGGCGGATGTAGTATTAACTCCAGTAATATTTTTGGAGTTTTGTTGTAGATTTTTAAAGTCCGTACACTCTAATATCTAATTTTACAGCTCCGCTAACTAACTTTAGCGCTTTAGAGTCTGGTATCTGGCATTTTAGAGCCAAAATATAATTTAATTATATCATGTTTTTAATAAAAAAATGTCTATATTTCTTAGTCTATAATCTATAATATTTTAATTCTCTTATAATTATTTATTTTTTTAATAATTTCATACCTTATATTGAAAAGCCTACATCTTGCTTAAATTACAGATTAAATTTAAAAAGATTTACCTGTAAAGAAAAAAACAAATAAAAAGATATTAATTTTTAAAATATAACTTTAAAAAAAAAAAATACTTTATACATTTTTTTCTAAAAAATTTAAAACCTTTTATTAACTTCAATTATTTTTGTATGTAAAAAAATATGTAGGCATTTCAATTTTAAACTATTTTTCCCCTTAAATATCTATTTTCATATGTTTTTATTTTTCAAATTTAACGGTTGTATATAAAATATTCAACTGTTATGAGAGCCCTCTATTGCTTTGTTTGTAAAACTCTTGTTGTGACACTAATACACAAACATATACCTATAAAAAAAAAACAAAACAAAATACTGTTAAAGTCTCTCTCTCTAAAATTTTATTTTTCGCGCTCTTTTTGAGTAGCAGAAAAAAAGTAAATAAATTTTAGCAAAACAAAACAAAAAATCTCTTTTATAAAAAACAAAATATAATAAACACAAAAATTCAAACAAAAACAACAAGACAAGACATATGTTTTTTAGTTTCCTAAAGAAAATAATAAAAAATTAATTTTAATTAATTTTGTACATATTTGGCGGTTATTTTGAACTAAAAAAAAAAAAAAACTAAAGAAAAATCAAATCTATAAATATTGAACCATAAATATTTATTTATCATAATGAAGTTAATAATGAGGTTTAAACTCTATACAATAGCAAGTTAGTGAGTGAGTCAGTTTCTTTTTATTACGTTTGCCGGTTAATATGCGTTGAACTGCAACGTAATAAAATAAAATATAATTCTTGATATTTTTAGCTTTAAATGTGTATATAAGTTTCAGATACTAAAACAGCAGCCAGCTGTATGCTGGCTGACTGGTAGACTGACTTTTGTTTAGCCAGTCTTGATTTGTTGTTTGATTGAGAGGTGAGGTGAGTTTGGAAGGGAGATATGAAGGTGGAAGTTTTTTTTTTAGTTTTGGGATGACTGCATTTATTAAGAATCATTGTATGTTTGCGGTGGTGGTAGTGGTGTTGTTGTGCGGTCTGGGGTTTTGTGAGAAATTATAGAAATACACACAACACGAACAATAATAATAAACAATTTATAGTTGATACAAAAACATACAAAAACGATGCTGGGGGCAAGGTAACCATTTTTAGGTTTGTCATTTTAACTGAGGTTTATGCTATAGTAAGTAAGTAAGTAATAAAGACGGAAAAGAAGTTTAGTCTTTATAAGTTTTATATTTTATTTTAGTAGTTTATTTTAAAGCCCCTTTAAGGGGTTAAATTTTTATATTTTTTAAGCATATTTTAGGGGGCTTTTTAAAAAAGATGTTATTTTATTACTTAAATCATTCTAAAGCATGTTTTAGAACTTCTAATTGTAGATATTATTTTATTATTAAAACCACTTGGATAATAATCTTGACGCGATGTGGTGACTTAAGTGTAGGCTGTGGTCTCCTTCTTGAAGCCTTTGTTAACCTCCTGGATGTGTATGCTCTCCTGGAAGATACTGAGTAATCAAGATCGCGACTCTAAAGGCCTACATCCCCCACTTGTAAGGTTAAGGTGATTGATAGCAGTGCTGAAAACCTAAATGGCTAGTCAGTGGTTAAAGAAGACTAGTCGCTAACAGCTCCCCTCTGGCGCCAAGACACGGGCCAATTGTAAATTCTCTTTATCTAGTCCATGTATACATGGAAAATTTAAACAAGAAAAACAACAACGAAAAATCGTAGATAGACGACCTTCTGACCTTGTTCGAACATCCTGGCAGCAGGGGAGAAAGTCATAGCACCCCGCTGTCACAAAACATAAGTCAAATGTTACCTCGACAGGACGTCAAGTCTGATGACCAATCGAAGTATAAACGAAGGAAGAAAAAGAGCCAGAAAGAAATTCTGAGACAACGCTATGTCAAAGCTCTTTTTGCCAAGAATGAGGCTAATGGCAGACAATATGATAGCGAGAAGATAAGCGATTTTTGAAGCCTACTTTAAGGCGTTTTATTAAAGTCTTCTTAAATATTATTTTAAGCTTCAAAAAGCCCTTATTTTAGGTCCTTGATTTCCTTTTTTCTTAATTAAATTTAATATAAAATATTCTGGTTCATTTTATTGGTTTTTTATTAATAGTTTTTTTTTTTTCACTCCTAATTAATTGATTAATTTTCGCTTTTTACTAAAGCATACTTTAGGGCTTTTTATAAATATAAGATTTAATAAAATTTGAGATATAATTTAATACGTTTTATGGAGCTTTGGTTACAAATTTTATTCTTATTGGGATTAGTATAAATTAGGGGTTTAATTTTTAGAAAATTGTGAAGCCTACTTTTAGGATTTTTATAAAAATTTTCTTAAATATTAATTTATATATATAATAAAGCTTTTCATTTAATTTTATTATTTCTTTTTTGCTAATTAAATTAAATATAAACCAGTCTGTTTCATTTGATATTATTTTTTTTTTTTTTTTACTTATTTGACGCTGGCGTTAAATTTGTTATATGAAGGCGATGATGAGGTTTTCGATTATTTCACTGAAACTTAATGATATGACTCACATTTCTTCTTTAGCTTGTATTTAAAATTGTATTTAAATATAAAATTAAATATTTTTTTTTTTTTATATTTTCGTTGTTGTTTATATACCCAAGAATAAACAAATTGTATATTTCTATACACTATTTATATAGAGTGTTTATATATATGGCAGTAGTATGCTGATGATGTTGATGACGATGACGGCGTATAAGTAGTATATATAGCCAACGAACGGCATGCGTCTCAGACACGTTTTAAATGCCAAAAAAAATATTGCAAACGAGAGACATACAAAAATAAATTCAAATTCAAATTGAATGAAATAAATAAAAGAAGAATATTAATAAAAACGACAATAATACACCAAAAAAAATATATAAATAAAAATTAAATGAGTTAATCGATGCAAAAATGTATGTGAATATCAAAAAAAAAAAATAAATAAAGAAGATGATGAATTATGATTCTTTTTTATATTTTCTCAGTTCAACAATACTTTTTTTTTTATTTTTTTAATGAAAATTTATATATTTTTTTGCTATTACGTTGTTGTTGAGTTTTATTATTAATAATTTTTAGTATTAAAAAAATGTTTATGGCATAATAACTTTAGTGTCAGTTACTATATAAAGGGGATTTATAATGCTTTTGTGTATAATTTAAAAAAAAAAATTTGTTATAGTTTTAGAGCAAAAAAAAAAAAAAATCATATTATTATGTTTATTTATTTTTTTTTTTTTTTTTTTTTATAATAATTTTTAGTTTAACAGTTTTGTTAAACTGAACTATTGACCTTGTTTTTATTTGTTTGTGTTATGTTGTGATTTTGTTTCGTATATTTTTGCAGCTTTTTTTTTTAAGTAGAACTAAAAAAAAAAACGAATGTTTCAGAAACTGGTTTATGAGACATACTAAATGATGTTAAATAATAAAAAAAAATAATTGTTAAAAAGCTAAATTAACAATACAAAAAATAATTGCCAACAAAATTTTAATAAAATATATACAATAAAAAAGCCAAATTTAACAAAAGCATGCAATAATAAAAAAGCTTAAAAACCCCCAAAAAAAGAAATAAAAATCCTTGATATTTTTTTTTAATAATTTTAAATAGAATTCATTAAAAAATATAAAAAAGACTATTAAAAATCTTAAATTTATAAAGATTTTAATCTAAAAAATCATACAAATTAATTATTTCTCCTTATACGTTTTTATCCGCAATTATCCGTTAGCTTAAATTTTATTCGAAAATTATTAAAATTGTAATCTAAATTATTTTACATTATAAAAATATTAAAATTTCTAACAAAATTAAATTAAAAAATTAATCAACCTCAAACTTTTTTTAGAAATTTTAGGTATTTTCCTTTAAAATTAAATTTGAAATTAAAAATCCTTTAAAAAGTTAAGAGAATCAAGTAATAATATAAAAATATCAAAAACATAGTTATCCGTCATTATCCGTTTTTATCCGTTAGCTTAAATTTTATCCGAAAATTATTAAAATTGTATTCTAAAATATTTTACATTATAAAAATATAAAATAATTAAATTTTCAACAAAATCAAATTAAAAAATTAAATTTTTCTAGTTTTAAAATTTTCGGCCTCACTTTTTTTTCTGAAATTTTAGGTATTTTCCTTTAAAATTAAATTTTAAATTAAAAAAATTCCTTTAAAAAGTTAAAAGAATCAAGTAATAATATAAAAAGATTAAAAACATAGTTTCCCTCATTATCCGTTTTTATCCGCAATTATCCGTTAGCATAAATTTTATCCGAAAGTTATTAAAATTGTATTCTAAAATATATTATATTATAAAAATATAAAATAATTAAATTTCTTACAAAATTAAATTAAAAAATTAAATTTTTTCTATTTCTAAAATTTTCAAACTCAAACTTTTTTTTAGAAATTTTAGGTATTTTCCTTTAAAATTAAATTTGAAATTAAAAAAATCCTTTAAAAAGTTAAGAGAATCAAGTAATAATATAAAAAGATTAAAAACATAGTTATCCGTTTTTATCCGTTAGCTTAAATTTTATCCGAAAATTATTAAAATTGTAATCTAAATTATTTTACATTATAAAAAAATAAAATAATTAAATTTTTAACAAAATTAAATTTTTTTGTTTTAAAATTTTCAGTCTCTAATTTTTTTTTATAAATTTTAGATATTTTCCTTTAAAATTAAATTTGAAATTAAAAAAATCTTTTAAAAAGTTAAAAGAATCAAGAATAATACAAAAAGATTAAAAATATAGTTATCCGTCATTATCCGTTTTTATCCGCAATTATCCGTTTGCTTAAATTTTAACCAAAAATTATTAAAATTGTAATCTAAATTATTTTGCATTATAAAAATATAAAATAATTAAATTTCTAACAAAATTAAATTAAAAAATTATTATTTTTTTTTTTTTTTCAATTTTCATTAACTTTCGGTGAATTTTTTTTTTTTAATAAAAAGTGCTTTGAAGGAAAAATTTCAAATGGAACCATTAACTTCAGGTATTTGAGTTTACTTTTATTCAAGAATTTGTAAATTGCAACTAAAAAAGTTACAGGATTTTTGTTCTGAAAATTGTCTGAAAAATATAACATATTGTCTACTTTAATATTCTGAAAAAAAAAATCGTGCGCATATGTAGCCAGATTTTAGAAATTAACATTTTTGTGAAAAAACTCCAGTAGAATTCATACAAAATTCTACTGGAGTCAAACATTAAACAGTGGTGAAGAATCGAAATATATCTGTAACTTTTAATAGGCTATTGGACTCTAACCGGAGTCCAATATTCGCAACAGGAGCGGAACTATAAGGGGTTCAAAATAGACAACTAGTGTCATGGAAACGTTTAACCACTACCGAATTTTTGTTCTTTACCCGATTTCCAAGATTTTTAAAGTGATACTTATTTTATATATTTTTCGAGTTATATACATTTGAATTTTAAAAAATCACAATTTTACAAGATCTTGGTAAAGATTTTTCCATATATAGCCAAATATTTTAACCGATTTTATTATATTTTATGTAGTTGGTTAAAAGCAAAATCTATCGAACAAAGAAAATTTTTAGTCATTATCTTTTTTGAGTCAAAAGTTAAACGATTTTGAACTGGAAAGTTTGCAAAAATTAACAAAGAGACGGACGGATGGACGGACATTAGAACTCTTAAAAAAATATCTTCAAATTCGAAAGATATTTTTTTTTTTTACTTTTCGATTAATATGAAAACCAAATGAAAGCATTAATCTTTTGATATCACCTTTCCCCGAATTAAGTGGTATTTTCGACACATTTAACCCAAATGTATAGACGGACGGACGGACAATGCCATGCTGCCAAAAAATATTTTAGAATTCTAAAAATGCATTTGTTTACTAACTAAAAAATAGAAAAAATAGAAAGTGAATTTGGATATCACCTTTGTAAATTTGGATATCACCTTTTCCTGAATGAAGCGTCATTTTCGTCCATTTAACCCAAATGTATAGACGGAAGGACGGACATTACCATTCAGCCGAAAAACATGTTATAATTCTAAAAATAAATTTTTTTACTTACTAACTAATGATCATTAAAGTGTTGATACCATTCTTCTCTGAATTATGCACAATTTTCAACCCATTTAACTCTAATGTATAGACGAACGGACAGACATTTCCGTTCTGCTAGAAAAAATCGTAAAATTCTAAAAAAATTTTAACTGATAATCAAAAAAAAAAAAACAAAAAAAAAAAGGTGATTATTAAAATATTGATATCACTTTTCCCTGAATTAAGAGCCATTTTTGACCCCTTTTACCCCAACGTGCACCGTTTAAGTAGCGCTAAGGTAGACGCAAAAGTGAAAAATTTCCCGAAAATTTTTTAATTTCATTTGTTTTTCTTAATTTCATTAAATAATAAAAAAATCTTCGTATTATGTTTATAGTGTTGATGGCCCTGAACTTGTAAATCGCACTCTCTTAAGTTGAGGATCCAAATCGTCGTCCGAATCTGACACTGATTCAGAACTTGCCTGTGTAAATTTTCTTCCAGACTGCCCTCCATTATCAGCTTTTAATTTTTTAAATACTTCAGATTCTAAAAATTTTTTATTTTAGCTATTTTTTCACAAAATTTAAAATTTTACAAAAATCTAGTAAATTTCTTTGAAAAATAATTTCGCTAGAAAAATTAAAATTTCAAAAAATTTTCAATTATAAAATTTTTATAACAAAATTCATTTAAATTATTAAAAATTATATAAAATTTATTTTAAAATAAATTTTCCAAGCAAAATTTAACTAAATCTAAATAAACTGTTTTTGTACAAAATTTTCGAACTTATTTTTCTTGT
Organism: Protophormia terraenovae; assembly: GCA_951394005.1. Classification (NCBI taxonomy): domain Eukaryota; kingdom Metazoa; phylum Arthropoda; class Insecta; order Diptera; family Calliphoridae; genus Protophormia; species Protophormia terraenovae. The sequence goes on along the minus strand of OX596075.1, from coordinate 9,641,506 downwards.
TAAAAATAAATAATTTTGGTTATATTTTCCTAGAATTTATAGGTTTAAAGAAAATTTCCTTCAAAACTATATTTTCCGAACAAGAAATTAAAATTTCGTAAATTTTTTATTTAAAAATTTAAGGATTACAAACATTAAATAAATTTTAAAATATTTTTCACCAAAAAAAAAAAATAAAAAATACTTAAAACTAAATTATTTGTTTCAGTTTGAATCTTTGAAAATATTATTTCTTGTCGGAAATTGCTATTTTCGAAAAAAAAAAAAGTCATTTATCAATTTCATTTAAATATTCCCCAATGATGCAATTTCTGTTAATTTTTAATGTCATTCTTAACACCTTTCAATTGTTTTATTAAAATTTTTAATAACTTCAGTCAAAGTCTTACAAAAAAAAAATAATAATACTCATTTAGCTAAGGATAAACTAGTTTTATAGCAAAATTAATTTTAATTAATTATTTTTTCTGTTTTAAAAAAAAAATTCATTAAAGCAACTTGGCAAACAAAACTAATTGCTTACAATGACTTATACGAGACAATTAAATAAAACACTTGGGTTACTTTTAAATAATCCTCGTTAAACTTTAATAGAAACAAAATAAATAAAAAAAAAATATAAAAAAACGAAAACAATATTTTAATTGTTTTTATTAGTATTTTTTTTTTTTTTTAGTTACAAACTTATAGTTGACTATAATTTTACATCCCGTATTCGTGTGACATATAAAATATTAGTTTTACTCAGTTTTACTTCTCTCTTTCTAAAACAAATGCCGCTTTTTTACATACATGTTTTATTATTATTATATTTTAAAGCTGTCCGTCCGTCTGTCTGTTTTTTATAAATTTTAAATTTCCTAGTATGTTTTATTTACAATACATTGTGGTTTTTGTTTTTAAATATTTTTTTTATTTTATTTTTGTAATAATTTACTTCATATAGTCACTACAATACAATTTCCTAATAATTAAATGCTAAATTATGTACATATACAATTTATGTACCAACACTTTAGTGTCTCACTTTCAATAACAATTTAAATGGATATTGTTTGGGCTGGTTGTTACTTATAGTTGTTTTTGAATTATGAGACTGAAAAAATTAACTAAGTAGATTTGAGATAAAGGGGAGGTTAAGCCTCCAAAAATAAAAAACTGAAAATATCTAAACAACAACATTTTTGTTGCAAAAACCACCTAACCACCTGTACTATCCATTTTTATCCGAATATCACAAAATTATTATAAAATTTAAAAATATTTCTAATTATTTTTTTTTTTTTTTTTTTTTTTTTGTAAAAAATTCAACTAAAAATGTATTATCCGAAGTTTGTATATTATTTTTTCACAACAAAAATAATGAAAAATCTGTTAAAAACTAACTGTTAAATTTTTTTGGTACCAAAATGTGGTAAAAACTTAATTATCCGCTTTTATCCGTAATTTAACAACACTTCAAAATTGTTTTATTTTTTGGGAAAATAGTTAAGAATAGAATTAAAATTTATTTCCAATAATTTCCTGAGCAAAAATCAAGCTAAAAATCTATATTTATCCATTATCCGTTTTTATCCGAATTTTTAAAATTGTTGGTTTTTGGCCAAAACGAAAAAAAGATGTTCTAACAATTCTCTATGACAAAATTTGACCAAAATTTTTTATTTCTCTTTTCTCCATTTTTATCCGAAATTTTAAAACCATGCTATTTTGGTTAAAAAATAGTTCAAAATCATATTAAAGTTATTTTAAATGCTTTTCTAAACAAAATTCTATCTAAAACACTGTTATCCGCTGTTATCCGTTTTTATTCGAATTTTGGAAATTATATTAACTTGATGAAAATAGTTAAAACCCGTATAAAAATTTAATTCTAACATTTTTTTCGAAAAAAATCTACCTATAAATATATTATCCTCTATTATCCATTTTTATCCGAATTTTTAAAATCATTTTGTTTTTGTTAAAAATAGCTTAAAATCAAATTAAAATTATTTTAAATGCTTTTCTAAACAAAATTCTATCTAAAATACTGATATCTGCTGTTATCCGTTTTTATTCGAATTTTGGAAATTATATTTTCTTGATGAAAATAGTTTCTAACACTTTTTTTCGACAAAAATCTACCTATAAATGTATTATTCTCTATTATCCATTTTTATCCGAATTTTTAAAACCATTTTGCTTTTGTTAAAAATAGCTGAAAATCAATTTAAAATCATGTTTAATACCTTTCTAAGCAAAAATCCACTTAAAAGTATAATATCCGCTATTATTTATTTTTATCCGAATTTTGAAAATTATATTTTCTTGATGAAAATAGTTAAAACCCGAATTAAAATTTATTTCTAACCCTTTTTTGACAAAAATATATGTAGAAATATGATATCCTCTATTATCCATAATTATCCGAATTTTTAAAATCATTTTGTTTTTGTTAAAAATAGCTAAAGATCAATTTAAAATCATGTTTAATACCTTTCTAAGCAAAAATCCACTTAAAACTATAATATCCGCTATTATCCGTTTTTATCCGAGTTTTTAATTTTATATATATTCATGTTGAAAATAGTTAAAAACCAAATTTAAATTTATTACGACCACTATTTTCGATAAAAATCTGGTTAAAAATATGTTATCCTCTATTATCCAATTTTTATCCGAATTTTTAAAATCATTTTGTTTTTGTTAAAAATAGCACAAAATCAAATTAAAATCAAGTTTAATACCTTTCTAAGCAAAAATCCACTTAAAACTATAATATCTGCTATTATCCATTTTTATCCGAGTTTTTGATTTTATATGTATTCCTGTTGAAAACAGTTAAAAATAGAATTTAAATTTATTACAAACACTATTTTCGATAAAAATTTGGTTAAAAATATGTTATCCTCTTTTATCCATTTTTATCCGAATTTTTAAAATCAGTCTGTTTTTATTGAAATATGTAGTTAAAAATATTTTAAATACTTTTCTAAGCAATATATACGCTATTCTTGATGAAAAGTTTTACTAATCAAATTAAAATTAATTTGTAACCTTTTTATCGCCAAAAATCTTTTGAAAGTGTGCGTCACACCGACAATGCAGTATGAAAAATCAAAATCGTTTTGATTTTAAAATGAACTCATATTACAAACAAATATTTTGAAGTTTTCTTTTTCTTTCATGAAAATTTCAGTTTGATTTTTTAAACTGAAAGAAAAATAAAAAAATATTTTAATTGATCACTAAAGTACTGATATCACAGACGCACGGACGTTATTAAAATATTGATTTCACTTTACCTTAAAGTAAGCGGCCATTTTAGACCCATTTTTTCACAATGTACAGACAGACGGACGGATGTTGCCATTCAGCCAAAAAAAATCGTAGAGATCTAATAGTGCATTTGTTTACTAACTAGTAAAGAACAAAACAAGTTGTAGTTATTAAAATATTCATATCGCCCTTCCTTGAATTATGCGCTTTTTTTCTAACCATTTAGTCCCAATGTATAGACAGACGGACGGACATTACCATTCTGCCAAAAAAAATCGGAATATTTTTAAAATTGATTTTTTTTACTAACTAATAAAAAACAAAACATGTTGTGATTATTAAAATATTGATATCGCCTTTTCTTGAATTATGCGGCCATTTTAGACCCATTTTTTCACAATGTATAGACAGACGGACGGACATTAATATTCTGCCAAAAACAAATTCAAAAGTTCTATAAAGATATTTTTTACTAACTAATTAATAAAAAATTAAATCAAGATAATTAAAATATTCATATCACCTTTCTCTGAATAAAGCGGCGTTTTTAGATCCATTTAATCCCAAGACATAGACGGACGGATAGATATTACCATTCTGCAAAAAAAAAATCCTAAAATTCTAAAAATACATTTTTTTACCTATAATAAATATAAAAAAATAGATCCTCATCATTAAAATATTGATATCACCTCTCCCTGAATTAAGCGCCATTTTCGACACCTTTTACTCCTTTTTGAATATTTTATTTGAAGTGAAGAAAATTTTTAGTTTTTCAATAAACAAATTATACAATAAAAACTTGATTAAATTCACTATGTTGAATACAAAGTATTTTACAGTGAATAACAACACTTTTCTTAGAGATAATTGTCAAAAATTTTATTAAAACTTAAAACTACGTTATATGTTTTTATCAAACATGTTCAAAACGTTCGAGATTTTTTTAATAATCTTTTCAAGAAATTTAAATTTTATATTAAAAAGATTTTTTATTTTTATCTTTATTTATATTAAAAATTTAACTATAATTAATATATAACACACTTTGTCACTTAAATATGACTAGAATAATTTCCGTCATTATCCGTTTTATCCGAAATTTGTTTAAATCGTTTAAAAATAAAATTTTAAGACAATTTTTATAATAAAAATAAATATTTGAAAGAAATTTTGATTTTTGTTAAAATATTTGATATAAAAATTCAAAAAATGTTTATATTTTTCAAAACTTAAATTTTTTTAAATTTTTTTTACCTAACCCAACCCCTTATTTTTGTTTAACAGGTTGCTGTATTCAATTAACATTAATATCTTTATGCAATTGATATTTAGTTAATGGAGTATTTTTTTTTTTTTTTTTTTTTCTATTAAAATTTTAATTATAAAAAAATATTTAAAATATGCTTTTATAAGCTTTTTAACTTTTAAGACTCATTAAAAGAAACTTAATAAAAACAAACACTTGCATTTTATAAATATTATAATAATTTAATTAATTTAAAGAATTTTAATTAGGAAATTATTTTCAAAGTGTTAAGAAAAATGTTAATTACTCATGCTAGAATAATTTATAATAATAAGCCATAAAAAAATTACGTCATTATTTTATAGGTAAATAGAGAAAAAAAATGCTTAAACTAACAGGAAGTTCAAAGTGACCAAATTGTAATAGAAGTAAAAATTATTTAGTTTTTTATAAGGGGAGCTGGTTAGCTTATCATATAAATAATGATGAATAATTGTCTTGAAATGAAAAATATAATGAAATCATTTATGGAATTATTAGTTAAAAAAAAAGAAAAAAAAAAAAAAAAAAACATTATCAATATTTTGATAAGATAAAAATTTTGGAAAAATAAAACATATTCTTATACTTTGGAAATATAATACAACTCTATATGCTGGAATCTAGTGTAAACACATTTGTAACCCATTTAAACAGCTCAACAAAAATGTTAATAATTATACTGTTAAAGCACAAAAATATAAATTTCTTATCTTTTATGTTTTTTTGTGTATTGAAAATGTGCTTTCTACTAGGCTTTAGAATTCATTATCTAATCTTATCAGTTTAGTAGTTACCTATACACTTGCTTCACCTAAATTGTACAATAGAATAAAAGAAAAATAAAGAGGGATTGCAAAAGTAACAGGTTGAATTGAATACATTTTTTTCAATGTATGAAAGAAAATAAAGAAAAAATAGAGGTTTTTTGATATCATTTGTAGCAGTCAAGTGTCAGTTAACGAACGAAAAACGCAACGATCACAAGAATAAAGAATTTTCATCAACAAATTTTGGAGACAATTATTCTTTAATAAAAAAAATAAAACAAATTTAAAAGAAAATTTGGAAAAAAATATAAACAAATATTTTAAATAAAACCTTAAAACTAAAACGAAACATAAACAATAAACAAATATGGTGTCTGTAGAAACAATTGGTTCAATATTTATCAAGGCCTTAAAATTGGTAGGAAGAAATTGAAAATAAAAATCTAATAAAATATTATATAAAAGAAAAAATTAAACAAAAACCTAAAAAACTATTAAAATAATAATAAAAAAACTACTTAAATTAGATTAAATAAAAATAAATTATGAAAATGAAAAATAAATAAATTAAAAATTCCAAAAAAGTGCAAAAAAGAATCTCTAAAATCCATCAAATTAAAGCCACAAGAAAATGACTCATATTATAAAAAGCTACCAAAATACAAAAATTAAATAATTTTCAAAAAATAATTATTAAAAAATTTAATATTAAAAAAATTTTCAAGAAAAAAATTAGAAAAAAAAAACTCTAATAATAAAATTTTTGCTTAAAGATTTAAATTTTATTACAAAAATGTATAAAGATAGTAAAAATAATTTAACATAATTAACTTAAAACAAGTTTCCCGCCTTAACTTACACTTAAAACTACTTATCCGCTAATTATCCGTTTTTATCCAAAATTATCCGCATGCTAAAAATTTGTTTAAAACTTTAAAAAATTAAAATTTTTAATTATTTTAACAGTACAAAAACATATTTTAAAATAATTTGAAGAAAATTTTAAAAATATCTAACAAAATTTTAAATTAAAAAATTTATTTTCAAAAATATTTTTTACAAAAATTAAAAAATTTCCCAAAACTTTAAAACACTTCAAAAAATGGTTAAATACTCTTAGAATTTTAATTTTGTCAACATCTCCCGTCCTAATTTGGCCTAAAATCTCTTATACTTAATTATCCGTTTTTATCCAAAATTATCCGCGCGGTCCAAATTAGTTGTAGTATTCAAAAATATAATTTTCAAATAGCTTAGAAAGATTTATTACAAAAATTGTATAAGTAAATTTTAAATTTTCAATTCAAAAAAATTAAATTTTAAAATTTTAATTCAAAAAATTTAAATTAAATTTTTTTTCAAAAATTCGAATTTTAAAAAATTTTCTTTAATCAAATTTTGGCGAAAATTGGATAAAAGCAATCATAGTTAAGCTAAAAAAAAACATTTTAACTAATTTATAAGCCTTAAATAAGCTTAAAAATATGTTATACGTTATTATCCGTATTTAGCCGAATTTCAGAAATTGTCTAAATGTTATGATCATAACAAATGCGGATAATTTGAACACAATTTAAATGAAATTTTATTCAAACTTAAGTATTTTAGTTAAGAATTTTAAAATTTAAATTGAATTTTAAAAATTTGTTTACTAAATTTTAACAAAAAAATTGGATGAAATCAATTTTAATTTAACTAAAAATCATTTAAAATAATTTATAAGCCTTAAATAAACTTCAAAAGAGCTTATCCGTTATTATCCGTTTTTATCCGAAGTGTCAAAATTATCTAAACTTCAGTATTATAACGATTTCCTATAATTTTAGGTTCGAAAAATAAAAGAATTTTTAGCAAAACTTTTGTATTTTGTATAAAAAAATTTAATTCCAAGAATTTTCGTTTAAATTAAATTTTTTAAATTTTAAGAATACAAAAAAAAAAAAAAATATTGAAAATATTGTGAAATTCAATAATATAATTTTTCCCGCCTTAAAATTCATTAAAACTTAGTTATTCGCTATTATCAATTTTTATCCGAATTGATGAAATTAAAATAAAAAATAAATAACAAAAAAAGTCTAAAATCAATTTAAATACTTTTTCAATTAATTTAAAATATTTTTCTGACTTTAAATAACCTCAAACTCGATTATCCGTGGTTATCCGTTTTGTTAGAAATACATAAAAAATCTATAAAATTCACTAAATTTCACCAAAATCATCTTAACACTTTAATTCAAATACTTGATCAGCTTTAAAATAGGAAAAAACCATGTTATCCACTTCTAAGTAAAATTATCCCTTTTATATGAATTTGAATTTAAAAAAAATTTTCCCTTTATCTTTCAATTTTACAAAAAAATCTTAACGTTTTTTTACAACTTCTTTTAATTTTTTTTCAAAGTTTATTTAATGATTCATTGAAAAAATAAATACATTAATTTCTTAAACAACCAACCAACCACTCCCAAAAGCGTGGTCAATTTCATAAATATTATTACTCTTAGTTAGTAATCGTTAATACCATATTTGTTATGTTAGTAGTAGTAAAATAAAATTCAAAGCAAAGTGTAGGGTAAAATTAAAACACCCATACTACAAAAACAAAAAAAAAAAAAAAAAAAAACTGAAATAATATGAGTAATTGATAACCAAAATGTTTCAAGGTATTAAATTATGTGTGTATTTTTTACAACAGCAAAAAAAAATAATAAAAAAACATTGATAAAGAATTAATGTTATCAAAAAAATAATATTACAAAAAAATAATGTTATGAATAAAGTTCTTTTACTTAAAAAAAAAAAAACAAATTTTGGAAATTAAAGTTTAAAAAATTAAATTTAAAAAAACTAATAGACAGACGGACGGACAAAATTAAACACTTCTGTTTCAAAAACCTGTTCATAAGGGACTTAAAAATCTATCAAAAATAGACTACTAATGACTCAAAGCTTTTGAAATAAAACCTTGAAATGTTAAATTAATTCCCATCAAAACGGATAAAAGCGGATAATGAGAATTTTTAAAAATTAACAAAAATTTAAACTACTTTTTTTTTTAATTTTTATAAAAAAAAGAACAAACAAAACATTTAAAAATTTAAAACAAATCTTTTAACGAATAAATTAACCGAATAAAAACCGAGTATAAATTATTCGAATAAAAATTTTCCAAGTGAAGAGAATCTCTATAATGTTTAAAACACTAAATTTATGTTGATTTTAAAATTTAAAAAATCTATCAACTAATAAAATAAACGAATAAAAACCGTGTATAAATTATTCGAATAAAAACTTTCAAATGAAGAAAATTTTTAACAATTTTTAAAACATAAATTTATTTTGATTTTAAATTCAAAAAAATTTATTAACGAATAATATAACCGAATAAAAACCGAGTATAAATAATTCGAATAAAATTTTTCAAATTAAAAAAAATTTTATAATTTTTAAAAAATTATAAAATTTAAATAAATAGAATTTATTTAAATATATTTTTATGATTTAAAAAAAAAAACTACATAAAAAATTAAAAACTCGGTTAATCGAATAAAATACGAATTTTAAATAATCGAATAATATTAAGAAAAGTAAAAATTTAAAATTACTTTTTAAAAAGTATAAACAATTTTAAAATATTTTAAAGGAATTTTCTTAAATTAATTCGAACAAAATACGTAAATTAATCGATTATTAACAGATGAAATTTAAAACGAATAAATATTTAAAAAAAAAAAAAAACTGGAAAAATTAATTTAAAAATTACTTATTAAAAGATAGCTGTTTTAAGAGAAAATTACAAAATTTTCAATGAATAGACTTAAATTGATTCAAATAAAATAAATAAATTAATCGTATAAAAGAATTAATAAATTAATCGTATACAAAATAAAAGTTCGTTTAAAATAAATATTACATTTTTTAAATATCTTTTTATACATTATTTCTTAACTCATATTTCATTATTAAAACCCGGGTTTTAATACGAATACAAATTTTATTCAATTTATTTTTAGTACTTAAAAAGATAATTCGACTAATGTATTTACCTCAAAAGTTGAATTAATTCATGGACAAAAATTTTTCCACTAAAACCCGGTTTTTATTCGAATAAAAAAATTATTCGTTTAATTTATAGTATTTATAGATAATTTGACTAAAAAAATATGACTAATTTATTTACTTCAAAATACCTTAAGTTGAATTAATTTATAAACAAAAATTTCTTCAACAAAACCCAGTTTTTTATTCGAATAAAAAATTATTCGTTTAATTTATAGTATTTATAGATATTTCAACAAAAAAAAATTATAAAATATTATAAATATATACAAAGGATTACTTTTTGTATTATAATTCTTCATTAAAGTCCGGGTTTTAATACGAATAACAATTTTATTCGATTAATTTTTAGTATTTCAAAAGATAATTCGTTTTCAACATATAAAAATTATTTGCTTACTAAATTGTCAAACATATGTAAATTTTTTATATATAAATCCGGTTTTTTATTCGAATAAAAAATTATTTGTTTGATTTTAGTTGACTAAAAAGATAATTCGATTAAAATCAGTATTAAATTTTTAATTTGAAACAAAATGTTATTCTTCAATTTATATTTGTTAAAAATCCGGGTTTTTATTCGAATAAAAAATTATTCCATTGATTTTTTACTAAGAGACAATTCCTTTAAAATACTTGTTAAATTTTTTAAATGTATACATAACATCTTCTAATTAAAACCGGTTTTTTATTTTAATAAAAAATTATTCGTTTGATATTTTGGATTAAAAAAGATAATTCGATTAAAATAACTGTCAAAATTTTCAATTGAATACAAAATTTTATTTTTCAATTTATATTTGTTCTTTGAAATCCGGGTTTTTATACGAATCAAAATTTTTATTCGCATAGTTTTTAGTGTATACAAATATAGTTTAGTATAGTTTAGTTAATTTATTAAAATACAAATATATTTATTTGAATTTCTTTTAATTATTTACAAATATTATAATCGATTAAAAAATTTTATTCGAATAATTTAGACGAATAAAATTTTTTTTTAAATTTTATAAAAATTTGGTATTTGAACGAATTTTGAATTCAAAAAAGGATTCTACTAAGAATTTATTCGTATAATTTTAATCGATTAATAAAAACCGAATAATTTAAGCGATTAATTTTATGGCATAAAAATGTTTTACAACAAAAATTTTATATTTAGAAATGAAAAAATTTAGAAAATTTAAAATTAATTCGATTATTTTTAATTTTCTTTTTTTGTTTCCCAGGTCCTCAATTTAATCATCTTAATCTTGTATCGCATTGGTGATGGTGGTGAGTTCTTGGGTGTTGGTGGCACTTGGAATCTTAATGAAGAGAAAAGCGCAGATTGTGAAATTGTAGCCTCTGGTGTTATGGTAGGCTTTTTCATTTATACCGGTTGCCATACTATAGCTTATCTGTTTGGTACCACCAAGCACAAGAGGTAAGAAAAAAATGAATTAATTTTTTTTTGTTTTTATAATCTTAATTCCTTATATTAATATTTTTTTCCTCCAGAGAACTTTCGGACACTATTATGAATGTTGTCGGTACTTTCATGTGGGTAGCTGTTGGTGGTACTGCTCTTCACTACTGGAAGGGTTATATGAAGGACAATGATTTCTTGTATGTAGCTTCAGAAAGACAAGTTGGTATAGCCATGGGTGCTTTGTGTGTTATAGAAGGAGCTTTATATCTGTTGGATACAGTATTGGCATGTATACATTATTCCAAGGGTGATACTGATTATGTACAGTAAATGAACAAATTTTTGGAAGATGAGAGAGGGGGAAGGAGATAGTGAAGAGAAAGGAGGGCAGGCAGCCAACGAATATATTCATACACACATTTTTTTAAAAACATTTAAGTTCAAATTAGTTTTAAAATAATACTTTTGACAATTTTTCTTTTTTCATAATTAAAGTAAACTAACAAAAAAACATGTGAAAAAAAATATTTTTTCAAAAAAATATTAAGGGAAATCTTAAAAATTAATTTAAAATTTTAATTAAACAGATGAAAATAGTTTGAACACAACTAAGTTCGAAGAGGATTTTGTTAAAAAAAAACTCTTTATATATAAATATATTTTTAATTTTGCAACAATTACCATCAAAAACACTATAAATTACAGAACATTTTTAATATTAACACGTTTTTTTTTTACAAATTTAATGCCAGTTTTACATTTAAATCTAAATATTTTTTTCATTAATGACATTTTTCAGCTACATTTTATATTAAATATAGATATTTTTATTAACGAGATTTTTAAATAAAACCTCTACAAAAATTGTTAACTGAATTTTTATTTAAGAAAGCTTAAGAAACTTTACAACAAAATCAGAAAAAAAAGCTTTAAAATTAGAACTTTTTAATACAATTTTATTTAAATATGTTGAGGCTTTTCGCAGGAAATAACAACTTTCTTGTAAACTTTTAACAAAAAAACTTTTTAACAAAAAACAAAACTATATATGAAAGCTTAAGAAAACTTAAAACAAAATTCTAAGAAAAGCTTTAAAATTAAAACTTTTTAACACAATTCTATTTAAAAAGCTTCACACTTTCCAGAACAAATAACAAAAAGAAATAAAATTTTTTTGTAAAAGCTCTACAAAAATTGCTAAGTGACTTTTAATTTAAAAAGCTTAAGAAATTTTTAATAAATTGAAAAAAAAAAAAAATTTTAAATTAAAATTTTCGGATACTATTCTATTTAAAAAATTATGGCCAACTAAACTTTTATTAAGAAAGGTCATGTTTTGAATACTATACTAATTAAAAAGCTTTAGAATTTTTACAGCAAATACATAATATCTTTCTTAGAAGATTTTTGAAGATTTTTTTTTAAATAAAAAATTTAAGAGATTTTTAAACAAAATTTCTGACTCCCTTTTTATTTAAAACGTTTTAAAACAAAACCTAAAGGAGCTTTCAAATTAAAACTTTTAAATATTATTTATTCCATTTTAAATGCTTTAGAGTTTTCACAGTAACAAGGGCATTATAAAAGCTCTAAAAAAATGTGTAACTGACTTTTTAATTAAAACATTTTAAAACTAAACATAAAAAGAGCTTTAAAACAAAACCTTTGAATATTATTACATTTAAAAAGCTTTATAATTTTTACAGAAAATAATATCTTTATTATAAACTTGTGTCTTCATATTTAAATTTTTTTTTTATAAAAAAAATATGTTTTTATTTAAGAGATTTTGAAATAAAAGCTCGACAAACTAAACTTTTATTTAAGAAAGCTTTAACGAATAAAATAGAGCTTTGTTATATATTTTTTTAAGAAATTAAATCTTTAGATTAAAAGATTTTTTAATTTGATTTATATTTAATTATATTTTATTATATTTCATTTTAAAATAATTGTAATCAGGTATGTGATGAAAACCGATCGTTTTCAAATCGAATCGGTTTGAAAAGTTGTGAAGAATTTCAATCGATTTCAAAATTCATTATTCAACAAGGACCTATTTTTCATTAAGAATATAGAGCCTATTTGAAAAATAACAAATTAATTTTAGAGAAATATAAAAAATGATTTAATAAAATCTAATAGAAGGTGATTTAAATATACTTTTTATCAATAACAAAAACGATTTTTTCATTTTAAAAGCGATTCGTTTTCGAAATCGTTTTCCATCACACATATCTGAATGTATTTCAAATTGAATTTTAATTCAAATTAAATAATGTAAAACGTTGATCACAATTTCTCAAATTTTGAATCTTAAATTGTTCTTTAAAAATTGCCACCCTTCTAATATATATTCTAACCATAATCTTTTCATTAGTTGCCAACTCTATAAGTTTTCATACAGAGTTGTATTTAGAGTTAATAACAGGGTTGCATTTGGGGTTAGTTATTACAAAATTTAGAGCATAGTTTAAGGCTTTAAAAGGAAAGGGTAAATTTATACTCCTTACAAAAGTACAGAAAATTTTAGAAAATAAGAAATTTAAAAATAAAATTTTTTGAAAAGATAAATAGTTTTACATTTCAAATTGAAAAACTTCAATTTTGTAAATTTTCGTTAAAGTTTCTTGACAATAATTTCCTTTAAATTTGTCAAGCTTCTTATAAATTTAAAGAAGTCAATATTTTTATTAAAATTTCCATAATTTTATTCAAATTTCTTCCCAAACTATTTATCTTAAATTGTTCTTTAAAAATTGTCAATTAAAAATTCACTCTAACCTCAATCTTTTCATTAGTTGCCAACTCTATAAAACTCTTCATACAGAGTTGTATTTGAGCAACTAATCTTTTCATTAGTTGCCAACTCTGTAAAACTCTTCATACAGAGTTGTATTTGAACAGAGTTGCGTGTGGGTGTAGTTATTATAGTTATTACTTAGAGTCTACATTAGACAAATTTTTATCAAGACAAACGTCAAAATCAGTGCTAATCTATACAAGGTAGCCTCAGTTAAACAGCTGCATATATAAACAACATTAATGAATTCACCATATTGTTGTTTTTGCACAACTGTTGCTACCTTCCATAATTTCGTGTTCATTTTGATGTTTGTCTTGATAAAAATTTGTCTAATGTAGACACAAAGTTATAAAAATAAACTAGTCATCTCCACGCAACCTAAAATATTTAACACTAACATCATGTCAATGATAAATGTAGATCGTTCAATTTGATGTTAATGTTAATTTTTTCGATGTTTAAACACGGTTGTTAAAAAATCCTATTTTAAACATTTAATATTGTTTCTTAATAACAATAAAAATTTCCTTAATTATATTAAGATTCCTTAAAGAATAAAAAACTCCATTTTAAAGAGACTTAAATAATTAAAAAATTGTTTAAAAGTTAATTTAAATTTTGTTCTTTTTATTATATTTTCAAGAGGATTTATATTTTAAAAATTCTATCCAGTTCTTAGATCAATGATTATCTATTTCAATTCATTTTATGTTTATTTATTTTTTTTTCTTTTCAATTAAAATTAATTTATATCTAAATTGCTACTATTATTTTGTTTCATTTCTATTATAATGTATTACTCTTTTTTTTTTTTATTATTTATTTTTGTTGCTTTTTTCTATAAATAATTAACTTAATTTGTTGTTAAATATTTGTTTTGAGTCAAGTTTAATTAAGACAATATACGCAAAAATATTTGTAACAATTGTCTCTAGTATTGAAAAAGCAACGTCAAGCTTTATTTTTTTTTTCCTACAGTTGAGAGACTTATAAATAAATAAGTGACTAAATGACAGATTGTTTGAAATTGGGGTGTCTTAAAGTGACAACGTTTTTAATTAAGCAACAAACAAAAGTAAAAAATAATAGTATATTTAAAAAAGATATTCATAAATTTAAAATTAATTTATGAAAAACAGATGTTTTTGGAGAAGAAATTTGGGTTCAGTATTCAGTATTAATTGTTTAATATTTCTTGGCATATATTACGATTTTACGATATTTGTATGCAAAGTGTAATAAACTCAAAAATTTAATTATGAATAATTTGAAATATTGTGTTATAAAGTTTTTAAATATAAATATTTATAAACTTTCTAAAGTGAAATACTATAATATATATATAAAAATTCTAATAAAATAAAAGAAAATATATATTTTAAAGATCGGAAACAGTAAAACTTTGAATAATATTGAATTAAATTAACTTTAGTCCAAAGGGTCAAAGTTCAAACATTTTAAGTTTGTTTGTTTATTTTTTTAGAAAATACAATTAAAGACAATAACTTAAAAAATAAATTTCGTAATCTTTATTAATAATAAAAGCGAAAAGAATTAAATAATGATAGCTTTGCGGTAAAAGTTTGTTTCACAGAAAAAATTATAACAATATATCTTTCAATTAATAAAGTTGTTTAATTTTGCTTTAAAACTTAATAAATATATTCAAATTAGAATTAATTTTTTTTTTTAGTAGCATTGTTTTACTCATTTAAATTTTTAATTCATTCAATCACCCACTTAATTGATATAATTTATTTTTTAATTGGGAATTTTTTCTATTTTTAATTTTTTACAGTTTTTGGTAATTGATCTAATAATTTTGGTGAGAGGTACAAATTTAAAAAAGTTGTTAATTGAATGAACTATTTAATAAAATATTTCTTGATTGATTTTATTTTTGGATTTTTCTGTGTTGTTATGAAACCAGGGGGGTTATTGTGTAATTCGATTCGAAAGAAAACACTTTCGAATTTCAATGTATTAAGTATACAAATTCGAAAGATTTTCCTTTCGAATTTAGTTACAAAATAACCCCCCAGGGGAAATAGTATCCATATTTAGAGGTTCAAATTCTCTTTATAAGCTTAGAACATTTTCATTTAGACCTTGTATTTGATTTTTAACTTAAATAAATGATGGTTTTAAAAAGTTTTTGATGTGCAGCAATAATAAGAATCTATTTACTAATCAGTCTTAATAGTGGTAAGGATGTATTAGAAACAAGGGTTCAAGGAATAACCCCCTGGACCTATTTTAATTTTTTCCCAAAAATATTTCACTTAAAAAAAAAACGCCGAAAAATAATACCAAAACGTAAAATAATCTCATTTTTATTTTTTTATATTTATAAAAATTTATTTTAATTTATTCTACAAAAAAAATTCTATTAGAGGTTTTAAAATATTATTGGTTGGTATTTTTTTATAGTTATACATTCCTTTTTAATTCTTTTTATATTTTTTTTTTTTTTTTTTTCTAAAAAGTGGCTCCTTATTCAAGAAATATATATATATATATATATATATATATATATATATATATATATATATATATATATATATATATATATATATATATATATATATATATATATTTTAATTTTATTGTTTTTAAGTTGCAGCTATATATATATGCTTGATATATATAGAGCTTTCACTATTCAGAATACTTATTCATTATTCCTTATTCAAGAAATATATATATATATATATATATATATATATATATATATATATATATATATATATATATATATATATATATATATATATATATATATATATATATTTTAATTTTATTGTTTTTAAGTTGCAGCTATATATATATGCTTGATATATATAGAGCTTTCACTATTCAGAATACTTGTTTTGTGTGGGAGTATCATTTCCCCAGGTCAGAACCCTCCCATTTATATCTGAACTTATGGAGGTTGTTAAGAAAGTTATTCTTACAGAATGTTAAAACTTTTGCCGTAATAGTTCCTAACATATACGATATGTAATATTTTCGGACCTATCCATTCCATTTTAAAAATGGTGATTGGTTTAGAAAAACATTCTCGAAAAATTTTAAAACTTTTGCTGTAACAATATTATTTATCCAATAATTAGTATTTTTTTTTTTATACCCACCATCAAAAAGATGGGGGGTATATTGATTTTGTCATTCCGTGTGTAACATGTTGAAGGAATCATCTAAGACCCCACAAAGTATATATATTCTGGGTCCTGGTTAGATTCTGAGTCGATCTAGCTATGTCCGTCCGTCTGTTGAAAGCAGGATAGCGAACGGAGCAACGTAGGGAGACGAAATTTGGCACAAATATTTGTCTTATATAAGGTTTGTTTGGGATTGAAAATGGGCAAAATCGGTTCACAACCAAAAAAGTTATGGGCTAAAGACTAGAAACACAGGGTGTCCGTTTTATACTTTTCTGCTGATATTTCTGCAACAAAAGCATGTACGATTGCACATAGATTGGGGATCGATATCAACTCGGAAGCCAAAAATGGGCGTGGTCCGCCCACTTTACCGCCCACCTCCCATATAAGGTGAAAATCAATGAAATTTTGTTAAAATAGTTCAAGGACTAATTCAAACACGGAAACAAAAAATGGGCGTGGCCCGCCCACTATACTGCCCACTTTACCGCCCACTTTACCTCTTTCTCTCATATAACTTAAAATGTGAAAAAGTTGATGGTGGGTATATAGATTCGGCCGGGCCGAATATTTGCGCTTGTTGACAATTGAGTTAGGTTTTTTGTGAGCAAGTTCGAGTTCTAGTTGTATTCTATGGTTCTGTTATTTTGCTTTCTATAAAGCCCAAATATATTTTTATTTTAAATGGTATCTGTTTAGAAAAAATTTTATTTCTTATGATTAGTTTATTATTTTTTAATCTAACTTTTTCTGAAATTAAATATTTTTTCTTTCGAATTCGTAACTTTTTTGAAAACTATCCAATAATATCACAATTATGAGTTTATAGAAGAGAGAGGAAAAGGGAATACTAAACTTTTACATTCTCTTAATCTATCTCGCCTATGATGTCAACATTGCGGCAAGAAAAATTGTTGTGTATTAACACCAACTTATTAAAGATATTATTTTCCTCAAATCTTTATCCGGTGATTTCTATAGTTTTTGCTCATAACACTGCTGAACGATTTTAATGATTTTTAATAGGAAAATTCTGAAGATAATTTCAGATATTTTTATTAAAAAATCATGTTCCTAAATTGTGGGGAATTTTTGGATAATTGATTTCAACAGATCAAGAATGTACCGACAGATGGATATCCCAACCTACTTATTAAGAAGAAAATTTATATATAATTTGCAGGCTGATAATTTTTAAAATACCCTTGACCCCAATGCGGCTGGGATCAGATATTTTTAAAAATTTGAATTCTTAATCCTTAGAAAATTTCCCTTTTTTTATAAAACGTAGTTCATATTTTTTTTTTTTTAAATAAAATGTTTTTTCACTTACCTGTACATTAACTGCTCCATCTACCATATCCTGACCCACTTTCATACGATCCTTACTTATCTGACTGCAACAACGTTTATAATAGGGTTTCTTAGTAGCCGTCAAAGGTGTTGAAGCCAAATCTAAAATATCCACTAAATCACTATCTAATATATACGAATTACGCGATATATCATTTAATAACTCAAGTTTACGCGAATCTAAACTTTCACGATAAACATTACGCGGTTTATCTAAATTATGTTCATAATCTGGATCCATAGTAAAACTATTACGCGAAGCACTACGACGTTTGGCCAATTCACGCGCGGAACCATGTAGAGAAGAAGAAGTTTTACGTCTTCTTACCACAGTTTGAGGTGTAACAAAAGGTGAAGTGGTGGAGTTAGCAGAGGGGGTACAAGGTGAGGGTAAAATATAAGAAGTAGTATCAGATATTAAAGAGGTGTCGGGTATATAGGAGGAATTTAATGAAGGATCCATAAGACTAACTTGTGAAAGTTTACGTTCCAATTGTTTTTCATAGGTATTAAATTTATCATAATCTATGAAAGACATATTTTCATAGCTGACCATATTGTCTACAGCCTGCAAAGATTGCAGGGAGGCACGCCATTTGTCATTAAGTTTATCTTTTTTCTTTTCCGAACTTAAACCAAAAGTAGTTTTAAATGATGATATTAAGGTGGAAGAACGACGTTTTTTAAAATTTGCCACTGGATCAAAGGCAGGCGGTTCTTGTGTTAGCACAGGAGTAGAAGATTTACGTAATTGAGCTGGCGAACCCTCCACAGGAGTAGAAGTGGTAGGTTGATTCATAGACTGAGGCCTTAAGGGAGTTGTATTATTGTCATTAGATTCTATGGAATTTTTACGAGGTGAAGCCGGCGAAGTGGGATCTTCTTCTGATAATTGTTCCAATTGAGGTTCTATAAGACTACGACGATTTGTACGTCTAGGCAAAATCATAGAACGACTGCGAGTAAATTTAAATGGTAATTCACTCTCATCTTCAATTTTATTTAAACTCTCTTTACTACTCGTTATAGAATTAATAAGTTTAGAGAGTTTACCTTTTAAAGAAAAACTACCAGATCTTTCGAATTTTGGTGGACCCCCGGTTAAAAGTGAGGGTGAGTTAGGATTAATAAGTTGTTTTTGTAGCTGTTGTTGTTCATAATATTCGCGTAATTTTTGACTAACATTTGTTGTTGAATTGTTGTTGTTATTGGTTTCATTAAGATTATTGTTATTGATATTATTGTTATTGTGATTAATGGCAGTTGTGGGATTCTTTGTTAATTTGGCAGTTTGTAAAGAATTCTTTTGATTCTTATTTAATTGATCCGTTTCCAGTTTGGTCTTTTGTAGCTGTTGTTTTTTCACCAACTTTTGTTGTTTCTTTTGAGCCTTAACGGCTGCTTTGGTATCGCGAGTTGAATTCATGATTATTACGCCAAACCGCCACTTTTTTTCTTAATTTAAAAAAACACCAAACACCAACTCTACTAAAAAAAAATGGCAGCTAGGCTTTCCACAGCCTCATGGAGCTCTAAAATTAAAAAAAAAGATAAATAAAATTAGTTTTCTTCAAATTTAAAATATTCTCTATTTTTTTTTTTTCCTTTAAACTTCCCCTCCACTAATAATAATTTTTTCTTCTTATCTCTTATAAATTATAAAATAACATTATTGTTGCTCATGGCCCAGTAATATAAAAAAACAACAAAAAAAAACCTCAACAACAACATGTTACTGATTAGATTTTATTCAACAAAAATTTATTAGAGGTTTTATTAGAGACCCCTCTTGCCGCTGTCTCAAGAGTTTTGAAATTAAGTGTTTTGCAAAATCAATTATCGATTTTTTGTTTTCATATTTATTTACTCAAAGTATTAAGTAGTTGATGTACTTTAAACAATATTTGACATTCATACTAAATTAAAACGAAAATAGATAAAATTTGTAAAAAAAAAAATATGATAAAGAAGTTGACTAAACAAATTTCCAATATCATGTAAGAATAAGCTTCTAAGTCAATAAAAAATGACTAAATAAAAATTATATTTAAAAAAAAAAATACAACATCCAAAAAAAATCATAAAAATTGTAAAAAGTTTTAAGGACTTTTCATAAAAACCAAGATAAATGTTTTAAATTTCGTTTCAAAATAAGATAAAATCCATTAAAATGTTGTGAAATAAAAAATTCTCTAAAAAAATTAAGAAATTTAAAAAAAAAATCTTTGAAAGCTTTAAGGATTTTTTATAAAAACCCCAGATAAATGTTATAAAATTTCTTTCAAAATAACATAAAATCCATTAAAATGTTATGAAATAAAAAATTTTCTAAAAAAATTAACAAATTTTACAAAAATCTTTAAAAGCTTTAAGGATTTTTTTTAATAAAAACCTAGATAAATGTTTTAAAACTTCTTTCAAGATAACATAAAAACTATTATAATGCAACGTAATAAAAAATTAACTTAAATAAATCAAGAAAATAAAAAAAACTTGAAAAGCTTTAAGGATCTTTTATTGAAACCTACATAAATGTTTTAAAACTTCTTTTAAAATAACATAAAAACTATTATAAAACAACGTGATAAAAAACTGCCTTAAAGAATCAAGAAATTTTAGAAAAACATTAAAAAGCTTTAAAGGCTTTATTAAATTAAATTGTTAAACCAACAATAAACAATTTTCCAACACAAATTCTAATTAAAACTGATTGAAATTAATAAAAATGTTAAAAGCTCTTAAGAATTCTCTCTCAAAAAAGATCTTCAAAATTAAAGAAAACACCTAAAAATGCAACACGATACTTCTTTATAAAAATAAAAAGATATTTAAAATGTTAAAAACTTTAAAAGCTTTTCAACTAAACTTACCAATATTAGAAAAAAAAATTTAAGAAAATATCATAGAAAAAGAAAATATTTGCTAAAAAATAAATAAAAATCAACCTAAACTTTAAAACAGCTCTAAACAAATTGAAATCCAAAAAGCTTTGTACATCAAACTTAACAAAAATTCTCAAAAGAATTAAAAAATACATTTTTATAAAAAAAAAAATAATATAAATAAAATTAATAAAAAATTTTCAAAAAAATCAAGAAAATTTTCTAGAATATAATAAAGCTTTAAAGGTATTATATATTTTGCTTACAAACACTAAAAAATTTAAACAAATTCTTGTTAAACAAATCAATAAACAATTTTCAAATACAAATTCTTATTAAAACTGCTTTAAATTAATAAAAACTTTAAAAGCTTTCAAGAATTCTTACCAAAAAAACTTTAGAAAATCTTTAAAATTAAATAAAAATTACAGAAAAAATAAAAATCAACCTAAACTTTAAAACAGCTCTAAACAAATTGAAATCCAAAAAGCTTTGTACATCAAACTTAACAAAAATTCTCAAAAGAATTAAAAAATAAATTTTTATAAAAAAATAATATAA
This sequence comes from Protophormia terraenovae, assembly GCA_951394005.1. Lineage (NCBI taxonomy): Eukaryota > Metazoa > Arthropoda > Insecta > Diptera > Calliphoridae > Protophormia > Protophormia terraenovae. The sequence goes on along the minus strand of OX596075.1, from coordinate 9,619,948 downwards.
ATAAAATTAATAAAGAATTTTCAAAAAAATCAAGAAAATTTTCTAGAATATAATAAAGCTTTAAAGGCATTATATATTTTGCTTACAAACACTAAAAAATTTAAACAAATTCTTGTTAAACAAATCAATAAACAATTTTCAAATACAAATTCTTATTAAATCTGCTTTAAATTAATAAAAACTTTAAAAGCTTTCAAGAATTCTTACCAAAAAAACTTTAGAAAATCTTTAAAATTAAATAAAAATTACAAAAAAAAAAAAAATATTTACTATAAAAATAAAAAAAATAGTTTAAAGCTTTAAAAGGCTTTTTTACATAACAATAACAACAACAAATTTAAGACAAATTCATGGAAGAAAATATTTGTTTCAAAAGAATTAAAATCAACAAAAACTATGAAACAATTTTAAAAGCTTCAGAAAACAAACTTCAGAAACAACACCCAAAAAAATTAAAATACTTTTTTTACAGCCGTATTTACATTAATATAGGTTTGATAAAGAGTTACTAACTTTTTCTTATGGAAATTTACATACAAAAAGTTAGTAACTCGTTATCAAGCTTACATTATTTTTTGTGAATACGGCTGTAAATTATTAAATATTATAAATTATTGAAAGCTTAAAAAATTTATAAAAAGCTTTTCAGCTAAACTTAACAAAATTAAACAAAATAATAAAACATCATAGAAAATGAAAAAGTTTGTAACAAAATTGTTTGCTATAAAGAAATTAAAAAAAAATTTTTTAAAGCTTCAAACAATATAAAAAAAATTAATATATATTATACAAGAAAAACTTAAAAATATCTAATTTTGTTTATAATCTAGCCCTAAAAAATAAAATTCAAAAAAGTTTTTAAAAGCTTTAGACACCAATAAGAAAACACTCAAAAATTTCTTGAAACTTTCTTTAAAAATATAAAAATATATTACATAATTAAAAACTTTAAAATTTTATAAAAAGCTTTACCTGCTAAACTTAACAAAATCAGGAAAATATATAAAATATTACAAAAACAGGAAATAGTCGCTAAAAAAATAATAATAAAACAAAAAACCGAAAAACAACTATGAAAGACTACTGAAATATCTAATAAAAATATAGGCTATTAATAATTGCCACAACAGCTTTTGACTCGAAACTCTAACAAAATAGTAGAATTTTTAAAGAAAATATTAAGATTTCATAAATATGGCACAAAAGCTTTCGAAGCTTTACAAAAATTATAAAGCTAAAAGCTCAATATGTCAAACAAATATAACAAAAATATTTTAAATCACAAAACTGTTGCCAAATTATGTTAAAACTTTTGCAAACTAAAAAATGTAACAAAATCAGGAAAATATATAAAATATAACAAAAACAGAAAAAAGTCGCTAAAAAAGAATAAAACAAAAAAAAAAGTCTATCAATAATTGCCACAACGCTTTTGACTCGAAACTCTAACAAAATAGTACAAATTTTGAAAAAAATATTAACATTTCATAAATAATGCAAAAAAGCTTTCGAAGCTTTAAAAAAATTATAAAGCTATAAGCTCAATATGTCTAATAAATATAAGAAAAATATTTTAAACCACAAAACTGTTTCTAAATGATGTTAAAGCCTTTGCAAACTAAAAAATGTAAAAGCTTTTACAAAAAGCTTAGAAATTTTGAAAAAAATATTGGACAATTTAAGAAAAAATTGGACAATTTAGAAAAATTCTTACAGAAATAGAGAATTACTTTTAATATTTAAAAATTGTCGCAAATAAATACTTCCTATATTAAAAGGATTTTAAAGATTTACAAAAATTGCAATATTAAAAGCTCAAAATTTCTTACAAATATAAGAAAAATATTTTAAATCACAAAAGTTTTTAAAAGCTTTAACCAAATGTAAAAGTTTTTACAAAAAGCTTAGAAATGTGTTAAAAAATTCAGAACATTTAACAAAAATTTAGAAAATTTTTCACAGAAATAGAGAATTATTTTTAAAATTTAAAAATTGTGGCAAATAAATACTTCAAAGATTAAAACAAAAAACTTAAAAGCTTAGAAAAGTTTTTAACAAAATTACAAAAATTTTCATAATGTAAATAAATACTTAGAAATTAGTAAAACTGCTACATTTTGACATAAGATTAAGATTATCAGGTAAAATTATTAAAAGCTTTAAAAGCTTTTTTGTAAATAAAAACAAAAAAATTTTAAAAAATCGAACCAAAAATAAATAGTTAAAATAGTTAATAATTAATAGTAAAACAAAAAATACTTGAAATGGAAAACCCTCCCAAAAAAAAGCTTTTGGCAAAATTAATTAAATGTAAAATGTTATTAGAAAATATTATAAATATTAACATGATAAAAAAAATAATTGAAAACTAATAAAAGCTTTAAAACTTTTAACTCAAACCTTTATTTAATATTCAATTAATAATTCTTATTTTTCGAAAATGAACAAATATTCCAAGAGTTTAAAAAAAAAAGTTTAAAACATTTATTTTTATTTATTATTTTTGATTTTAGCTTTTTTTAATTCACTAATACATGACAAAATCTTTCAAACTGTAACCAAAGAAACATCCAGATTACAATTATATTATTTAAAATTATCAAAATCATTTAAAGCTTTAAAGCTCTTCAAAAAAAATTTTGCGATTAAAACAGCACTTAAAATTATCAATAAAAATTCAGAAAAAAAATATATATAAAAATTGCCTACAACAGCCTACCACCATAAGCTAATGAACTTTTTATTAATTTTTTATTATCTCGTACCAAAGTAAAGAAATTTTTAACAAAAATATTAAAACAAAACAATTTTTGAGTAAACACCGCTAGACTTTGATTACGTCGCCTGAGAATAATTCAATAGAAGCAATAACTTTTATGATTAAGTGTTAAAAAAGAAAATTGCTAAAAATAGACACTGATAGGCGAATTATTTAAATTTAAAAAATATATATTAAATTTAATTAAATGGTAACAGGGTTAAGAAAGGGAATTTAATCATACGGAAATAATTTGAAAAAAATTAAAAAAACTAAAAAAGATGGTGCTGATTAAAAAATAAATTGCAACAATTAAATAAAAAAATGTGACAAACCCGTTGTTTGTTTTTATTTTTTTTATAATTCACACCTGCACTTGTTTCCATTGAAATTCCAGAAATGTTCATAATTTTACTATTATTTTTTTTTTTTTTTTTTTTTTTTTTAATTTTATACTTTTGCTAGTATTTTTTATCAATTTCAATTGTAAAACTGATAAAATTCTTACATATTTTATTATATTTTATGACAACAATATAATAAAATATAAAATAAAAAAATAAATATCATACATAAGGCGACATTACTAGAATAGAAGAATATTTTGTTTTAAACTAAAAGACAAGAAATTAAATCATATAAATTTTGTAATAAATAAAAAGAACTATTTATTAAGATCATTAACAAGTTAAAAGAAAAAGCTTTTTTTGCATTCAAATTTATTTCATTTATTAATTTGAAAATGTTCTAAAATTTTATTTTAATCTCGAAATTTAATCCCTAAATTAAGTAAAAGCTTTACAAAAATTTGATTTTTACTAGAATAAATTGTGAAGAAAACTTTTAAAGAAAGCTTTTGAAAAAAGCTTTTAAATATTAAATATTTTGTAAAATAAAATTATAAAATTAAAAAAAAAAAAAACACAAAATCCTATGAAAAATTTTTTTAAAATATTTTTTTCCTTAATAAACACTTAATTAGAAATTTTTTTAAACCCTATTTCCAGAAAAAAAAATCCAAATAAAAAAGCGGTTTCTTGATACACTATCATATAAAATTAAGTAAAAATCAGTAAAGCTTTCCATAGCAGAAGTCACAAAACTTGACATCTTTAATATTTAAAGCTTTTTCTAATTTTAATATCTTTTTTCTGCTCTTTTAAATTAATTAAAATTACTACAACTCATTGAGTAATTTTTCATGCTTTTATAAATAAAGATAAAAATTACACACAAAACAAAAACAAAAATTTTGTAAAAAAAAAAAAAAAAAAAAAAAACGATTATTAAATAAACCCATTGAGCAATGACTAAAAAAAATATGAACAGTTTTAAGTAAAACTAAAAACTTAAAGAATTAAAAACTAAAAAAAAAAAAGAGATAACAAGAGTTACTAAGAAAAGTGTCAGGAAATAGCAATAACCATGACATAATAGATAGAAGAACTTTATATTAAAAAAAGGTTTAATAAAACTTAAAAAGCTTTAAATAAAACCAATATTGCATTTATAAAAAATCGAAAGTATTAAAATTGTTTAATACTTTCATTCAAAAGTTGATTTTTTAAACCTTTTACTAGTAATTTTAGATTCAGACCAGCTTAGGAATTTAGAGAAAATTTATTACTCTATTTGGTTTGTATAAAAAAATAAAAAAAAAAATCCTATAAAAATCTTTCTCATAAATTAAACATTTTACTTATTTTATTACCGTAAAAAATGCTAATAAAATCATCAACCTCCTTCAACCACATGACTGACTATGAAGCTGATGTTTGATGATGATGTGTATCATCATCGACATAAAATATCTTGGACATGTGTAGAAGAGACTTGTTAACAAATTTGTTGTAACATTGAAAAACGTGCAAAGAATATTAATTTAAATACAAGTACTTAAAAATGTAATAAACAATTCACTTGAAATACTTATTAAACCGCACCTCGAAAAATTTAAAAACCCTATATTAAAGCAAAAAAAATAAAAATCATACTTTGTTGCTTTTATAACTTAATAACTTCTATGGTTTATTTCGGAAATAAGTTTAAAAAAAATGCTAGCAAATATTTGTATACTAATTTTAAGTAATTTAAATATTTACTATAGTTTTTAAAGTTTTAAAGTAGTATTTTTTGTTTTCGTTAGGGTGCTTAATTTTATCTTTTTTTTTTTTTGTTTATATCTTTGTCAAGAGAAAAAAAGTCAAAAATTATCTAACAAATCCATCATCAACTGTGACATAAAACACTTTATTTCGGTTGTTTAAATTGTTATTTTTATTTGTTAAACAAATAAAGTTTACTTTTTTCATTCTATTCTTTTTATTTTATTTTTTTTCGCCAATGGCTATAAAATGTATTTCAAAAAGCATAAACGAAAAAAGGTTTTAAACGCATTTGAGAAAAAAATTTGTAAAGCGACAAAAAAACTGTTTAGAATTTTAATTAGTTCTCCAGAAAGAGGACTTTAAATATAAAGAAAAAAGACTTATTTTTAGCTTAAAAATACAGGTAGTTGAGTATGAATTATATGATTGAAAATACAAGAATTAAAAAAAAAATTAATAAAAAAATGTTAAAGCAAAAAAAGTAATAAAGAATTAAAATTATATCATAGACAGTTGCTAAGAAAATCTTACACCCAACCTAAAGCAATACAATATACAAAATCTACAATCTACTACAGCCTGGAAATAGTCTAAACTATCGTATAAACTATAGCCTAAATTATAGTCTGGACTATAGTATAAAATAAAGTCTGGAATTTAGTATAAACTATAGTCTGGAATTTAGTATAAACTATAGTCTGGACTACAGTATAAATTATAGTCTGGACTATATAAACTATAATTCGGGCTATAGTATAAACTATAGTGTGGACTATAGTACAAAATATAGTTTGGAGTAAAGTATAAATTATAGTCTGGACTATAGTATAGACTATAGTCTGTACTATATATAGCTATAGTCTTGACTATAGCATAAACTATAGTCTGGATTATAGTATAAACTATAGTCTGGATTATAGTATAAACTATAGTCTGGATTAAAGTATAAACTATAGTATAAACCATAGTCTGGAATTTAGTGTAAACTATAGTCTGGACTATAGCATAAACTATAGTCTGGACTATAGTATAAACTATAGTCTGGACTATAGTATAAACTATAGTCTGGACTATAGTATAAACTATAGTCTGGACTATAGTATAAACTATAGTCTGGACTACAGTATAAACTGTAGTCTGGACTATAGTATAAGCTATAGTCTGGGTTATAGTATAAACTATAGTCTGGTATATAGTATAAAATATAGTCTGGACTATAGTATAAACTATAGTCTGGACTATAGTATAAACTATTGACTGGACTATAGTATAAACTATAATCTGGACCATAGTATAGACTATAGTCTGGACTATAGTTTAGAATATAGTCTGGACTATAGTTAAGAATATAGTCTGGACTATAGTATAAATTAATCTGGACTATAGTATAAACTATAGTCTTGACTGTAGTATAAACTATAATCTGGACTATAGTATAAACTGTTGTCAGGAATATAGTATAAAATATAGTTTGGAGCACTGAAACTATAGTCTGGACTATAGTATAAACTATTGACTGGACTATAGTATAAACTATAATCTGGACCATAGTATAGACTATAGTCTGGACTATAGTTTAGAATATAGTCTGGACTATAGTTTAGAATATAGTCTGGACTATAGTATAAATTAATCTGGACTATAGTATAAACTATAGCCTGGACTATAGTATAAACTATAGTCTGGACTATAGTATAAAATATAGTCTGGACTATAGTATAAACTGTAGTCTGGACTATAGTATAAAATATAGTCTGGACTATAGTATAAACTATAGTCTGGACTATAGTATAAAATATAGTCTGGACTATAGTATAAACTGTAGTCTGGACTATAGTATAAGCTATAGTCTGGGCTATAGTATAAACTGTAGTCTTGCCTATAGTATAAACTATTGCCTGGACTATAGTATAAACTATAGTCTTGCCTATAGTATAAACTATAGTCTGGACTATAGTATAAACTACAGTCTGGACTATAGTATAAACTATAGACTGGACTATAGTATAAACTGTAGTCTGGACTATAGTATAAGCTATAGTCTGGGCTATAGTATAAACTATAGTCTGGACTATAGTATAAAATATAGTTTGGAGCACAGTATAAACTATAATCTGGACTATAGTATAAACTATAGTCTGGACTATAGTATAGAATATAGTCTGGACTATAGTATAAATCATAGTCTGGACTATAGTATAAGCTATAGTCTGGACTATGGTATTAACTATAGTCTGAACTATAGTCTGACTATACTATAAACTATAGTCTGGACTATAGCATAAACTGTAGTCTGGACTATAGCATAAACTATAGTCTGGTCTGTAGTATAAATTAAAGTCTAGACTATAGTATAAACTATAGTCTGACTATAGTATAAACTATAGTCTGACTATAATATAAACTATAGTCTGGACTATAGTATAATCTATAGTCTGACTATAATATAAACTATAGTCTGGACTATAGTATAAACTATAGTCTGACTATAATATAAACTATAATCTGAACTATAGTATAAACTATAGTCTGACTATAGTATAAACTATAGTGTGGACTATAGTACAAAATATAGTTTGGAGTAAAGTATAAATTATAGTCTGGACTATAGTATAGACTATAGTCTGTACTATATATAGCTATAGTCTTGACTATAGCATAAACTATAGTCTGGACCATAGTATAAACTATAATCTGGATTATAGTATAAACTATAGTCTGGATTAAAGTATAAACTATAGTATAAACCATAGTCTGGAATTTAGTGTAAACTATAGTCTGGACTATAGCATAAACTATAGTCTGGACTATAGTATAAACTATAGTCTGGACTATAGTATAAACTATAGTCTGGACTATAGTATAAACTATAGTGTGGACTACAGTATAAACTGTAGTCTGGACTATAGTATAAGCTATAGTCTGGGCTATAGTATAAACTATAGTCTGGTATATAGTATAAAATATAGTCTGGACTATAGTATAAACTATAGTCTGGACTATAGTATAAACTATTGACTGGACTATAGTATAAACTATAATCTGGACCATAGTATAGACTATAGTCTGGACTATAGTTTAGAATATAGTCTGGACTATAGTATAAATTAATCTGGACTATAGTATAAACTATAGTCTTGACTGTAGTATAAACTATAATCTGGACTATAGTATAAACTATTGTCAGGAATATAGTATAAAATATAGTTTGGAGCACAGTATAAACTATAATCTGGGCTATAGTATAGACTATAGTCTGGACTATAGTATAGAATATAGTCTGGACTATAGTATAAACCATAGCCTGGACTATAGTATAAACTATAGTCTGGACTATAGTATAAACTATAGTCTGGACTATAGTATAAACTGTAGTCTGGACTATAGTATAAGCTATAGTCTGGGCTATAGTATAAACTGTAGTCTTGCCTATAGTATAAACTATTGCCTGGACTATAGTACAAACTATAGTCTTGCCTATAGTATAAACTATTGCCTGGAATATAGTATAAACTATAGTCTGGACCATGGTATAAACTATAGTCTGGACTATAGTATAAACTACAGTCTGGACTATAGTATAAACTATAGACTGGACTATAGTATAAACTGTAGTCTGGACTATAGTATAAGCTATAGTCTGGGCTATAGTATAAACTATAGTCTGGACTATAGTATAAAATATAGTTTGGAGCACAGTATAAACTATAATCTGGACTATAGTATAGACTATAGTCTGGACTATAGTATAGAATATAGTCTGGACTATAGTATAAATCATAGTCTGGACTATAGTATAAGCTATAGTCTGGACTATGGTATTAACTATAGTCTGAACTATAGTCTGACTATACTATAAACTATAGTCTGGACTATAGCATAAACTGTAGTCTGGACTATAGCATAAACTATAGTCTGGTCTGTAGTATAAATTAAAGTCTAGACTATAGTATAAACTATAGTCTGACTATAATATAAACTATAGTCTGGACTATAGTATAATCTATAGTCTGACTATAATATAAACTATAGTCTGGACTATAGTATAAACTATAGTCTGACTATAATATAAACTATAATCTGAACTATAGTATAATCTATAGTCTGGACTATGGGTTATATATAATATAAACTATAGTCCGGACTATAGCATGAACTATAGTCTGGACTGTAGTATAAAATAAAGTCTAGACTATAGTATAAACTATAGTCTGACTATACTATAAACTATAGTCTGGACTGTGGGTTATACTATAGTATAAACTATAGTCTGGACCATAGTATAAACTATAGTCTGGACTATAATATAAACTATAGTCCGGACTATAGCATAAACTATAGTCTGGACTGTAGTATAAAATAAAGTCTAGACTATAGTATAAACTATAGTCTGACTATACTATAAACTATAGTCTGGACTATAGTATAAACTGTAGTCTGGACTATAATATAAACTATAGTCCGGACTATAGCATAAACTATAGTTTGGTCTAGTAAATAGTATTAGTCTGGTCTATATTTAGTCTGAGGTATAGTATACTATAATTTTATATTAGTTTAAACTATAGTTTGGTCTAGTAAATAGTATTGTCTTTGGCATAGTCTGTGCACTATTCTATATTATTTTTTTTTATTGTATGTATCTACTTTTGTTACAGACTGTCAATTATTAAGCCATAATATTTAGAATGAATAAATATCAAAAATATTAAAAAGCGAAACCAGTTTTTGTCATTTCATTCATATTTTTGTTTGAAGTGATTAATGACTAGAATTTCAATTTCATTAAGAAATTAATACGAAAAAAAATATTTAAATTAACGGATATTTATAAATTAAAACATATATATATATATATATATATATATATATATATATATATATATATATATATATATATATATATATATATATATATATATATATATATATATATATATATATATATATATATATTTTATTTTTTTTTTTTTAAATATACCCCAGGTCATATAAGACTAATTTTATTTGTTTTAATTAAACATTTTCTTTTAGAATCCTTTGAAATTTATTTATTTTTTAACAAAATAAAATAATGCTCTTAATTTACTACAAAAAAAATTTAATAACTCTTTTTTTAACTCTTAAATAGTTAAAAATATTTTATATATTTTACTCTTTTTTGCTTGTTTAATAAGCAATAAAATATATCTCTCATACAAAAGTGTTAATTAAAAAAAAGAAAATATTTTCTGTACATGCTTTATAGTACATAGACGTATATTATCAATTTTAAAATTAAAGGCAAAATGATGAGGTTGAAGACAAAAAAAAAAAAATAATAACAATATTGTACTTTAATTTTGTGTTTTTTCAAAATGATAAGAAAGTAATAAAAAATACATATATTTCATACATTTTTATTATAAAACTTTTTTTATAGATTGAAGGTAAACAAGTGCGAAGGCATGCTTAAAAAAATATTGTAATAATAAAATTTAATTAAATTAAATTATTAAAAAAAAAAAAAAAAAAACAAAGTGAGAAGTTTATAAGTAAATAAATTCAAATGTTATTACAAAAATTAAATAAAGAACACAAAAAAACAAAGGGGGAAATAAAATAAAATAGTTTTGAAACAAAGAAAGAATTTTTTTAGAAAAAGAAAAATATTAGTACTAGTAATAAATATGAATATAAATAGTTTTAAGATTAATAACACAACAAAGAATTGAATTTTTATAAAAATTGATAATTACAAAAATTTTAAATTTTTAAAACATTAATTTTTTCTCTCTTAATAATAAATTAACATTTTACCTATTTTTGTAACGTTTTATTAAGCAACATATTATAATCATTAACTATAGGAAATTTTACTCAACACAACAAATAAATAAGTTAATAAATTTTAATTTCTTTTAATTATGTTTAATGTTTTTTTAAGAAATTTATTCCCAAAAAAAAAAAAAAAACTAACGTTAAATTTGTTTAATACATAATTCTCTTAAAACTCTTTGTATAACCTTTGACGTCTCCCCCTGTTCCCTCTCTCAACAATTTGTTTAATTAGTTTTTTCTGTCTTCAATCGTGCTTTTTCCATATGCTGCTGCATGCTACTGATGAAATTTATTGTTGTATTTTTTTTTTATTTATTATTTTGTTGTCGTTGTTTTTATTTTGTTATTGGCAAATATTTATTTTAAATATTTTTTTATATATTATTGTTGTTTTTCTTTTTTTATATATATACTACTCATGTGTAGTGTATTTTTTCTTACGTTATAATATTGCTAATGAATTGGCAAACAACTTGAGTAATAAATGTCTAAGTGTGAGAATTTGTCCGAAGTGGGTATAGGGGTTATGGATGGATCACAACGACTGGAAAGATACACTGCGATACAATCAAAAAAACTAAGATATATTTTTAAAATTTCGTTAATTTCAATAATTGATTAAAAATTCCGCAAGTAAATAAATAACCTTTTACAAAACTTCCACAAATATAGAAGGGAATTGTAATATTGACCTAATTTTTTTCTTATGATTTAAGAAAATATTTTTCAAGTTATAGGGTTTTGAAAAAGTCTTTAAACTTTCTTTTTCATATTTAAAAAATCATTATAATTAAAGTTTCAATAAAAATTTTAGATTGAAAAAAAAAAACCTTTGACTATATTTAAAAAATCGTTATAGAATTTTATTTTAAATTTAAGACTGATAATCATGAAAGCTTTATTTTTATTTAATAACAATAAATTTTTAAAAATTTTCCTATTCAAATTTTTTTACTTTAGTCCCACTGTGTCTATAAAAATTACCTTCATAAAATTGTTTACAAAAATAAATAAAATTTAATTTAAAATATTTAAAAAAAAATCCCTTAAAATGTATAAATATTAATAAGGCCACTAGCTTTTGTATATATTTGTTCCACTGTGACTATAAAATACAATAGATTTTTAACAAAAAATTTAACTGATAATTTAAAACAATAATTACAAAACACTACAACAATTATTTTTAATGTTTTAAGCCCAAAAATTACAAATGACCTTTGACCTCTATTTAAAAAAAAATGAGTAATATTTTAGAAAAAAAAAAAAATAATAATATGCTTTTAATTCAATTTAAATCTTAAAACTAAAATTAATAAAATCGAATCAAACCATTCAATATTACTTTAAACAAATCGAGTGACCTTTGATCTTTTTTATGCATAAAATACATAAATTTAACTTACATTAATACAAAATAATTACAAAAAGAATTATTTATGTAGTTATACGCCTTAAATTTAATAATGACCTTTGACCTTTTTAGTAAAAAAAATTGTTTATTTAATTTTTTTAGTATTTTGTTTAAAATACTACACTTTTAATTAAATTAAAATCTTCTAAAATGAAATTAATAAAATTAATCAATATTACTTTTAAAAAATCGAATGACCTTTGACCTTTTTTATACCTAAAAATTTATAAATTTAACTTTTAATTTAAAACAATATAAACATAACTCTAAACTAAATTATTTTTGCTGATATAAGCCTAAAATTTAAAAATGAGCTTTGACCTTTTTTTATTAAAAAATAAAATTAGCAATGTTTGTATTGTAAAATAAAAGCTTTAAATCTTTAAACTTAAATTAATAGAATTTAATAAAAGCTTTCAGTCTTAGTTTAAAAAAATCCTAATGAACTTTGACCTTTTTTTATAAATAGAAATATATAAATTTAACATTTATTCTAAAGCAATAATTCCATAACTTTAAAACAATTTTTTTTGAAGTTGCAAGCTTCAAATTTAAAAATGACCTTTTGCCTTTTTATTAAAAAAAATAATAAAACTTTCTATGCTTTTGATTAAATGTAAAAGTTTAAAATTAAATTAATAAAATTTAATTAAATCATTCAATATTGATAAAAAAAAATAATAATAACCTTTGACCTTTTTTATATACAAAAATAAATTAAATAGTGTTTAAATTTATTTAGCTTTTAGTTTAGAAAAGAAATTGATGAAATTAATCTAATTTTTTAATATAAGTTCAAAAAAATCCTAATGACCTTTGATTCTTTTTATATATAAACATATTTAAGCAGCTTAAAATTGAAGTTAATATTTTTAATATTAACTATTAATTAATTACATACATAGTAAGCTCGGTACTCGTGACTACCAATTATCTCGGCGGCCCAGTTATCTTGACGGCTTAATTTTAAAAATTGCAAGTTCTATAATCGGGTCTATTATCATGACTTTTATCTGTTTTTTTTTTTTTATTAATTTGTTTACAATATCTATAACCAAAGAAAGGGAAATCAAAAAAGCATCTACAATGCCAACGAATCCGGTTTATATTATAGGATGCTTCCAAATCACACTCTTGTCACATGTAATGAGAAAACGGCTTCCGAAAGAAAAATATATAAAAAGCGAGTAACTTTTTTGCCCTATTCAAATGCGAATGGCACAGATAAACAGAAATTGTTGGTTGTTGGAAAATCGAAAATCCGCAAGCCTTTAAAAGCTTTTTCAATAATCCTGTAATATACAACTCCAGTAATAACGCCTTAATGATGTTCATTTATATTAAAGGACTGGTTCCATTAAGAATTTGTTCCTCACGTAAGTTAATTTTCACCAATTAGTGAACGTAAGTTATTCATAAGTAAATATTTTTTAAGTCTGAGAATTTTTGGCTTCTAAAGGTCTGCCACAAAATCAGTATTGTTATATGGAAATTCTATCTTGTTTTACTGTAGATGTAAAAATCGCTTCAAATTATATAAAACTATCGAACAACATTTATTTATTAGTACTGGTTCACACACAACAATTTTTCTCTCTTCTGAGTTTATAGAAGAGAGGGGAGAAGAGAAGAGTAAACTTTTACATTCTCTTTGCTTCTCTCGCCTACGAAGTCAAAATTGAGACAAGAAAAATTACTGTGTGTGAACCCGGACTTATTTGTAAACTATTTTTAAAGATTTTAAATAATTATTTCTGGAGTTTTAGAGCTTTTACCAGAAAATGACCTCTGACCTTCTTATAAAAATCATTCAATATATACCGTCATTTTGAAACAATATTTTTTATATTTTAATTGAAATAAATAATTTTATACTTATTTTAAAATTAAGACACAAATCGTTTTAAATTTATTAAAGAAGAAAAAATTTCGAAAATTTTTATTTTGCTTAAAATTGCCTCCAATTATAAAATAGACTTTAGTTATTAGTTTAAATATATTTTTGTAATGTAAAACAAATAATGTTCAAGTCTTACGTCTTTTAAATAATTTTTTCTGAGGCTTTAGAATTTTTATCAGAAAGGCACCTCTGACCTTTTCATAAAAGTCATCCTTATATGCAATAATTTTGAGGCACTAATTTTTATATTTTAATTGAAATAATTTTATACTTATATTAAAATTAAGACACAATACGTTTTAAATTTATAAGAAAAAAAAAAAAAAGCATTTTGGAAAATTTTTATTTTGCACTCTAACTTGAAAAACTAATACATCACTTGCTTAAAATTTGCTCCAATAATAAAATAGATTTTAGTTATTAGTTTAAATAATGTTTTTTTTTTTTTTTTTGTAATGTTAAACATAAAATGTTCGAGCTTTAGAGATTTAAAGATGATTTTTAAAGCTTTTAGCTTAAAATGACCTTTGACCTTTATATGAAAACTTCCAATATAAACAGTAATTTTTGAAAAAAAAAATCAGAAATATTAATATTTATATTAACAGTTTAAAATCTATTACAATTTAAATAATTTTAAATTTATAAATTTGGGAGCAAAAATTACATTCAAGAAATTCCACTTTGTTCAACTGTAGTTGTGAAACCAGAGCACATCACTAGCTTTAAATTAATTCCAATAATAGTATAAACCTTAATTATTATTTTAGAACAATTTCCAAAGATTTAAAATTATTATTTTTCTGATTTTGAATCATTTACCCAATAATAACCTTTGACCTTATTGTAAAAAGCAGCAAAATTAACGGTATTTTAAAGATAATTTTAAAAGAATTCAAATAAATATGTAATTAAATAATAGAAATTTAAAGAAAATCCTTGACATTTTAAAAGTTTATCTTCTTTTTCCACTTGAGATAATAAATTCTTGGTCCCCTGTGACCCAACATTTAAGCAAACTTCTTTTAATATTTTAATTAAAACAAGCGCGAATATATTCGGCCCGGCCAAATCTATATACCCACCATCAACTTTTTCAAATTTTTCGTTATATGGAAGATGGCGGTAAAGTGGGCGGACCACGCCCATTTTTTGTTTCCGACTTTACGTTGGTCCTTGAACTATTTGAACACAATTTCGTTGATTTTCACCTTATATGGGAGGTGGGCGGTAAAGTGAGCGGACCACGCCCATTTTTGGTTTCCGAGTTTATATCGACCCCCAAACTGTACGTACAAAATTTCGTTGTCGTACGTGCTTTTATTGAAGAAATATCAGCAGAAAAGTATTTAACGGACACCCTGTGTTTCTAGTTTTAAGCCCGTAACTTTTTTTGTTTATTTGTGCCAAATTTCGTCTCCCTACGTTGCCCCGTTCGAGCTCTATCCTGCTTTCAACAGACAGACAGACAGACAGACAGACGGACAGACGGACGGACATAGCTAGATCGAGTCAGAATCTAACCAGGACCCAGAAAATATATACTTTGTGGGGTCTTAAATGATTCCTTCGACATGTTACACACGGAATGACAAAATCAATATACTCCCCATCTTTTTGATGGTGGGTATAAAAAATTTATATATGTTACATTTTCTTTGTAGTATTTAATATACCTTATCTTTACCCAATCCATTTATGCTAGCCAGACTTTATAAAAAAAAAAAAAACAAACGCCATAAAAATAAATTATTATTTTTCTTTTTTTTTTATATCTTTTTAATTTGTTCTTGCTATTTAGCATAGAACATAAAAAACTTAATATATATAGTATTTAACATATTGTATTTTATTTTTATTTAAACAATGTTTTTTAACAACATTTCGTCTGTATATTTTCTATTAATTTGAAAACAAATATGCAAAAAAAAACGTTTAAATTTATATCCAATAATCCTAAGCGCAACACTGTACTATTGTATTAAACCACAACGGTTTTGTTGTTAAATTGTTTTAGAATACAAAGTGCATTTTGATTCTCTAATAGTTGTGCGAGAAGTTGGAACGTGACAGAATTTTTTAATTTATTTAGTTAAGTCAATGGATAAATGGACAAATTGGACAGACGGATGGACATACAAAAATATACACATATTTAAATTTAGCTGTAGAATTTCAAGTTTATTTGTTATTTAATAGAAAAAAAAAACAGTTTTAATTGTTTAGTAAATAAATACATGAGAAAGAGAAAAAAGATATTTATATAAGAAGAAAAAAAGTAACAGATTGTAGGAGAATAAAGAAAATGAAATATTTTTTTAGATTTTTTTAGACATTTTGTAATGTTTTTTTATTAGAATTTGTTACTATTAATATTAAAATTCAACAAGTTAATATTAAAATGTTAGAAAAAATTAATAATCTAAATTTTTAATTTTGAATTTAAAATTTTGTGCCACTGTGGCTATTAAATTTAAAATTTATAATTTTCAAATTGTCTTTATAATACCGAAATAACTTCAACTATTATAGTACAATTATTAAGAATATTTTAAATATTTATGTTTCTAGTTATTTAACATTAAATGTAAAATGACCTATGACCTCTTTATATAAATATATAATATAAACTTTATTTAAATCACTAGGACCCTATTTCCTGGCAGCTGGCGATTATAATGCTAAGCATACATACTGGGTCGTATTTTGTTTGATACAATTTCTAAAATAGGTTTGAATATGATTTCAGGCAGAGAACCTACTTATTGCTCGTCTCATAGTGGTCCCAAAACGAAATTTTTTGGAAATAATTCTGTAACTTTAAAACTGCTGTAACTTTAAAACTGCGGGGGGTGCACCTCCAAAGTTGGTCACCTCGGGTATGAAAAATTAAAAAAAAATCGCCAAAATTTGATTTATGATTTGACTGAAAAAAAATTTTGCACATAGATAGTCCTTATAATTCTCTATAAAAAATACGCTTACATGTGTGGGTTAACTCTTTTACTTTAAGTGATATTTGGACCAAAGTAAAATTTTGACCCATTTTTGGAATTTTTTTTAAGTTTTTTGAACTTGGCGGGCACAATTTGAGTCCTACAGTCCTTTCTAAAATATTCTCTGGATTCTCTACAAAATTCTAAATAATTTTCGTGTTAGAATCATATACCTGTGAGGTTTGTATAAAAAGTTATATTATTTTGAAGTAGAAAATTTGAAATAAATTGTGATTTTTTTCAAAAAGGTGGTTACCTTTTTTCCCTTAAAAGTCCATTATTTCCTCTGGATCATACATTTCTTTCATGTTTCTAAAATAATACTTATCATAAATGCGTGTAAAACAAATGCGAGGGCAGTTGGGGTAACAGTCTCCCCGCTAGTCCTATCAGAATTTCGTTAATTTAAATTTTTGTGTTTTTAGTTTTTTGTATAGCATAAAAATGTCAAAGCTGATATTAAAACAAAAATACCTTGGAAAGTTACCTTCATATGTTAGCTAAACACACAAAAATATATTTAATAAGCCACGCCTCTTCTAATGCCAGTGTGACCATTTAACAGAAAAAAGTAAATTTTTTAAGTAAGTTTTCCCCGAAGTGGAATTTGGGGTATTTCGGAGTAAGAAAATGGGAATCTATTTATTC